>JARFXV010000031.1:562500-750000 GCA_031761425.1 Cosmopolites sordidus
GAATAGTAGTAGAGGATTTGACAGAAAATCTTCCACTGACAGTGTATCGAAGCAGCTGGTATCAGTTTAATGCAGCTGCAGCTCAGTCAACAGAAGAAGAAAGAAGGTAACTCTATGAATTATTCCTTGACAGGTGGCTTAGACTTTCGGGTCCGTGAAATTGGCCGCCGAGATCACCCGATTTATCTCCTCTTCATTTCTCTCTTTGGGGTACTGTAAATGATATTATCTACAAAACGCCAGTAAACACTAGAGGAGTTAAAACATCGGGTGAATCAAGCATTCGCAACCTTAGATCCTATTGAAATATGAAGAGCCGTCACGGAAGGGGTCCATATTAGATTGTGGAAGTGTAACAGTCAGCGGTGCGGTTAGCGGTTAACGGTGTTAACGGTCAGCGTTTCGAAGTTTTGGTATAAAAATAGTGTTTTACATAATATTATGTTTCTAATTTTAATTTTGTTTTATTATCTACTAAAATAAAATAAACCGTTATATTTGCTTTAATTGCATTATTTTGTTTTCTTGTTTATACCTCGAAAACCGTTAAAAATAGATATCATCCCCTAATACTTTTAGATTCATTATGTATTGCTCTTTTGTGTTCTACTATAAAATATAGGGTGTTCCATTTAAAATTTCTACATAACATGAATTTTTAAGTCTTATCAAAAGGGCACTATTTTATAAACGCCCTGTATGCGATAAAATAATTCTTATGTCATATTGTCATAAAGCAACCTATTAACAACCGTATTCAAAAATTCAGATATCTAGCTATGCCGGTTGTAAAAAAAATGTATTTATTCAGAGAATGTTTGTTAAAAAATGTCTTTTTTTTTTTTTCAACACGGCTAAATATAGGTATAGCAATAGTAAGATATAAAGTATTCCATTTAAAAAAAATGATGGAATCGGCTTCGAGTAGATCTGGCAACACTGTCGCGCAGAAAATATATTAAATAGAGAGTTCATGTTTATTTACATAAGTAGCCAAAATTTATCATTAGCC
The DNA here is from genome assembly GCA_031761425.1 of Cosmopolites sordidus. Classification (NCBI taxonomy): domain Eukaryota; kingdom Metazoa; phylum Arthropoda; class Insecta; order Coleoptera; family Curculionidae; genus Cosmopolites; species Cosmopolites sordidus. Next base: position 563,513 of record JARFXV010000031.1, read on the forward strand.
CAAGTAGTTATTTGTAACCGTCCAATGAACCATCTACTGTGAATCACCCTGTATATGTATATATATATATATATATATATATATATATATATATATATATATATATATATATATATATATATATATATATATATATATATATATACATATATATATATATATATATATATATATATATATATATATATATATATATATATATACACATATATATATATATATATATATATATATATATATATATATATATATATACACATATATATATATATATATATATATATATATATATATATATATATATATATATATATATATATATATATTCCTGTACCTATTTGTTACATCCTTATCTTCCGTAATTTATACTATAATTTATCGATTTCCTAAAGACAAGTTCGACATGAATCCGAATTCCTCTATAGACCAAACCCATTGTACTAACGACACCAGATCCTCTCAATAGAAATAATCGGTTCGATGTCGCTTGTCATCTGTTTGAATCCTTTCTAAAACAAGGCAACTTCGTGTCCACGCTTCAGCATGTTTTGATGCCAAAAGAAAAACCCTTCCAGCGTCCATTCTCGAATGTTCCCTATCCGATTGTTTCTGTACTTCCAGATAAACGGAAGCTTTGGTTTGATCAAATTTGATTACTGAAATTTTTTTTACAGGTTACATCGTAAACTAAAATTAACTACGTGTATGGTTTAATTAATCTATATTTGAAATTATATATTTACTATACTAATTTACTATATATTAATCTATATTTGAAAAAATTTATACAGTTTAGTATTTTATTTATATTATATTGATAAATAGGCGTATTACATAGTTTACATGGCAAAAATGTACATTTCTTCTTTAATAAACAAAATAAGTTTTATCTACGATTATAAAACATTATGGGATATATCCAGTACTAAAGCAATTTCTAATACCAACTAGAATATATATTATGGACAATTCTTAGAACGTTTGTTTCATCCGATAGAGAAACGACTAATATCAGTAGCATCATAACACGGGTTGGATGCGACATCAAGTCCTAGATTAAATAGATAATTTCCGCTGTTGGAAAACTGGACGAACAGACGGGTCTATTGTCGTGGGGAAACGGAACAGTTTTCTTCACTAAATAAGGGCGCTTTTTTAACAACTCTTCTTGAAATTTGACAAGTAATGTAACATTATTTGTCGGAAATAATGGCTATGACCTTTCCGACCAGTAGAAGCGTCCTCGCCTTCATACTCATTAAGTTAGGTGTTTCCCAGCATTTTCTATTATAATACACCAGTTCAGTTTCTTCATTGTCTCTTATATCAGTCTAATTGTTTTAGCAATATTGTTTTTGCAATTTTCCTGCTTTTGGCGAAATATGTCTAGTTAAACTAGAAATATGGTTTTGATAATATTGTCCGTATTGTTTATCTTCTTATATGTATCTGTCTAAATTGTTTCTTTTCGTTTCTTAGGTAAAACCTATTACTTTAACTGTTTCTGGTATATAGAGATGAGTCCAGAATTTTTCATTAATTATGAATAGCCACATGAACTCCTTCGGATTACGCTTATACATGTCCAAATACTCTAACAGTCACTCGATTTATTTCGTTTATGTCCGCAATGAGCAAACGTAGCACCCATCGCTCTGATAGCTTCTCTTGTTCAAATGTTCATGTAAAACCTTCCATATGGATTGAATTTTGGGAATCATTACATCAGTAGTAATCTCAACGGGGTGATTTGTGCGCGAAGCATCTCTCATGCTGTTTTGACCAAGCAGAAAGTCAGTAAACCACTTATGGATCATGAAATGTAAAGAAGCTGAGTCCCTATAATAATTTTCCAGTTTTTTTTTTCGGTGAACACGATGATATTTCTACGTAAAAAGTAGAGTTTAATAAATTAATCAATTTATCAAAAAACTATCGAACATTTTACTCTTTTGTAATCAATAACCGATTACAAAGCGATGATAAATTGCTTACACCAATGCGATTGATACCACATTGTATGGGTTATAACTTACCACATTAAAGTACTTAAAATTATATCGAAGTATATAGTGTCGCAGAAACTATGCTGGAGAACAACACAGTCTTCCATGTAGCTGCAACAAAACAAATCATGCCCTTATTTCGTAAAGCAGGAAACGTAACATGTCATTCGTCACGTTCTTGGACATTTATATAAGGCCCAGAAACTAGTATTCGCACATCACTCTGATCTTAAAATTATCTTAATCATGTCTTCATAATAGTATAAGCAGTATTATACAATACTTTTATTAATTAATAGAATCACAACTCAATTGCTAAACTTAGTAGCTCACGAAAAGTAACGCTTATTTAAAGAACTAATGAAACAAAGAAAAAATGGAAATCGATATACAGAAGTAAGACCAATAAAATAATTTGCTTGTAGGAAAAATTAAGACAGATACATATTAGAAGATATTAACAATATTATCAAAATCATATTTCTAGTTTAGCTAGACATATTTCGTCAAAAGCATGAAAAATTGTAAAACAATATTACTAAAACAATTGGACTGATATAAAGTGACAATGAAGAAAACTGGATTGGTGTATTGTAATAGAAAATGCTGGGAAACACCTAACTTAATGAGTTTAATCCTAAAGAAATATAACAGGTTTTTTAACAAAGACTTTTTAACATGTTATTTGAAGCATTTACAAAGATAAAATTCTAACGTATGAAAATGGTAGCATATGAAAAAGAAGAAGCAAGAAAAAGGAAGTCATAAATAAAATAAATTACTTAGAAAAGAGAACGAAGAAAAACTATCAGCGTAAAAGTAATTAGCTGGAAACAGAACGTATACTGGTATAAAACAGAAAGAAGTGGAATCAAGAACAGATTCAGTGAGTCTATTTTTTTATATCTAATTTCATAAATGCAGTGAATGCGTTTTCATGAACCAATCAAGTAACCATGAAAAAATTAATACAAAGGGACTAACTCACAACTTCTTCGAGAATTAAAAGTTATAATTAGGTTCGTGGAAAATATTAATAACATTCAAAAAAGAAAGAAACATTTTTTTCCATTTTTCACGTATTTATTGCTCATTTCTTCAGCCGTCCCTAAAACGACAATAAGCGGTTTCTGACCTTAAGCCGTCAGCAGTCAGGCTCGAGCTGAACATTCGAAAAACAGGTGGAGAAATGACCTAAGGGTACGACCGTATAGATCGGTTTTTTATGGATAAAGTCTGCAATGCTATGCAGATCGAGGAGCTGACAGCCAGACTGCGCAAAACCGTACCTGACTTGCCGAGACCTTCATACCAGATCTGCATGAAAAGTTGCAAGTGGACTCGTGGAGAATATTAAAAATATTCTGCTAGGCTTGTAGAACTTGAATTTGAAATTATTGATTTACCATATTTTTGTTACAATAAGTCGATAATATTTTTATTTACTGTATGGCTGTAGACACATTGTTGAAATGTAATAAATATAAATACAAACTCAAAAATATAAATATAAATATAAATATAAATATAAAAATGATATATAATATAATAAATGAACACAAACATATAAATATACAGATATAAACACCTTAAGAGGTTACAAACAAAGAAACGATCGGGTCTGCTATTATTTGATCTCGCGGAACATTCTTCTATGATGTGTCTGATGGTTTGGGATTCTCCGCAGCCACAAAATGGAGACGGCTACTTGCCACAGCGGTGTAGAGAATGTACACACCTGCCATATTATATTCTGATTCTATTAACCATGAACCATGTTTTACGTGGCAACCAAGCCTGATGGCTTTTGGGTGATGCATAGCATGTTATTATTTTGATGTGCAGTCCATTCTTGAATCCATGCGTTAGTGAGGTTAAACTGATCTTCCATAACCCTGACTGCCATTCTTGTCGGTGGTCGTCTAGAGCATACTCGATAATGGTTGACATCTTTCATATATTGGTGAATTGGCAGATCTCCATTGTCCAGGATCGTTTTATACTCGTTTCTAATAGCATTTGTTCGTCACAGCTGGGGAGGTGGGATGTGGCTTTCAACCGGTAGCCATCTGGTGGGGGTTGGTTTAATAACACCAGCAATCATCCTCATGGAGTTGTTCAGCTGAATTTTGTACATGTACATCTATTTACCCAGACTGAAGCATACTCAGCAGTCAAGAAAACAAGGCCCAGAGCGGAAGAACGCAGAGTTACTGGCGATGCGCCCCAGGTTGTGCCACATAGCTTTTGAATAATATTGTTTCTTGTTTTTAGTTTTTGGCAGTTTTTGTTAAGTGCTCTCTGAAAGATAGTGTTCTATCAAGGGTTACTCCTATGTATTTTGATGTTTTATTGTGGGTAAGCATGGTGTTTTGTATGTATGTTAAGGTATCTTCTGGTAAGTTTGTTGTTGAGCTGAAAGCATGTTACTTCCGCTTTGCAAGCATAGATAAAATACCTTCTGACTGCACTTTGCCGCAAATGTCCTGTTTTCAGCGTAGCTAAACTTGATGTTGTTTCTGACATGTCTACAATGTACAAGCTAAAGAGGAAGAGGGGATCAAGAACTGATATATGGCAATATGTGTTGGCTCATTTAGCGTTATGCAGGGAGCACCACGAGGAGACGATCTAACACTGCACCCCAGTCGACAGCAGAAATTATTTCTGCTATCGACTTTTTTTGTAGTCGATAGCAGACACATCAAGTTGCCATTGCTGAAAGTCTACATTCCTAAAAACGCTAGGGTATCGATACATGTTTTCTTCTGTAATAATGACTCTTACAGCAACAATGTTCTCTTCATTTCTCGCATTTCAATATCTTACTGGCGGTTATCTATTGCTAAAAATGAAGCTGGTTTCAACTTTTTCCAATAATGACTGCTAACCTACTTTATTGGAAAGACTGAATAACTGAAACATTTTGAAAAATGTGAAAAAAAAATCTTATTTGAAATTCTATCTTATTGTTTGCATTTTTTAAGTGTGCAGATTAGCTGAAAATTTTGCAAAATTGAATTAAAATTGATTTTCAAAAGTACACTAATTGAATAACACTTATATATTCGGAATATTGCACCTATTTAAAAGAAAACAATTCTAATTTGGTGGCTTAAAAGGCTAAAAATGTCTTATTATTTTTCTGTTAGTTACACAATATGCCGGAAAAATAACGAAACTTTTTTAATTTAACGAAAACTACAAGCACCATCGAATGCCTCTGACGCCAACATATAATCTGAAGTGACAGTACCCTTTGTCACCTCGTCACAAAAACTGGATGGAACAAAGAGCTAATATTAAATTTTGTTTCAATCTCGATAAAATTTAGGGAAACATTTGAATTGTTGAAAAACGGTTATGGTAATGATTCATTATTCCTTACACATGCGTACGAGAGGTATAAGCAATTCCAGAACGGTCGTGACGCTTTGGAAGACGACCTAAAACCAGGCCGACCATAAAACAAAAATCGCGATAAATTGGTGGAAAAGTGCGTGAAGTGAACGCCTACGATGAAAATTCGACTATGAGATGGATAGCGGATAAATAAAAAGTCACCAAAGGCATGTGTGTACGAGTGGTATAAGCGATTTCAAAACGGTCGTGAAGCTTTGGAAGACGACTTAAAGTCAGGACGACCAAAAAACCAAAATCTCAATAACTTGGTGGAAAAAGTACGTGAAATAAAGGCCTACGATGTAAATTGGACTATGAAATGAATAGCGGAGGAATTAAAATTGACAATGAATTTCATGAAATTCATGAAATTTTTAAAAATTATTTAAACAAACGGTCTGTGTTTAAACAAAAGTCTGTGCTCAATTTGTTCCTCACGCTTTAAATAAGGACCAAGATCTTATTAAAAGAGCTAGATGGAACTCCACATTCCTGGAATTGATTGTAACTGGTAATGAGACCTGGTGCTTGGATCTTCAAACAAAGCGCCAAAGTGCTACAGCTACGTGGAAGTCCCCAGTCTCTCCAAAATTAAAAAATTGCTTTCTCAGAAGTCACGAGAGAAGACCTTGTTGATTTGTGTTTACGATTCTAAAGGTATTAAACTTAGAGAATTCGTCCCACAGAGTCAAAATGTCACTAGTGAATATTATCTGGATATTATGGAGCGTTTATAATAGAGAATTGTTCGAGTGAGGACCGAATATCGAGCACCGGGAAGTTTTTGTCGCACGATAATGCAGCATCTCATAAGATTGTCGCTATTCGTGAATTTTCGGTTAAAACCCAAATCTGCGTGGTTCAACATCCTCCGTATTCGCCTGATTTACCTCCGCGTGACTACTTCCTATTCCCGAAACCCAAACTGGACATGAAAGGAACGATTTATGACAGAATTACACAAGTCCAAAAAGCCGTGACGATAGTCATTGAAGCGATTTAGGAAAACGACATAAAAAAATCTATGTTAGCATTAGTTTACCGTGCCCAGCGCTATTTTGATGCGGAAGAGATGTATTTTGAATATAAAGAAATAATTTTGGTAAAATAACTAAATGTTTTTTTTTATTTAAACTTATTTTTCGGACATACTAGTATATATATCATTTGCTGTATATAATTTAAAGGCAGATGAAATAAATACAAAGAAAATTTTCATATGAATTCTAAAATTATCCTACTTCAATTCTACTCTACTAGTTACGATCATTTACTATAATATCGTCTCCATTAGGACTTCTACCCCTTAATTTCGTTATGTCCGACACATACCTCTGTATTAAAGCTTTATCCCTTCGATTCTGCAATTTATCGTTGACCATTCACCAAACTCGTAAAAACAAACCTGACATGGTTCCAAATTTCTCTACTGACTGACCCAATTGTACTTACGACATGTATCTGACAATCGGGCCCCTCTATCGAGTTAATCGGTTCGCTGCCGATTGTCATCCGTTTGAACCCATTCCCAAACAAGGCGAGTCCTTGTCTACGTCCCCCGGTCTGTTTTGATGCTAAAAAACCCATCCCGTTTTCCACTTTCGGATGTTGTGTATCCGATGATTTCTCTGGCATCTGTTTTTTTACATATAACCGTATGTAACTTCTGAACGAGATGTTTGTTTGTTAAACTAAAAGAACTTCGATGTCGTTTTAGATTATGCTTCCTTTGTATATTTTACTGAAAGGTTTTATTTTTTAAACAATGTATTCTTTCTGTCATAGGAAACGTTTTACTGCAAAAAAATGGCATTTTGCCAAAATAAAATATCTAACTTTCTAAATAATAAACTATTCTGGAAAAAAATATTAAATTCGGAAACATTTTTTCCAAAAAAAAATACCCAATTTTTTTTTTCCAAAGAAAATTTTTACAACAGATTATAGCATTTCAGTTTGGGATATATTGACATGCATTTCTTCCAAAAATAAACAAATTTATTTATTATATATATTTTTTGGAAAAGATAAATAATTAATTAAGACTAATTAATTATCCTATCGATAAAAAGAAGGCCAAATAAATGACTACAATAAAAATAAAGTAGAAAACAAAAATTAGATATTACAAAATAATTTTCGTTGAAATCCCTGTTGATTCCCAATTACTAAGGAGCTTGTTTACAACTATCAGGGATACAAACATAAAGTTTGTTTAAGAGAAATCTTGGATAATTATAAAAATGAGGTAAACTTTTATTTGTTTATTTATATTATGAAAGTATAAAAATATTATTTTTTTAAATAATCACCCAAAAGGTTAAATCATTTGGTATATCAATGAGGAAGAATTTCAAAGCTTTCAGAAAATAAATTTCTTGTCCTACCAGCCACGCATTTACAGCTGCCATTACATTTTCTTTGTAAAATAAATAGGTATCAAACAAATGGTCATGTAGCTTGAGGGATTATCTATGGGGAACACATCTGGAGAACAGGGTGATATTCAAAAATATATGTTGTATTCTGTTGTAGATAATAATCAAATAAATTTAACTCTGCTGGGCTAAAGTATTATTCTGATAAAATAATACAACATGGTTATATTTTACCGTTTACTTAGCTTATGATAATCTCGTCCCACGTGCTTCAAAATAGACATAAAAAGATCTGGCTCGTGGCGGAAAAAAGACCTCGAGAAGTTTGCTGTGGCTGCATTTCATGTCCATTTTATACTTGTAACTTTGAATCAAAATGACGGACTCAAGCTTCATCGACTTTCACAGATATTTTCTTTTTATTTTCGGACCTGTTTATTATCAACAAATTATTATTTATTAGTTATTATTCGACAAATCAGCACAGCACTCATTTGTCGAGTAAGTTGGTCACTTCTAACTTTAAAACATTACCTACTCAACTGCCATATGTTTTTCCTATAAAGGCAACACCAATCTTTTGAATCTTGAGAACCATATGATGTAAACGTTTACAAGATTCTCTTCGAAATGTCAAAGGTGGAAAGCAATAATTAGTTACTAGATGCTAAGAGGCATAATACATTGGCTATATCATGAAATGTTTTTTTTCCATTTTTTAATAAATCGAAATACTATAATGAATCAAAATAGACCCTTAAAACGTTGAGCGTGGCAATATGAAAAAATGATATCTCGCACAATTGTATTTCATTATTTAATTAAAAGTAATAATTTCATTTTGTAACATTGATGAGAATGTTCTTTTTGCATTTTATTTAGGTAACTATTAAAACACCTTTTCACAGAAATGGCCTAGCACGTCCCATTTACAACTCTTTTCTTCTCGTGTATATCATGGGACCATTGTACTTGACTTTGGACTAGACAATGTAGACTTATCACAAGACCGTAGAGTTTGTATTGCACACTATTCTACGAATCTTTAAGGGCAGTTTTTATTTAAAGCAATTTTTTTTGTTATCTATAGTTTACTTTGTTTTTGTCTGTTTCACATACAATATAATCAAGTGTTTAACTCGATTTTCTAAAAAATGGCAAGTTCTAGATATCCATTTTGCAAAAATCCAGCGGATAAATTTTATTATATATGCAGACGGTTTATTTTAAAGTGACAAGCTATATCTATATCCGAGAAAGTTAAAAAACGTTATCCTTTATATTTTTATCCTTTATATCCTTTATATTTTAAATGCCAAATTGGAGACCAAAATAAAAGTTGGGCTCGTAATGTTTGCAAAGTGAGTTGTCACGTAAATTTAGTGCAGTGGGTGCATCGCAAGCAAAATTCTATGCCCTTTGCTATTCCTATGGTGTGGAGAGAACCTACTGACCATGTGATTGCTACTTTTGTATCAATAAAACCAAAAGGATTTCAAAGAAGCAAATGCCAAAAAAGCAATTCCCGGTTATTCTAATTCTTTATCATTATCTGATCCACAACTTTTTTAATAACTACCTACATTTTTAACAACTACCAGTGAACCTCACGTAATAACTCAGAATGAATTAAATGATTTGGTACGTGATCTTGGATTGTTAAAACAAAAATCGAAACTTCTTGGTTCCAGGCTTCAACAGTGGATCATGTTAGATAAAAATACAAGTGTTCCACTTTGCCTAAAACGGAATGTAAGATTCTCAAGTTTTTTGAAAATGGAAGGATCGCATGTGTCTGTTGTGTTATTGACGCTTTAATGAATCAGCTTAATAAGAAACATGTACCTTCCGAATAGTGTATTTTCAGAGTTTCGTCGAAATACAGCTTAAAAGCAATCTTGTAAGTTTTTAAACAGTTTTTATATGATATAGAAAAAAAGAGTGTACTTCTTTCAAAACTAAATAGGAAAAAATATTTTTATTATTTATTGTTTTGACTATCGAAAAAAAATGAGAATATCCAATTACAACTTAAAGCACGCAGATGGCACGCAAGAGAATCATGGCGTAGAAAAAAATTAACCTAACGGTCATTTATTTGGACTTGAAAAAACTGTCAAACTTGAACTGTCAAATTTTGTAGTACGATGTTTATTAGAACAGAAAGTAGAACGAAAATGATTTTTTGAGAGGAATTGATAAACATGATCTGCATTTTGGGCGCAAGGGATCAAAAGTCTTTTTAGCAAGTAGAATTTATGCGCAAAGATTCCCAAATGCTGAACGTAAGAAATTAGGCGTTTATACGACTGAAAGAGTGATTTGAAAGAACTGGATGTGTCGATTACGAAAAAAACTTGGAAATGTAGAAAAGAGCTATGAGTGAAGAAAATGAATATTTAGTTATTCAAGGTGTAATTAAAAATTCGCATATTTTATGCAGGCTGATAGAAAACGAGGTAGGCGTTACACAATCTACAGCGAACAGAGTAACTAAGAAATATAAATTTCATCCGTATCATATACAATTGGTTCAAGAAATAAATCGAAATGATTTTGATCAAAGGCTTGAATTTTGTGGCAACTTTCAGCAAAAATGGGTAAGTCAACCGACATAACTTCAACTATTATAGCAGTGAAAATCCAAGATTAGTTGTCCGTATTAGTAGTGTAGAATTATCAGTATAGACCGTGGCCAGCCAGATCCAAGGATTTAACAAAACTAGATTTTTATCTTATAGGGTTTTGTTAAAGAACAAGTTTATCAGATGCCACCTACCACAATAGAGGACATGCTAATTAGAATAAGAAATGTGTTTATGAATATAATGAGGCGATGCTCATTACAGTTAAGTGTTCTTTGGAACATAGGCTTAGAGTTTGTATTGCACAAAATGGTAGACATATTGAACATATAATTAAATAATTATAGTAACTTCTTCTTTATAAATGTTTGCACTGTTAATAACACTATTATAAATGTTTATTATGTTAAACTGTCTTACTAAAAAATAACTATTTATGACGTTTTGTTTACTATAACAATGTTACTCTATAATAATTGATTTCTAATCAAATATTAAAACATGTGATAACCTAAGTTCTTAATATATCATGATTTATTATGAATTTATTCATTAATTTAATAATAGCATAAAGCCTAAGGTGAATTCCATTAAAAACGAAATATTAAAAACAAAAACGTAAAAGTCTCAGAAATTATGGCAGACAGATATAGGACATGTTTAACAAGAATAGAAGTATTTTGTCTTAGGAATATTGTAATTCCTTCCATTCCTTTCCATTCCTATCCCATCCTTCCATTCCTATCCCATTCCTTTTAAAACAATTGAAATATGATGTTTTAATGTTTTCCGTTTATCTCAGTTATCCTGGACACACAAATATAAAGTAGACAAATTTTGTTTTTATTAAAAGTCATAGTTTTGCTGATATCCCTACCAAAAATGATAATTCTACATAAAATAAATGATATCTGACACTGTAAAGTAGAATGTGCAACTCCGATATTTTTTACAAAATGTCGGATGTCGGTAAAACCTAAAGCCAGTGGTTTAGGACATGTTTCACAAAATATGTATATAATATAACATATAACGTGTTCAATAAGAAAAAACAAAACTATACCCCGCCACGGTTTTGTGAGACACACTATATAAATAAAAGAAATTATAAAGTATGCAGCCTATTTAGTTCTACAACTTTTACACTTAAACTTTTTCTCTATCTCCAACTATTATCAAGATATTGACCGATATCGTACTATTGAAACTCCCTTTCTGTGTGTATGTGTCTGTTTATATATATATATATATATATATATATATATATATATATATATATATATATATATATATATATATATATATATTATTAGGTGCGTATAGACCCGGTTGGATCACGCAAAGCATCCTGACTCATTTTCGAGTGTTCTTTCTGATCCTCCACACCTCTCTCATCCTTTCTCCGTGGATTCTCTTTCTCTCCTCCGTCCACTTTGTTCCTGATCTCCTCGAAACTTCGCTCTCTGATGCAACGTTCCACATATGTATTTTGTGTCTGTACGTTCTTCTATCCCCAATCTCTGTCGGACCCATTTGTGCCTTTCCCACATCAGCTCTGACCTGTGCGATCCATGGTACTGTTGACTTGACTCCTTGTATGTACGTAAGAATGCTGGTGGTGAGTCTTGTCGGTGGGAGTCTACTGATATGTCCATAGAATTTCAATCTTCTTTTTCTTAAGTCCGCCGCTGCGTTGGACATTCTCTCTGTGGTCTTTCTAGAATGTAGTCTGTATCCTTCCTCTGTCAGTTTTGGGCCGAGAATTTTCCTCATAATTTTTCGTCCTTCTTCTAGTATGTTGTCTATGCCACTTTTTGTATGGAGTGTAAGTGTCTTGCTTACTCAGTATAGTACCTCTGGTTTGATTACTGTGTTGTAGTGTCTTATTTTTGCGTATGTGGATAGGCATTTCTTATTGTAGATATTGTGTATCTTGCCGTATGCCCTCTTCATCTTCTGCAATCGAGTCTTCTGTACTATATTCTATCCTCCTGTGGGTTCGAGGATCTCGCCCAGGTATTTGAAGTGATTCACCCTATTTATTTTACCGTATTTGGTGTTCAAATTTTGGACATTTAATTTTAAGCAGGAGAATTCGGCTTTTTGAAAGGATATTTGTAGGCCAACTTTCTCTGCACATTCCTTGAGGACTTTGATCTGTTTGGCTGCCCTTTTTCATTGTCTGCGAGTATGGCTAGGTCGACCGCGAAGGCTAGGCATGATATTTCTATGTTGTTTTTGGTTCGTCCCAGTCATATTGGTTTCCAGTGTCCTTGATTTTTTGAGTTTTTTTTCCCATTCCCTTATGACTTTGTCCAGGACCAGGTTGAAAAGAAGAGGAGATAACCCATCTCCTTGGCGTACTCGAGGAAGGGTTCGGAAATTTCTCCCATAAATTTCACAGAGATTGTGTCGATCAGTATCTGCTTGATCAATCGTAGTGTTTAGGGGTCGAATACTTGTTCTTCTAGGATGTTGAACTGATGTTCTGGATGTTCTGAGGATGTAGAGATTTTCGGTCAATGCAGTCGTATGCTTTCTTGAAGTCAACGAACGTGCAGATGATTGGGACGTTTCTAATAGCTTTGTATTTCAGTATTGTTTTTAAGTTGAAGATTTGTGCAGTACATGAGCGACCAGGGTGAAAGCCTGCCTGGTACTCGCCAATTTTGTGTTCTAGTTATTCCTGTGTTCTCTGGAGAATGCATGCTGAGAAGATTTTGTAAGTGGCTTGTAGTAAGGAGATTCTTCTGTAGTTGTTCACATCTGTTCTGTCTCCTTTCTTGTGCAGCGGGTGTATAAGAGCACATTTCCATTCATCTGGTAATTTTTCTGTTTGCCAGATATTCGTGATAATTTGCGTAAGTTCTTGCAGTGAATTTGGTCCGAGGTTTTTCAATAGTTAAGCGGTGATACCATCTTCACCGGATGTCCTGTTATTCTTCAGTTTTTGTATGTGCCTGTGAATCTCTTCCTGTGTTGGAGGTGGTGAGTGGGTACAGATACTATTTTCCTTGGGGAATCTTGTGTCGCATTCGGGGTAATTGAGGAGATCAGAGAAATAGTGTGCCAGCTCCTGACAATTCTCCTGATTGTTTAGCGTTAATCTCCCATTCCGCTTTCTAAAGCAAAGATTTTATGGTGTGTACCCACGGATTTCTCTTGCGAAAGTCCTATAACAATCTCTCATGTTATAATTGCGGAAATTCTCTTCTATAGAGTCTAGTTGTTCCTTCATGTACCTCCTCTTAGTTTGTCTAATAACTTTGACGGTCTGTTTTCTAGACTCGTTAAAAAGCTGTTGGCTTTCTGGGGATTTTTTACTGTTGTACTCCTAAAATGCTCGTTTGCGTCGCTGCAATGCACTTTCGCGTTCCGAGTCCCACCACGGGTGTTTTGTGTTACTATTCAATGGTATCAGTTCCTGTGCTTTTTGTGTAATTTTTTTGCGGAATTTTTCCCATGTATCTACCTGTTCCTTTTCCTTTTCCTCTGTTTGTTGGATTCCTTGATCCTTTTCGTATCGAATTTCTGTAGATGTGCCTTCTTCTGAAGAATTCTCCTTGGGGTGAGTCGATGTTTACACCCCTGCGAACTTAAACATCATAGATCTCTCTTTGTTGTGGGTATGAGATCGCAACGTGGTCTATCTGGAATTCACCAATCTGTTGTATAGGCGATCTCCATATCTTCGGTTTTCGTGGAGATTTTCTGAGGGATGTTGACGTGATCTCCAGGTTATTCTGTTGGCATAGTTCGATGAGTCTTATTCCATTCTTGTTGGTGAATTTGTGAGCGGGGAATTTGCCTACGGTTTTCTGATGGATTTTTCCCTACCGATTTGTGCATTAAAGTCGCCCAGTAAAATTTTGACGTCATCCTTTGGCACCTTTGCCATTATATTTTCTAGTGTTGCCCAGAATTTCTCTGTAGGCTTGGGGTCTTTCTTGTTGTCCCTGTTTGTGGGAGCATGTATGTTGATCTTCTTCTTCTTGGGGGTACCATATCCTCATTGGACGTTGGCAATTACCATGGCCCATCTAATCCTGTTGGCCGCTGATCTAAATAGTTCGGTTGATGTCATTCCTGTCCATTGCCTCAAGTTCTTCAGCCATGATATCCTTCTTCGACCAGGTCCTCTTATTCCCTCTACTTTTCCTTGTAGTATAACTTGTAGTAAAGAGTATTTTCCTCCTCTCATGACATGTCCAAAATAAGATGCTTTTCGTTTCTTTACGGTGACAATTACTTCTCTTCTCTTGTTCAGCCGCTCCAGAACCTTTTCATTGGTAACGTGGTGTGTCCAGGAGATTCGAAGTATACGGCGGTAGCACCAGAATTCAAATGCTTCAAGTCGTTTTACAGTGTTCTCTGTCAAGGTCCATGCCTCCACCCCATAGTATAATATTGAGAAAACATAGCATCGGAGAGTCCTAATTCGTAGTCTGATGTTTAGTTTTAGATTGCATAATACACCTCTCATTCTGTTAAATACATTTCGTGCTTTTTCAATTCTGATTTTTATTTCTCTAGCGTGGTCCCAATCTGCGTTCAGGTTGCATCCCAGATATGTAATGTTTTGTACCTGCTCTAGTTTCCTGTCATGCAAGTAGAAATCAGCGATTATGTTCTGTTTGCTGATAATCATAACTTTTGTTTTCTCTATATTGAGACTTAGACCGTATTCTTTGCTCTTTTCTGCTATTCTATTGATTAGTATTTGCAGTTCTTCTGCAGTCTTTGCTAGTAGTGTACAATCATCGGCGTAGCGGATGTTATTGATGTTTACTCCGTTAACAATTAGTCCCTCGTCTGTTCCCTCGAGTGCCTCCTTGAACAGTTCCTCTGAATATATGTTAAACAGCATGGGCGACAGAATGCACCCCTGTCTAACTCCTTTTTGGATGTTTATTTGAGACGAAGTTAGGTTTCCTGTTCTGATCGTTGCATTTTGGCGCCAGTACAAGTTGGCTATTATACGCCTTTCAGGTCCATCTATTCCGATTCTTTCTAGGATACTTAACAGTTTATCGTGTTTGACCTTATCGAATGCTTTCGAAAAGTCAATAAAACATGCGTATACGTCCGTGTTCACATCTCTTGCTCTTTGTATGAGTACCTGTATACTGAACAAGGCTTCTCTTGTACCAAAACCGCTCCTGAAGCCGAATTGAGTGTTTCCTATGTGTTCCTCAATTTTCCTATATACCCTTTCATGTATTATTTTCAGAAAGATCTTTAGGAAATGGCTCATTATACTGATTAAGCGATGTTCGTCACATTTTTTTGCCCGTGTACTCTTAGGAATAGGTATAAACGTCGAGGTTAACCATTCCTCTGGGATTGATCCAGAATCATATATTTGGTTAAACAATTGTATTATTGTGTCTAGATGTTCTTCGTCTATAAGTTTTATAACTTCTATATAGGTGTTATCCGGACCAGGGGACTTTCCATTCTTTAGTCGCTTTATGGCTGTGATCACTTCTTCTCGAGTGATATAAGGCCCAGTTATGTCGTTGTTCGTTGCTATATCCCCTCTACTTGTGTCCTCAAAAAGTGTTTCTATATAGGTTTCCCATGTTTTTAAACGAGTTGTGGGATCCCAGACTATGTTGCCTTGCTTGTCTGCAAGTAGCGTTCTCCCATTACTTTTGAATACGCCAGCTGCTTCTTTGATTTTCTTGTGCATGTTCAGTGTATCATGCTTTGCGCCTAAGTTTTCTATCTCGGTGCATTGTTCATGCAGGTACTCCGACTTTGCTTCTTTTATTCTTTCCTTGATCGTTATATTCAGTTTTTTGTATTCCAGTTCATCTCTGTTTTTTAGTTTCCGTCTCTCTGCCATTAGCTCCAAGATTTCGTTATTCATCCATTTTTTGTTCTTTGTTCTGTTGTTCTGAGACTTTAAATTGTTGTTTATTGTTGTTGTTATTATACTTTTTATGCTTTCCCATTTGTTGTTTATTGTTTCGGCTGGACATACTTGAAGTGTAGCTAAGTTGTTGTTTATTTCTTGTTTCACCCTTTCGATAATTGTTGTATCTTTCAATAGATTCATGTCTGGGCGCCTGGGTCTCTGTGGTTGATTGGTCGCTCTCTTGAGTCTCAGTTTGACCCTTGCTAGTAGTAGATTATGATCCGAGGCGATGTCAGCTCCTGGGTACGTTTTTGCGGATGTTATCGAGTTTTGGAATCTTTTGTTGACCATTATGAAGTCAATTTGGTTTCTAATATTCCTTTCACCTGGAGCTTGCCATGTATACAGCCTTCGGGAGGGTAGTTGGAAGTATGTGTTCATGACCGACAATCTATTTTCTTTACAGAACTGAGCCAGTCTTTCTCCTCTTTCATTTCGGTGACCCAGACCAAATTTACCAATCACATCGCCGTCCGCTCCTTGTCCTATTTTTGCGTTGAAGTCACCCATTACAATGGTGACTTCTTTGTTTTTTGTATTCTGGAGTGCCTTCTTGAGGTGTTCATAGAAAAGCTCATTTTCTTCCTCTGTACTTTGAGTTGTTGGTGCGTCTGCGGCTATTATGTTCAGATTGTATGGTACGGCTCTGATCTTCATTATTGCCACTCTGTCTGAGATGGGTAAATATCCTAGCAGTGTATTTGCTATTCGGTTATGCGTTATTATCGCTGTACCGTTTCGATGGTGTGTACCATCTTCGCCCGCATAATATATATTATAGTCTCCCACTTGACATTGCCCTGTTCCTGGCCATCTTGCTTCAGTGCATGTCAGAATGTCTATATGTAGCCTTTCCATTTCCTGTATGCTATTGTGAGTTTTTCCTGCTTGATACATACTTTGCACATTCCAGGTTCCTATTCTAAGTTGTGTTCTGAATAAGTTAGTTGTTTCCCTGTTTATGTCTTTATTGGTAACTCTCAAAACCGTCCTCCCCGGAGATCCGATCGGAGGACTTCTTACTCCGGAACATTTCATCTTGAGATTAGCCATTCCATGGTAGATTTACTAGGGATATCCGTAGATCTTTACTGTAGCGGTTTCCCGTTGCCACTCCAGCCTCCTGCCGTTGACCAATTTCTGGTTCCTCCGCCTTTAAGGACGATTTCTCGCCCTAGGGGCAAGTGGGTGCCCCAGCTCTTGCTAGCTCTTCCTCTCTTAGCAAGAGTGAACTGTTTATACCGACAGTTACTCGGTCCCTACCTACGTTTGCCACCCTAAGGTGTTTCCCGCTCTCCACCGCACGGAGGTGTAGGTTCGGATTTTTCTTTCATCGGGATTAAGACCTTTCGGCATTTCCTAATCTCTCCAGAGCCTTAGAGAGTATGTTGATCATGGTGTATTTATTATTGGCGCACTGTATGCGCATTGTCATCAGTATATTGTTTATGGGGGTAAATTCCTTAATCGAGTTAACTATCCCTTTGTGTACCACAAAGGCCATGCCCAGAAGCGGAGCACCCCTGACGACTTATTTGTCTGTCCTGCTTTTGAATATGCAATAGTTCCCGTAGTCTACCCTGTCCTCATCTGTGATGCGTGTTTCTTGTAAGGCAAGTACAAGTATCTTTTGTCTGTTAAGTTCTGAGGTTAGGTTGTGAAGTTTTCCTGGTTGGGTTGGCGTGTTGATGTTGAAGGTGCCAATGTATGTAGGAGTTTTATGTGGAAATTTGCCGGAAAGCTCCGACTTTTTTTGAAATCGTGAAAGTCCAGGTTACCCAGAATCCGAGCACCCGGTTACCGTCTGTCGACGGGTGGATTGGTTACCACCTGGGGTATTATTATTATTATTATTTGCACGAGTCATGATTGCTTATAAGCTTATGGGTCCAGTCTTTCCACTGGGAGTTTAGAACCAGGGATTGTTAGTTCCTGGAGCGTGGTGTACAGCCGCACCCTCTGGGTGGACAGACGCCGACCAGGTTGCCGGTGGTTGCCACTGCAGACGTGACTTGGGTTTTTTTTGCCAGAGCCCTGTTAGCAGTCTGTTCCCGAAATAAAAGTTCGGGTGCAGCCGTTGTCCGCTTCCTGCGACGTGGACGAAGGGTTGGAGTTTTAGGAAGCTATATATGTTGTCTCATTGGACGCTGTCCAAAGAAATCTTAGATTACATATATGCATATAATCTAAGATTTCTTTGGACAGCGTCCAATGAGACAACAGTAGTTGAGTGTCTAGTACACCCAACCGCTGGGTTCCACAATCTCATGTGGAACATATAGCAGCCTGCGTTTCCGCCCAAATGAACACTTTTGTTAGGTGCTTGACTAGGAATGAGTCCCACCCATCCCTGCAATTGAAGGGCACATGTTTCGCCTCTCGATGTTCAGACTCGTCAGGGTACCGACACATGCTCTCTCGTCAATCATAGGGAGACCCCATCCACAGTCAGCAACCTATACTCTCGCCGACTTCCCGTCTGATGGCGTATATATGGAATGTTAGATTTCTTTGAGATTTAGTTGAATGAGACAACAGTAGTTGAGTGTCAAATGCACCCAACCGCCAAGAAATCTAACATCGTCGGGAAGTCGACGAGAGTATAGGTTGCTGACTATGGATGGCTGCTGGATTGCTGACTCCCTATTCTTAATGTAGAGCATGTGTCGGTACCCTGGCGAGAGCCTGAACATCGAGAGGCGAAGCATGTGCCCTCCAATTGCAAGGATGGGTGGAGCTCATTCCTGGTCAAGCACCTAAAAAAATGTTCATTTGGGCGGTGACGCAGGTGGCTGTGTATTCCACATGAGATTGTGGAATCCAGCGGTTGGGTGTACTTGACACTCAACTGCTGTTGTCTCATTGGACGTTGTCCAAAGAAATCTAACATTACATATATACGCTATCCGACGGGAAGTCGGCGATATATATGTATAGAACTTTAGTTCACGTTTTGTTGTTTGATTACCGCTGTTAGTGTAAATTGTATATGTATACAAACATTTTAAAACAATGGGCCATACCAAACATTTTACTGACGTAGAAAAAAAACATTTGCCAAACTTTGAAAAGATCTTGCGTTGTTTCAAAAGTATTAAAAGCAAAAAACATGGGGCAAAAACCAGAGTTCCAAGAGGAGAAACCAAAAACTTCTAATCAAGAAAATGCTAGTTTAATTCGCGAAGTGTATAAAATTATTTTATTACTTTTTGACTGCCAAATGGGCATTACAGTTACCAATCAGTACGAGAAGTATTAGGAGACGTTTGCAACAATTTGGCTATAATAAGAACATAAGAAATTTGCACGAAATAATTTAAATACAGAACATTGAAAAAATGTTCTTTTTCCGACGAAACTAAAATAAATTTATTTAGTAATGATGGAAAAGTACGTGTTCGGCGTTGAGTGAATGGACATTTGAATCCAAAAAATACTATTAGTTGCGTCAAACATGGTGGTGGCATTATTAAAATTTGGGGTTCATTTTCATATGCCGGAGTTGGTTCAATTCATTGGATAAAACAACACATGACCAAAGAAATTTATTTGAACATCTTACAGAATATTTTGTTGCCTTATGCCTTAGAACTTCCAACATTACAATGATCCCAAACACCGCCAAAAGTGTGAAAACTTCGTTGGATACAAACAATATTGTTTTTTTACCTTGGCCATCTCATACACTGAACATGAATCCTACAGAAAATTTGAGGAAAATTTTAAAGATACGTGTAAATTTCAGGAAAACAACAAATACAAAAACTAATAGCAGACTGCTCAAGAAAGCTGGTATTTCACTCCGGTTGAAGTTTGCCGCAATCTTATATACTCGATGCCTAGACAATGTGCCGCAGTTTTGTAAAATAAAGACTATCCAACAAAATACTAGCTAATAAATTGATTGTTTGCTACTGTGTTGATAATTTGAACTTATTAGTTCGTATTTTGTTGAATAGCCTTTATTTTTCAAAACTGCAGCATATATATATATATATATATATATATATATATATATATATATATATATATATATATATATATATATATATATATATATATATATGTGTGTGTGTGTGTGTGTGTGTGTGTGTGTGTGTGTGTGTGTGTGTGCTGAAGAGTTTTTCCGGGTGTACAAGATATTAATGCATTTCTTTTTATGAAAATATTATTTTCAAGTACTCAGAACTACTTCGATTTATACGACGTTTCGACAAGATCACACTTGTCATTTTCAAGTATTCAAGTCTCCTGATCGGAAGAAACCCGTGACCGTTTCTCCTGTGACTCAAGTTTCTCCCGACCAGGAGACTAGAATACTTGAAAATGACGAGTGCGATTTTATCAAAATGTCATGTACTTCTCAGTCACCTAAAAAAAGGAAATAAAATATTGTTTTTTCTCATTAAACTATTTTTTTATTTACCAATTTGAATTTTGCGGATTATTCTGTAAGTTTGAATGAAAAATAAATATAACGATATGCTAATCTCTTAAATCAATTTCAAAGTATTGTAGTATTTTTACACAAATGAATATTGTGTTAAACTCGCTTGAACAATTTCCAGTTTTCCTTGTCGCTTACTACATAATCTCAGCCTTTACCGCCACTCCCCTTTTATTCATAACATTCCACTTTAGCAATCCTCTATTCCTAGGGTAACGGAATTTATCGTCCAGAATTGTCTGATGTGCTAAATACAAGCCTGATACTATTCAAATGCCTCTATCGATGATAGAACTGTACTAACATGTATTGGGTATTCAGTTTTCTCAATCTATACTGTAGATTGTAATCTGCTTGAATCAATTTCTAAACACGGAGGGTTTTTGTCCATATCTCGAGTATGCCCATTTGTCAAATCAAAATATTCGGTTGCCCATTTTAGGGTATTTGCAATTAAATTGTTTCTTGACACTGATCTTTTTCTACATATGTATAATTTTTGAACAAGATATTCATTTGTTGAAATATATGAAATTCGATACCATTTTTATAATTGTCTTCGTTTGTGAGTTGTTATATTAGTAAATGAATATGTCTGTATTTTTTTGAGAGAGTTAGATCATAGATTCATTAGACCGAAAAATACAGTGAATAAAAAAGTTAGATCATGCAAGATCTGTGCTGTCTAGCAGTATACCATTTGGCGTTATTTTACTGCAGAAGAACCCAGTTTGTTTAACAGTACAATAAATAATCATATAAGCTTCGTCCAATAGAGAATGACCCTCTATAATTAAATTATTTAGAGCCAACTCAAAATAGATCATTTTTCTAAAATATCTCCAAAATCTCAGCAAATACTTTCTGAATATTCTCTCATTTAGCTACTTATCCGAATTATTCATTTTTACTAATCAAGTACACGTATTAGTATTATTAACCAGTAAGTCTGCTCTAGACAGTATGACATTATATATCTTTGCGACATATGGTCCGAAAGGACCATCTGTCCGTCCGACCACTCTATAAATCATTTAATTCGGACCATATCTTGGAAAAATACATAGTGTCATAATGTCTATAGAGACTTACTCATTATTTCTTTTGAATCAAATGCAAGAGCATCTTTTTAATTTTTTTATCAATTAGTCATTTATCAATAAAATAAATATTATCAACATAATACCGTCATGACGTACACAAATATAAATTTAATCCAATAAAATATACTAGAATTTTTGTAGCTTGAACTCTTGAGAAAGCCCTAACAAGGCGAAACAAATGTAGAGCAAAATAATAATAAGTTTATTTGCTGTATCAATGTTTGAATACAATCACTAAATTATACAATAATACAATTATAATTATAACAAAATACAAATCCGTCTTTATTATGCACTAACACCTACTAATGATACGCAAAATGGAACTGGAAGCAATTAAAAAAGATCTAGTCCAGTTCCAGATTTATTTTTCAATTCGACATATTAGAAATAACCGAGTATACACAATTTGCCTATAATTTTTACAATATATTGATCAATGTAGTACCAATAAATGAATAAACAATAACAGTAACAGAGATAAAAGAAAAAAAAAAAAAAAACACCATCTGCTCACAATCAATAAAAAAAAAAAAAGAAGCCAAACAATCAATTTCTCCATTTCTAGCCCCTTATACTCTTTAATTTTTGATGCTGGAGGATACATTATCCGATGTTCATTTTATAGTGATATTTAAACGAATCTGGCGATAATTTCTTTAGTTTGCGCGAAATGTTGTTATAAAGTTTATAAATATTATACGTAAACGATCTCTTAAAAATTTGTAATCGATGCGAAGGAGGCGATATGAGGCCCCCAAACCTAAGATTCAAATTATGGACATCGGTTCGGAACGTTAATCTGTCAATGAGATACGGAGGGCATTTGTTATAAATTATTTTATGAAATAGAACGACCGTATGCACTCTTCGTCTCTTTGCCATAGATATCCAGTTAGCTTCTTTTAATTTGTATGTTATCGGAGAGAACTTTCTGATACCATATATATACCTAAGACAAGAATTCTGCACTCTCTGTATACGAGCAATATCTCCTTGATCAAGACACGGATCATACACTGCATCAGCGTAGTTAAAACATGAAAGAACCAGAGAGTCCGTCAACTTGATTTTTAATGTAGTAGACAAAAAGTGTCGATGTGGATATAGCATCTTTAAATTAGTATACTTAACTTTAGTATAATTACTTAATGATCTGTGGCCGAAACCTCAAATCTCTGTCAAAAATTAAGCCCAAATTTTTAGCTATGTCAACTCTTTTTAGAATATTATTATCTATCGATAATGCAATATTATTTAAAACTGGATCTGCAATTCTGGAAAAAAGCTATAAATAAATAAGCTATAAAATAAATAAAAAATCTATAATAAATAATTGAAACATTAAAAAGCTACAAGTGTATCATTTAAAATCTTAGTATTTTCAAAATATTTCACGAGGTACCATCTGCGGAATCCATAAAAATTATTAAATTAAATATATTTTCCAAAATGGCGAATTGCTCTGTAAAACTATAAGAAAACGTATTAACGAGGAGACGCGTCGCTTCAACATGCAGCTAGTGCAAAACTCTGGAAGAAAGCATATTAATAGGACTAAACAGAAGCTGAGAAAGGAAAGAATGCAAATTTATGCCTTAATGAATGAGGATGGTATAGTTTGTAGGGCACATATGGAATTGTTAGAGGTTGTTAAAGAATATTTTTCACAGTTATATGAAAATGAGAACCAATCAAAGACAACAATACCCACCAATACCCACAACTAAGAGAGCAAGCAGGATTCAGAAGTGGAATGGATCACATACAGGTTGTAAAGCAAGCCATAAAAAGGCACAACGAACATCGTGCCACTATGCTTGGCTTTTATCGGCTACGAAAAAGCATTTGACTCAATGTCAAAGTAGACCATAATGGATGCCTTGGCCAGGGGTAGAAAAAGCATATGTAAACCTATTAGGATCGATATATAATAAAACTACAGCGACAATCCACCTTGATGATCTTGAAGGTGGAATTAATGTAGAGTGAGATGTACGGCAGGGTGACCCAATAACACCTATTCTTTTCTCGGCTTGCCTCGAAGTAGTATTCCGTAATCTGGATTGGGAAAAGGCCATCCTTTTCCCAATCCAGATAAAGACCAATGGTGCAAACTTAAACCATCTTAGATTTTTAGATGATATCGTTCTCCTTTCACAAGACAGAGGACCTGCAAAGACGCATACTAGAGTTGCAAAGGGCTGGCGAACCATTTGGCTTAAAATAAACTTAAAAATGGGTCAGGTTATTTTCAATAAATTTACTCAGTACGGATTTTATTGTAGGAGGATACCGTCGGGAAGGTAGAACAGTGTGTTAGTTGTGATTGGCAGACTTTTGGCAGGCTCAACATAGTGTTTAAAAGCAACGTCCTACTCGTTATGACGGGAAGAAATGAAACCTGGACACTCGCATCGCTATCAATTCAAAAACTTGGGGTAGCACAGAGGGGAATGAAAAAATGTATGCTTAGCAACAGAAAGCCCTGTACATTGATCAGGAACAAACAAAAGTGTGTGACATCATTGGAAGAGTAAACCAATTGAAATTGAGATGACAAGCTATATAGCGAGGCAATGGGATGACACATAAACAAAGGCAATCCTAGAGTGGATACCGATTGATCGCAAACGTCCGCGAAGAAGACCAAAAGCACGATGGACTGATGACATCGTTAAGTATATTGGACCCGAGGCGCAGAGGAAAGTCCTGGACCGTGAAAGTTTGTGGAATGTTTATGAATACTGATTCACGTATGGTGTTGAATGCTAAAAAATTTCAAAAGTTATTTTGCGATTTTCATTCAAGATTCAGAAGAGAGTTTTGCGAACAAACATTATGTGAGGAACATCGTAACCAGTTGTGATCAAAGAAAATGTTGATTTGGTCCTTGATGTCGTAATCACTAATATACATATTGCCATAAAATTTATTGCAGAACATGTGGCTTTTCAGTAGGCGATGGCAGACAATCATGTAAATCACAAATCAAATCTTAAAAAATACCTGTTTATTAGACGTCTAAAACATTAACGACTGAATATAAAAACATCTTGCAAATTACTGCCAAGAAAGTTTTTGGAAAGTTTTGTAACAGTGGGTGAAACCTCGGAAGCCGTTCACAACATCAGCCAAACTTCTCCAGACAACAATCATCACAATCCTTTAGATTTGTTCTTCATTGTTTTTTCCTAAATTGAACACGGTATACATTTTTCTGACGACGAAGATCTAATAGCTGTTTTAAATAAACGACAAAACACGAAATGGATTTTTGTAACCTTTTGTTAAGGAAACCGTAACTGTATTAACCTTTTATTACATTATGTTAAGTACATTATATAAGTTGGTATGCTAACTCCATAAAATCCTGTTAACCGATGTTAGAAAATACTGACCACTGACCACCTTTCAGGCACTCAAAATTACTCATTACGGATGCCAATACTTGACTCGATGTACCAAGTTATGATCATACAACAGAGATAAAGGTAGACACTGAAATAGTATTTGGATATAGAGCGTTCTTGAGAGCGATATAAAGTTTAGAGCATTTGAGGACAATACGACTAATCATAAAAAAAGTAATAACAAATTTACCAATTTTATACTTGAAACACGAATATACTGTAAAACCAAAAACAAGCAATGGAATGAAAATTATATATTGATGGTACTATATTACATGACGGTATTATATAATAATAAAAAAACCAAAGAAATTCGAGGGGAATACCGCCCGGGTGATGGATCGGCGTGTTAAATGTGGCTGGTAGGCATTTGGTAGGCTCAACATAGTGTTTAAGAGCAGACTCCCACTTTGCCTGAAAAGAAAAGTCTTCGATCAGTGCGTTCTACCCGTTATGACATACGGAAGTGAAACCTGGACACTCACATCGCAATCAATTCAAAAACTTCGGGTGGCACAGAGAGGAATGGAAAGATGTATGCTTGGCATTACAAGACGAGACAGATAGTCCTGCGCATGGATCAGGGACAAACAAAAGGCTGTGACATCATAGTAAAGCAATTGAAATGGAGATGGGCAGGCCATATAGCGAGGCGATGGGATGACAGATGGACCAAGGCAATCCTGAAGTGGATACCGCTTGATCGCAAACGTCCGCGAAGAAGACCGAAAGCACGATGGATTGATGACATCGTGAAGTATATTGGACCCGAGTGGCAGAGGAAAGCCCAGGAACGTAAAAGTTGGAAGCATGCTGAAGAGGCCTTCATCCTGCAGTGGATATATCCAATAAAAATATCCAAGAGCATCCAATATACTTCACGATGTATATATATATATATATATATATATATATATATATATATATATATATATATATATATATATATATATATATATATATATATATATATACATCGTGAAGTACATTGGACCCGAGTGGCAGAGGAAAGCCCAGGACCGTGAAAGTTGGAAGCATGCTGAAGAGACCTTCATCCTGCAGTGGATCGATACAGGCTGCTGCTGATGATGATGATGACGATGATGATGATGATATATATATATATATATATATATATATATATATATATATATATATATATATATATATATATATATATATATATATACCAATATTGGTTGATATAAATAAATTTTATAATTCACATTTTAATTACTACTTTCCCTTCGCTATAATGCATTTTACACCACGAAACCTAAATTATTAATATATCAAATTAAACTTGAATCGAACCAGACCGATGTTTCGTTCGTTATAATACAACCTACTTCTCAGCTAAATAGTTTGCTAAAGGGCAAATGAAATTTGTTGAATTAAAATTTTATCTCAACTCTTAAACTCTTTAAGGAGCAATTATGAAAGCAGTCTATTTTGAAATTTCTTGTCTAGTTACAAACTCCAAAAATGTGGGAGAGGGGTAATGGTTTTTTCAACACAGCATTTATTTTTGAAAGATAATATAAATAGTAGTAATAAATTATTTATTTTGTTATAAAGGTAACACAAAATATAAGGTATAAAAATCAACAACTAATATTATTTAGCGACTGCGCTAACAACTTAATGTGGGCTCTGAAACAACAGGCATCGGCTACCGTTCAACTCCACTCATTAACATCCTCGATTTGTGCTTATCATCATAATTCAAAGCTTAAACCTACCTACAAGCGAGTGACTAACGTAGAATACCTCTCAGAAGGTAACCGGATGTATCCATTATCGCGTGAGATTTAAGGGCAACCGCTTTTCCACTCTACCTATGAAACAAAAGATTAAAGTATTATAACACATCGGTCAATAAGTCCCTGGTCTGCCATATAGATAGCGTCACTTATGAAAAATTCGGCCAAAATGAAAACCTATTTATGGATTTTGTTGATCTGTCAAAGGCGTTTCACTCCATTGACAAAAACATAATGTAAAAGCTCTTATTACACTATTACACTTCTTTGAGCACATTATTACACTTCTTCATAATGGCATGAATGTAAAAGTTCTGACACAAATGGGCGAAACTGAGACTTTTAATATTAAGACCGGTATTAAGCAGGGGTGTATGATCACCTTGATGCTTTTATCTGTATTTGCTGTTGCTAACGAGCATCATGTCAGAGGCCTATTGCCGCATTGAGTTAAGATATCATATAGAATGGATGGAGGCTATTCAACTCGGCACTACTTAAAGCCAAATGAAAAACAAAGCAGGTTAGCATCGTATGCAGATAACTGTGCGCTTGTAGCACATAGTACGTCAGCGTTCCAAACGGTTCTGTGCTTATATAGTGAGGCTTATGGTGCGTTTGGACTAACAATTAATGAACAAAAAAACGAAAATATTACTTAAATTAATTTTCTAATTTCGGTATTCATCATGGCCCTTTCTGTGACGAATAAAAAATCAATCATTTCCATTTACATTTGATTCCAAAAATAATAACTGGGGCAGGTCCACCACAATTCACCACAATTTTTATAACACTCTGAAAATCTGCAAGATATGAACCGAATTAGTCCGTTTAAAGTTACTGAGGGCCTAATTTAATTACAGACGGCCTAACTTAAAGTTACTGACGAAGTAATCACGTAAGAGTTCGACCAGTGGATATTCCATACATGTTCCATCGACGATAAATTTGGAAATCTATCCCAGCCAGTTAATTATCACTATAGCTAAACCTACTATAAACTCGACTGTTTGACGAACTGCTGGGCTTCATTAAAGTTCTTCAGAAAGTTACCAGAGGTGATCTATTTCCCAGGCATATAGCCTCCCATATCATAATTCCAGGAACCATCGCTGTATGTCATTCTAATATGAAAGCTACATTTTGTCTTGCACCCCGAAAACTTTTGACTCCTCTTCGTCCATTATTACCAATAAACAAAATGTAGAATAAGGGAGAAATATGTCAATAGTAACAAAAAAATGCAATTCTTTATAACATTTTAATGAGCAACCGCAGCAGAATATTATTTGGTCACAATTTAAATAAGTTATCCATTTATGTTATAAAACATAACATAGAACAAAAAATCAAATAATATTCGAGGAAATTACACTTATTGAGATCAAGGGGTAGTGTTGCAATTGTTACACTAAGACTGTCAATTGTAACGGTAATAAGGGTCAGTTGTAACATACCATAATAAAAACAATAAACTAAAAATAAAATTAATTTTAGGATCTTTTTCTCATTAATCTTTATTTTCTTTGCCTCTATTTCTTCTTTTTCTGGTGTATCTGCATACTGTACATTTTTCTCTTTAGATATTCCAGTCTTAAATTTCACTCGAGATGGTGCCTTTGGAAGTGGTGGCAGATGTAAAACCTACATGGCTATCTCTGAAAAGTGAGGCTTGATGTTGGCTAAACCGGCGTCTGGGGCAAAATCTGATACCATTTTGAAGGTTCTGAAGGGGATACACTGTTAATCAGTTCTGTAGATGCAGTCTCTTGCTGATCAAATTGCTCAGGGGTGACTTCTCCGATAGTTTCGTCAGTGACGGAAAATAACTTTGGAAAAATAACTTTGTTTAATGGCCATAAGCTCGTGCATGCAAACTCTTGAGTAATGTTAATTGGTGTCGCAACAAAATAAAAAGCCTCTTTTACAAGTCTTGGTAAATCATAAATGGTAATTCGTCGTCCTGGATGATTTTTCATCCAATGATCTGCGGCAATATTAAATTAAGTTTTAAAATGTATGTATTATAAAATATATATTAATGTATATAGACATGAGATTTTCTTTACAATATTGAATAACAGCTATGTTAGTGCATGATGATTGATTATCCGTTATAACCACAACAAGATTTCCTTTGGAAGGCTTAGCAAAATCCGCGAAGTGGTTTATGAATAGTAAAAAATATTCATCTTGCACTTTTCTTTTCTGAATCGTCACAGCCACCATCCCTTACAAAATGAAAATTCTTTCGTGGATAAACAAAAAAAAAGGCAGGTACAGCATTCCCTATTGCTTTAAGTGTCAAACACACAATTACAAGGATACCTCGTTCTTGTGAAGTAATGACACCGACCTGTTTGGTGTCTTTAACAGCAATTACTTTGCTACGTCCCTGACTTGTAATACCTGTTAAGGAGTGTCAATTTTGACAGGTTACATTTGCACCTCCTTATTTTGTTACTTTTGCACCACTGTGGTCTTATGGCATTGAAGACTTGCACATGTAGACTGGATGTATCTTCTTTGAAATCACTACTGAATTATCGTAAAATGGTTATATTTTATATAATCAGAAAAATAGTGCGGTATAATTTTTTTACGATAACTTAGTTATGTTAAACTGTCATCTACTGACAGTGCATGTACGTACTGTTTAAGATGTAAGTTCGGTCGGTAAAGCAGTATCCGATGAAGCTTCGATTGTCACCAAGAACTACCGCTGCTCACCAATAAATGTCGTGTAGAAATAAATCTTGCAATTGCCTCCCCGTTACAATTGACACACCTCTCTCCTAACCTCTTTTGTATTTTTAGGTTAATAAATAATAAGTGCATTGATAACATTTATTACAACAGTTCGGATTCGGGTTTAGAAGGTTACGATATTACGCGAAGTCGAGCGGAGGTTGTGTATACAGATCAACCATGTCATACAGATCAACCTGTTTACTTTCGGGCTCATACGCATAAATCCAAGAAGATTCGACACCTGTGTAAATGTTATACAGGGCTTTTGACACATCACGATTGTATTTTTTGAGCATTTCTTTGGATTGTCAAATTATGTGGAATCCAACGAGCATAAATCTTTTTTACGGCTAAATATTTATATCTTTAAATCTTGTATATTCTTGTCATATAAATGCCCAGAGATGCCTCAATCTCTCGGTATGTCACATGACAAAATTGCTTTATCTGTTCGCGCGCAGTATCTATGTTTCCTGGTACCACAACCGATTTTGGACGACTTCCTTTAAATTCATCCGTGAGTGAACCACGACCATAATTGAATTCACTAAAGCAATGATATACAGTGGCTTTAGATTGCCAAAAGTTGAAGTGAGTTGATCGAGGAACCAGTGTTAAGATAATGCACGTCGAAAGTCGTAGTAAATCTTCGCACGAAAATTCTTACAAGTTAATTCCATTTTTCAAGTCAATCCAAATTTTCAAGGCACTAAACAACACAAATAGCTTTTGTATGACAAAACGTTTTGTACAGTTTTGTATTTGTACGTTTTGTACAGTAAACAATGTCAATGTTACCGATGTATATGTCAAATGACGCTTAGCAACATCATTGTTATATTTTTAGGGTTGTCCAATAAGAATGATAACTACAAGTAATAATCAGGTTATTTTTATTTTATCTTGAAGAATAATGACATTGTATTTTAAAAATAATATTTATAATTAATTAAGATGGCGTTGTGAATTTGCCTGGGTCCAGTCTCATTTCAAAAGTATAATGAATGACATTTATACAAATGGAGACATACACAATACAACAAAGCGTTAAAATTGTTTAAATTATTTTATGAAAATAAGCATTCACTGAAAAATGTTTTTAGAAAATTACGTGACATTTACGGTTTGTACCAGGTGTCCCATTAAGGATGAATCGCGGCCGTATCTTGAAAACTATTTATCCCACAGCTTTGCGGAAAAAAATATTATACTAAAACTGACTGTGAGAAATTCACCAAAAATATTTTTAAGCTTCTAAAACGACCGCAAGAGGGCGTGACGAGCTTAACATTTTTAAAAATCATTTTTTTGTGTATTTTCAAGTGTTAACCGAGTAAGAAAAATTCTCAGTTATAATTTGCAAACTGTCTCCTACAACTTTGTTTTATGAAATTTTGTCGTAACTTCGCGAATAAAGAAGTGGGGGGAGTTTTACCTATTTAGATAAAAAGTCGTCTAATGTCCGTTTGCCTAAACCGATTTTCCTCAATTTGGATTCATTTAAAAGGCAATTGCTGGAACAATCAGATAATCTGGGAGATAAATTATTTAGTTTATAAATGAAACCGCGAGGTGGCGTTACATTCAACAATAGTTTTTTTAAAGTTTTGTTCAGTTTTTTTCAAATGGAATGGTACAGCGTTTATTACGTGGCTAGAAAGGTAATTTAAAGAGGAATCATCCAGTGAAAACCCGAAATTGATATCTCTGACATGTCAAGAGATATTTCGATTTTTCTGAAAAAATCAGTTAGTTTTAATCTTTACCGTAATATTAAATTCAAAATTGGTCTTAATAAGGTACAGCTTTTATTACATGGCTAGAAAGGTAATTTAAAGAGGAATCATCCAGTGAAAACCCGAAATCGATATCTCTGACACGTCAAGAGATATTTCGATTTTTCTGAAAAAAATCAGTTATTATTTCACTACTACCTGCATTAATTTAAAAAAATAACCTAATGTTTGCCTTCCTTCGCATTTTACGGGTTTTCACTGGATGATTCCTCTTTAAATTACCTTTCTAACCATAAATATCTAATAAAAAGTGGTGTAGTGATCAGTGCATTTCCTGGATGGGAAGGTCTCATACCAACTAGTAGTAAATGATAATGTGTATTCTTTAAGGTCGATACATAGTACTTCGGCACTATTCTAATAATAATAATAATAATTTATTGAATCCTCAAGACAATACAAATATGCATGGATCAAGTCAAAACGAGAGCATGCACATTGCCACACTTCTGTGCATACAAAGAATATATAACATTTAAACCTACATATAAATATTTTATTCTTGATAAGGTATATAATTTAATAATTTAATATTCAAAAGTATTTATTCAATCCCCACAACAATAAAAATATCCATGATTAAGTCGGATTGACAGAATTGACAGAATGTTCAGTGACACGACCTTAGAAATAATACATGAAATGATAATCTTGCACAAATAAACATTGTATACATAAATAAGCATTGAATCTAATTATTGATACGACATATATTCTTCTAAACTATAAAAACTTTGACTTACAAGAAATTCGCGGTCTAATTTTTTAAATTCGTTGTCATTCTGAACATGCTTAAATCGTTGTGGCAACTTATTATACAGCTTCACACCCCTATA
This sequence comes from Cosmopolites sordidus, assembly GCA_031761425.1. Lineage (NCBI taxonomy): Eukaryota > Metazoa > Arthropoda > Insecta > Coleoptera > Curculionidae > Cosmopolites > Cosmopolites sordidus. The sequence goes on from JARFXV010000031.1 coordinate 595,916, forward strand.
GTAAACATTATGTTCAACTATCTTACATGAATGTATTGGTAAAACAAGTTCATCAGAGCCTCCTGTGTCATAGTGATGAAAATCACTATTTTTTAAGAATGCTACAAAATTTCGCCTAACAAAGATGATAATCTCCAAAATATATAGTGATGGTAGAGTCAAAATCCTGCATTGTTTAAAAATTGGTCGACATGTTGCCAGTAGTGACACCCCACCCATCATTCGAATTATCTTTTTTTGTATTTTAAAAACACGCATCAGATGAGGAAACCCACCCCAAAATATCAAACCATACCTAGCGCGACTGTAAAACTCTGCATAGTAATATGAATGCACAACATCCGTGGTGTCAACCCGTTTCAACCTATAAACAGCATATGAAACAGCAGCTAATTTCTTGCATAGTTCAGCTATGTGTTCATCCCAGCAGAGTCTGTTATCGAGATGAACACCCAGAAATCTAGTACAGGATATTTGCTGTATAGACTTACCGTTAATTTTTAGTAAATATGACTCCGTTATAGTGTGTGTTCGAGGAGTAAAAGCAATAAAAGTGGTTTTGTCCACGTTAAGGTATATACAGGAGGAAGCACCGAATTATAACGATAAGCACACATCCCCATCACAAGTAAATGTCAATGATCAGTCATTTTGGAAACAAAAGCATATTGCTCTTGCGAATATGTTTACGTCAATTTTGTATACTATAGTGTTCTTGAATACTTCTGGACCGACCATAACCTCCTACACGTACATAATCTTTAAGATAAAAAAAGCAATAGAAAATAATTCTTCTATTGTATACTATATACTTCTTCTGTACTATATTATATAATTTTTCTATTCTATACCAAAGATCAAGAGTATAAGTTTTTGTATCCAAAATATGCTATACAATCGGTATATTTTTAATTTGATTCAATGTATATTTATAATGTGTGTTGCATAATTTTTTGTTTCCTGGTATATAATGCAATTTTCAACAAGAAGCATTCGACAATTTAAATATAACTTTATTTATTACTAGAAAATGTATCGGCATCAATTACGAAAAACGTAATATTTTTTCTTGCTATCCCCTTTTTTATTTTATTCGAAAGCTTCGTTTCTGACGGCCTAACATTTTCCAGAAATTGACCAGAACTGGAAAATGACAAATGCTAAGTTCGGTGATATAATTGAAATGATTTTATATCCAACTTATTTTTTAGCCAGTATATACTTTTTGATTAAAACTTTTGTTTTTACCCATAAATTCTTTTACACAGTTATATAATTTGTTTTCGGTTTCGCAAATGCCAAAAATATGAGAGAAATGAGGAGGTTTTTGAAATTTAGTCGTCCCTTTGCTGGACACAAAGCGTTCATTTTTTTTCCTTTAACCAATAAAAGCTTAAATTTTCACAAAAGCATTTTTTACTTTTTATGACCTTAATTATGTTCATTCCATGAATGAAAAAAACATTTTACTGTGTTTAGCTTTTTGTTTACTTGTGTTTCATTGGTGTCGTTTTGATAAATTCTGCGGTTTTTGATACCTATATTGGATTCATTACTTCTCCTATTTTTAGAATAAATATATACTTTGAGTGTTTTAAGCATAATTTAAAAAACAGATATTCGTATGCTTAACTAGTTATTATTCATAAAATATTTTCCATCTTCATTATATCGAAGGACACATTTTCAATTTTCAGCCATGGTTCATGAATATATATATATATATATATATATATATATATATATATATATATATATATATATATATATATATATGAACATTTTTGTTAGGTGCCTAACCTGGAATGAGCCCCACCCATCCCTACAATTGGAGGGCACATGCTTCGCCCCTCGATGTTCAGGCTCGTCAAGGTACCGACACACGCTCTCCCGTCAAGAATAGTCCACAAAAACTATAGTTTCACAGTGAAGAGGAAACGACCACAATAAGTGATTATCTGGAAGTGTCAGGTTCGGTAAGTCGACAAATTTTCTTCATATGGCTTATGCTATAAGGAATAAAAAACGTTTTTTTTTTACAATATCAGTTGTGAACGGTGCTTATAAAACTTGGACTATCAATTCTTCTATTAGAACTTTCGGTGTCAAATACCGAACCCGAAAAGATTTACCACTAAACACCTAATCACCCCCTTAAATCTTCTCGACGCTCGTTTCGCTAACCATATAATGTTCACATGGTCAGCGAAACGAGCGTTCAGGAGGTTCGTTCAATCAGGAGGTTCAATATTCAACGTTATATCATTTTCTGATGATGTTAACATGCTTAGCGAAACGCGCATCCTGAAGCTTAAAAAAAGTAACCCGGTGTTGTGTAGTAATAAATCTTTTTGAGTTTGCTTGATCTAATTTTGTTAACCGCGAACAGTGATACTTCGTAATAGATAACACCTTTATGATCCCATCACATGGAGAACAAGATCATCTACAAAAGCAATACCTTCTTCACTCCCCATGATTTTTTACACAGTACGTTATCGTATATTATACATTTTGCATCTGCCTCGAGTATTTACTTTAAAAATGGATAGCTTTCTCGATCGGTTTTCACAAAGAATTGCGGTTGTACATTTCGATGCCTAGAAAATGTAAAACGAATCGAGGTAAACTATGACTAGCAGTTTTTTTCTTAATGTTCAATTTATCTAACAAAGTGTCAATTGCCAAGCCAACCTGTAAATATATGGTCTTGATTTTAATTCAATTTTCTCTACGTAAGCCTCGTCTACCAAAACAATCAACTATCCCAACCATGTATTTAATTCATTAGTGATAATCTAATAATGGACCACCCAACTATAATTGATACATTCGCCATACAAAAAGACTTCATGATTCACAGAGACCAGTCTAGTGCCGTCGAGCAAAATCTTCAATACTCACAATGAAACACTCAGCGTCAATACACTCTGTCTGCCTCTGAATGGCCACCAGCGGCAAGTCCCCCACTATTCATTCGTTACCACCAGCAAGGGAACGCTGCTGTACCAGCTTTGGACGCTGTCCAAAGAAATCTAACATTACATATGTGTATATATATATATATATATATATATATATATATATATATATATATATATATATATATATATATATATATATATATATATATATATATATATATATATATATATATGTAATGATAGTTTCTCGGGTATCCCGTGTTAGCTGAATGTCCACTGGTGGACGGTTTCGCTGACGTTTCGATGGAATCGGATCCATCTATCCATCCATTCGGAGCCCGTATTTGGCTACGTGTTTACGGACCGGTTGTCAGTAGCACGGCTTGCATGGATGGAGAACGATCTCGTTGTCTCGGGCTCTATGTTGATTTTACTCGGAAGTCCGATAAAATGTGTTTCCAAGCATGTGGTAATCTTTGGCTATCATCTCGGCTGTTTAGGTTGTTGGACCTTTTTTCTATTTCTATGGCCTCTTTAATAATTCTGGCGGAGAAATTTTCATTTCTCGATAAGGTTTTTGTTTTCCCAAAATTAATTTTATGTCCGGTGTTGAGCACATGCTGGGCTAGAAAGGAAATGGTGGTTTTCTGCTCGGCGGCGTTAATATGCTTGTCCCTTCTGGCGCTTATTTTTCTATTTGGTTGGTTGGTTGGAATTTCATACACGCTTTGGTCTTCGCAGGGAATTTTGTCTTTGGCTGTTGGCAGAATATCATTGATTTTCCTGTCGGTGGTAAAAATAGTTTCAATGTCATGCCTCTTTAGAAGTTTTCCAATCTTGTCCGTGGTGCTTTTGATATATGGTAGAAAGGCTTTTTGGTGTATGTCTTTTTCTCTGTTTCTTGTTGTTTGTTTGTCGGATTTAGCGCCCATCGGATAGTTTTTTGTTGATATCCGTTAGTTGCCAGGACCTTTTACAGAATATTTATTTCTTGTTGATAGTGTTCCTTATCCGTTAAAGTTTGCGATCTATAGGCCAAAGGTATTGCAACGGCGAATAGCTGAGCCGGATGGAGGTATGAGCTGGCATTAAGGTATCTGTTGGTGTGTGTCGGTTTTCGATAAACTGTGTGTGATAAGCCACCATCTCGTTTCCTTTTTATTAACGCATCTAGGAATGGAAGTTCTTTTTTTTTATGTATCGATCAACAAATTGTCAAGTTATAACGCTTAATTGTCATCTCGTCAGAAAAACTCAATGGAACAAATGGCTAGTATTATATTTTGTTTCAAGTTTATGGTGATGATTGCTTATTCCGTAAACGTGTGTTTGAATGAAATAAGCGATCCCACGATGGTCATGATGCTTCGGAAGACGATCCAAAGCCAGGCAGGCCAAAAAACAAAAATCGCGATGAGTTGCGCGACGAGTTGCACGATGAGTTGGAAGAAGTGCGTGAAATGATCGCCTACGATGCTAATTTGACTAGAAGATGGATAGCGGAGGAATTAAAGATATGATTCAAAGATAAATGATTAAAAGATATGATTCACGAAAGTTTGACAAAGAATTTAAACAAACGAAAAGGTCCGTCTCACAGGACCATCACTATTCATGATTTTTGGCGAAAAAACACAAGTCTGTGTGCTTCACCATCCTCTGTATTTGTCTGATTTATTTTCATGTGACTATATTCTGTTCCCAAAACTCAAACTGCCATAGAAAGGAAAGTTACACACGTTATGACAGTAAATATATATATATATATATATATATATATATATATATATATATATATATATATATATATATATATATATATATATATATATATATATATATATATATATATATATATATATAGTATATATACAAGTATATATTCTATACTAGAATTGGTTGAACGGGCCCAGCGGTGTATTGATGCAGAAAGTATATATTTTGAATAAAAAAAAATAATTTTGCCAAACTGACTAATTGTTTTTTTTTTTTAATTAAAAAATTCCATTATTTTCCCGACATACTGTGTATAGACAAATGATATAAAAAATGTTCTACAACTGGACAACTTTCTACATACAACTATGTTTCAATGATGTTCAATTCATAAGACCAACATTATAGCAGGATATGTTTTCTATTTTGATTCGACTTCCCACCTATGAATTTTTAATAACGGCAAACATCAGAAAAATGTATAGATAAGTGATAAATGAAACTGACCAAAAGTATCAAAAGGCTTTTTTGAGAGATGAACCAAGTTGAATACTATTACATACGGGACTATTTCATCTCCGTATTTAGCTGTTAGATGTCTGATGAAATTTGCTGCTTAAATTCAAAATATACTGCCAAAAATAAGTAAAATAATAAAACAAGAATTTTATATGGACGATTTAATTACTGACATTTTAAGTTCAGGAGGATTTGAATTAAGAAATGGTCTTCTAACGATCACTTAATTTTGAAACTATTTAAGATTAATAATGCTTTAGAGGTTGGCGTTCTAAATCTAGGGGAACACGAGAAGAATAAAACTTTAGAAGTTTGTTAGAATGTAGGTCAACATATAATTAATTATGAAGTAAATATAGATGCATCATGTCATCGAGAAAGAGTTACAAAAAAGGTTATTTTGGCTGTAATTTCTCAAATATTTGATCCTCTGAGAATCCTGTGGATTTGCTGTCGCCTAGATCGGTCACAAAGGGCTTAGAAAAAAATAACTTATTGTGGCTGTCAATGTTATTAACAATTGCAAATTGTTAATGACTATTAATTGTCAATAGCTATTAATGGATGTCAGATTGACACAAAAAGTTATAATTAATAAAGAAATATCTGGTCAGCGTGGTATAGCTTATATTGTTGAATATCAACAACATTTTATTCAAACATTACTTAATAAATAATTCTTCATTTGTGCGAATCTTATGCTTATCTTTGCATAAGATTCTTCATTTTATTTCTACTCTAAGGTTAAATAAACATGATAAATTGTATGGAAGTATTTCCCCTTAAGAACGTGACTCTTCTTTGAAAACATTAGTTGAGCAAGTGCAGTCAAATTGTTTTCCATAAGCATACAACCGACAACAGGAGGACAAACCGATACCAAAGTAAAATTAAATTTATCTTTAAATCCTATCTTAAAGAATGACGTTATTTGTGTCCGGGGTAAATTAAATTATTCTAAGCTAACAGATGAAAAAAAAATCTAATAATTTTGGCAAAGGGTCAAAAATTGACGAAACGCATTCTGAATACCTTTCAGGTAATCAGAATTTGTTGACTGAAAATATGAATTATATTTTTAAATAACTTAACACGTTTATTAGGTTTATATGCCACATTATAATTGGTTTTCTATTCGCAACAACCGGCAAAAATATCCAACAAATAGGATGCATGTGTAATTTAGTATAAAGCTCTAACTGATTTAAGTTCAAAATTGTAGCAATAACAATTTTTTTTTTGAACATAACAGGATATTGAAGACATATGCTACAGAATATGGTCAAAAAAAACGTCCAGTGATTTACGCTAAGTAAAATAGTTTCGATAATGTCCGATATAATTCATGGTATTTTGCGCGTAATCAAGCATTTTACACCGCATTTCCTATTACGATTTAAAGCTGCACCCGTACAATATGCAGGTAGTATAAGCATTGAGAGATCAAGAACAGGTTAATGGCAAATATTTTTGTTTGTAATTTTTTTTTTTTATAATTCATATTCTTCTTTACAAAAAAGTTGTGACCTATGGAAACTAATTCCTATTGCTTACTATTCCAACTACTTCTAGCCAGCGTTCTCTATTTCTGGCTTCCTTAGTTGCACATTGGAGAGATATACCAGTTAGGCCTTTAATTTAGTCTGTCCATCTTTTCGAAGGCCTACCGCGTGATTGTTACCCCTGGATTCAATATAGCCAAAGAATCAAAGGATATTCTTTCATGAATAATTTGAGATATCGTAATGGGTTTATCAATTTCTTGGATAATGGATGTGATTGTCCGCCTAGCAGTCGACAGAATGCGAAGGATCCATCTCCAGCACCAAAGTTCAAAAAATCAATGCGCTTGAGATGTTGTTTTTTAAAGGTTCATATTTCAGCGGGATATAGCAATATTGGGAAAACCCAAGGTTTATACTAACTGCTTTTTTGGGTTGTATGTTATGTCCCTATCTCTCCATATCTTTCCATATCTCTCTCCATATCATTTGTCTCCTCTTCTATCTCCTATCTCTCCATATTCCGCATTGTATTTCTTGTTATTTCACATATTTTTTCTGATCTCGTATTAGTGCGTTCGTTCGATATTAAAGCCCCAAGATTGACTAACTACCTTAAATTGCCCTCTTTGACTAATATTAGGCATGTTATTGTTCTGACGGTCGATAATAATGATTTTCTTTTACTTCTCGTTTATTTCTAGTCCGCAAAGATAGCTTTCATCCTTAATTTTTTGATAATTAAGGTTAGTTCATTGACCGACCTTGGAAGAAGTGTAGGGTCATCGGCATATCTTAAGTTAATTATTTTTGTGCCGCCAATACTGATATCTCCCGTCCAATTCTCGAGACCTCTACACATGATATATTCACGATAAATGTTAAATATAATTGGTGCTAGGATGCATCCCAATCTGCTTCCTTTATTGACGCAAAATTCATCAGATGTTCGATCTTCAACTTTCACCGCTGCTCTGCTTTCCTCGTATAGATAACAAATTAAGCCAATCAGGCGATCTGATATTGTTTTTAATATTTGGCTCTTTTGGAGGAAAATGAAAACCTTATTCACAATTTACATATATTTGATAAAGCAAATACATACAGTTCGGATTTTGGGATGTAAACAAAAAATGCAATATTTTTCTAACAAAAATCCTTCAAGAAGTCATCACGAGTAACCTTTATTCGGTACAAAGGTACAACAGTAGGTACAACTACATATTCGGTGTAACTTCCCGCTATGTTCATATGATAGAGACATTTTTGACACAGCAATTAACCAGATTTCCTCTTATTAATGATTATATGCTTCAGCGAAAAGGTGTGACTGCCAATACCACTAGGACTGCTACCATAGTCACTTCATCTCCAGTTACTGGCACATTTATTAACCAACCGACCGCCAGACCTTTCGGCACGGCATGTTTATTTGCGGAGCAAGGACAACATTTCGCAAAATATTGTGGAACTTAAACTCAGCATTCAACAAGAAATAATTAGTCCTAATGCCAGGACATCAATAAACGGTATTAGTTCATACCATCTGCAGATATAGGAACATTCTCTGGTCAGTAAGATCGCCCAATTTGTATATGTTATATGAAGATCTGCGTTGGCCCCTTAAAAAATATTATGTAGCTTAAATTCAGAATTAAACAAAATTAACCAAAATTTCAGAAATGTCACACCCTGTAATGAGTAATGAGCGGTTGAAATCGAAGGAGTGTTTACGGGACAGAGATCACCTCAGAGACGTTATCTTAAAAAATGGTTTTTTCTTCTGTAATTTTCATATGTCTGCAGTATAACTGCATTATTTAAAAAGAACTTTTGTACATATACATACCATATCGTGAGTAAAATAAGTTTCCACTAAAAAGTTTACATACTTTATACTGAAAATTTAAGACTAGGTGGCAGCTCTGAGTAACTGTATACATTATTCTGTTCGACTGAGCATAGTTGTGAAGATGTGAATTAAATAGTTCTGAGAAAGTTCACCCTAAGCCAGGGGTTCCTAAATGGTGCCCAGTGTCGCCCTGGAACGCCGTGGAGAGTAACCAGGGGCGCCGCGTGGCTCCCCTGTTTCTCTTCTCCGGAAACTAAAATACAAACTAAATAATTCAAATAGCGCGATCAGCATGCATCGCTCACTGCACTCACCGCTAGGTATTCCCGCTTGTACATACCGACGCCGATACCCCTCTCTTCCCCCGCAGTGACCGCACATAGCCCGTCCGCTATCGTCATTTTAGTTAGATTCATTACGAAACACATGCAAGCGAGAAGAGGTTTTGGTTTTTTTGCTTTGTTTTGATTGTGTCGCTTTATATATTCGTAACCGTCGGTTGCAAAATAGAAAGATTTTTATTAAATAAGTTGACAGTTTAAGTGAGAGTGATCAAACATCGACAAATACCGGGATGAATAAAACAGAAATATCGTAAATACAATGATAGTTGTTTGGATTTTGGCTTTACTTCAGTAGAAGAAAATAATGAAGAAAGCCCACATCTCGAGACCCTTCACCGAAACCACTCATTAAAAAAATTCGCGAATTTTTTACTAGGAAGTTGCAAGATTTTTAAAAGAAAAAAATGTGTGTTTTCTCAACAAGCCTCAGTACCTAACAACGCACTGTTAGCATCTTTCAATTTGGCATACAGAGTGGCAAAGTACAAAAAGCCTCACACCATCGCAGAAGAGTTTATTCTACTGGCTGCTCTTGACATGGTTAATATTTTGGTGGGAGAATCAGCGGGAACAATAATTTCAAAGATACCTTTGTCTAACAACACTATCACTTGAGGAATCCATCATATAGGTGATCAATTAATAGAAAAAATAAAAGGCAAGGTATTTGGTCTACAACTTGATGAGGCCACTGGCACTAATAAGGATGAACATCTTGTTTGTTATATACACTTTCTGGATTATAATATTATCGTTGAAAACATTCTGTTATGCAAAAGTATCGTTGAAAACGCAAAGGCTCAAGACTTGTTTGAGATGATTGACAAATTTATAAAAAAAAATGATTTGGATGGGTAAAAGTGCATCGGTGTATGTACTGATGGCACTAGATTAATGTCTGGCCGCTATGGAGGATTACGTGCTGTTATTCGCAGCAGAGCACCGCATGCTATGTGAATCCGTTGCATCATCCATAGAGAAACACTTGCATCGAAGTCGATGAGTTATCAATTGAATTTGATATTAGAACGTGTCATAGACGTAGTAAAATGCATAAAAACCAGGCCATTGAAAGCCATATTGTTCTAAAAAATATACATAGATATATGTATAGACTACTGCAGTTTTGGATGGCTTTTACGTGGAAACGTCTTATCCCGTACATTGGATTTTCGACAAGAAATTCACACTTTTCTGTAAAAGGAAAGTCATGAAAACTCCTGGTACTTTCCGAACCCGACTTTTTGCTGGAATTAGGGTATTTGTGCGATATATTTGAGAAATTGAATGCCTTGAATCTGTCTCAGCAAGGGAATAACGTGCACATTTTGAAACTAATATGCACATCTGAAATTGCAGTTGCGGATAAGAAAAATTAATGGGGATGGCGGGCAAGATTGTTTCCTTGAATTCCATAAATATGCAGCCTCTAATGAGTTGGTTGTTTCACAAGACTTGCTGTCCCTTTTTACTGAACACCTTCCAAAGCTCTCTGAATGGTTTGCAAAATACTTTGCGGAAGACAATGTCGAAAAATTCTCGTGGATCCAAGATCATTTCCGTGCCCGATTATATGTAGTACCCCCTTGGGTACTACATACAATCTGTAATTCATTTATATTTATATAAGTCTATGCATAATACAAATCTATCCAAATATGATCTGTTCTATAATAATAAAAATCCAATATATACACACTAGTCTATACAAACATTTCCAAACTCTCTATACTTTTTAGCTCTGCAGGCAGACCATTGAACAGCCGAATGCCATTCCCAAAAAGCCATTTCTGCATATAGGTTCAAATTCACGTTCTACACGTTGTTCACGTCACAAATCTACTTCACTTCACAAATCTACGTTCAAAATTTATAAAATCCTCCCTTGAACGAATGTTACATTGTTGTTTTTCGAATCGCGCTATTAAGTACCTTCCAACTATACTGGCCATCTCAATACTCTGCCACACAGAGCACCAGCCCAAAAGCGCAACATCAAATTCACTGGTGTATACCTATCACAATGCAAAATAATTCGCATTGCCTTATTTTGTAAAATTTGCAATCTATTTATTTCATTTTTATTACAACCTAGCAACAAAGAGCTACAATAAGTAAAGTGTGGATAAATTATGGTATTATATATTAACAATTTTGACCAATTGCTTATGTTATGTGATATTCTACGAAAGAACCCTATTTTTTACCTATTTTTTTTACTTATGAGCATGAGCACATAAGCACATGAACACATAACTTCAATTGAGAATCAAGAATTACACCTAGATATTTAATTTGGTCTACGATTTCAATGTTATTCTTCCCAATGTAAATATTACAATTTTTATCAATAAACGACTTGCAAATACCCCACTTTCCCAGAATCATATATTTTGTTTTCTCAGAATTTAATTTTAATTTATTCACACATAGCCAATTATCTAATATAGAGAGTTCTAAATTAAGATCTTTCACCAATTGGTCGTAATTCTGTCCCGTTATTGAAAGGAGCGTATAGTCTGCAAACAAATTTAAGTCTAATTTTTTTAAAAATCTTATACAGATCATTGATGTATATAAGAAACAAAAAGGGGCCTAATACGCTCCCTTGTGGGATACCAATATCATTTTCCAGAATTCTTGATATAGCACCATTTACTTTTGTTCGATGAAAGCGGTCTCTCAAATAATGTTTAAGCCATTTTATAACACAAGATTTCACTCCGTGGCATTGTAGCTTCACAATCAAATCTTCTCTGTTTATAGATAGTCTCAAATACACATCTCAGGTCCACAAACACAAATCTTGGCGTCATTTCGTACAAAGATGTTGCAGTGTAGACTCGCATGAATGTTTATCACGAAATCCCGATTGTCCCACATAAATGTAATTTTGCTTTTCAAAGTATCTACGCAACCGTCTACACACCACTATTTCCAATATTTTGTCAACAATCGGCAATAGATTGATTGGCCTAAAATCCTCTGCTAATACAAGGTTTTCAACCTTTGGTATTGGAACAATGATGCTCACTTTCGCATTCCTTGGAACTCGACCACTGGAAAACGACATATTGATTAAATGCAGTAATGGATAACCCACTTGCTGAAATACGCCCTTTAAAAATTTTATGTTACATATATCATCACATGTGGACTTATTTTTTTTAAATCATGACAATATCTCTTACCTCTTGAATGGATGTTAACGGTACTGTCAAATGTTTGAATCTGATTTGGAATGGTTCGAGCTATCTCCCGAATACTTTCAGCATAAAAATTGATAAAATTCTCTTCTAACGTTCCAACGCTCCTTCGGAAAACAATATCCTCAAACACGTCGGACTTTATGCCACTCCCCACCAATTCCTTCAACATTCGCCACATTTTCTTGCTATTACCACTATTACGATCAATATTCTGTTCATAAAATGCCATTTTTTCATTTCTAATCACCATTACAACCTTATTGCGTTTCCTCTTATAATCATCCAGTCAGTGTCGTTTCTGGTTAATTTGAACTTCTTGTAGGCCATATCCCTCTCGTTTTGGGCAAGCTTAATGGAATTTGTAATACACGGTGTTGCGTCAATATTAAATGTTTTTAAGAGTGCCAAAGCATTAACTATCTCGTGGATGTTGTTCATAAAATGTTGATAGTAGTAGTAGTTAGTTAGATAGTAGAGTAGTTCCAGTTTCTTTCAATTATTTCTATTCTAATTCGATCCATATTTTCAGGGCTTAAATTTCTTATCAGTTTATACTGAAGTTTTTTCACATTTGTTTCGCATTTAAGGATAAACCCAATGGTTTCATGATCAGAAAGTTGCGAAAAATTCCTACCAGCTTCGGTCAAAGTATAATCATTAGTAAATACTAGATCAATGAGAGAACGAGTATCGAGCGATACACGCGTATAGCTTTCCATCACTTGTCTAAATCCAGAATTATCGCTTGTTGCCTCTAATTTTCGTTTATTCGGACAATCACTTTTCCAACATATATTAAAATCTCCAGTGATTACGGATCTGTTTGAAATTATAACCGAATCATTGACCACATCTTCCCAAAAACCTAAAAATTCATCAATATTACCATTTGGTGACCGATATATACCTCCAAATAACGTGTCATTATTTACAATTTTTATTTTCACAGATAGAGCCCAAAAGTTCTTTGAATTCTCCTCACATCTGACAAAATCCACAAGAACGCCATCCCTGATGTAGATTATGATACCTCCTGTGTAGCGACTATTTGAATGGCACACAAAATGTCTATAACCCGGTATTGAAATTTCACTATCCTGTATCTCCTCCGTGATGTGGGTTTCAGTCAATCAACCAACCATAGGATTCCAGTCATAAAATAAATTCATCACTTCCGTCATTTTACAATTTTAAGCAGCTACATTCAAGGATACACATAACTCTTTATTCACTCCTCTTAATTGCTATTCATATTTAATTCTTTGTTTTACCTTTTCTCTTTCTCTTTGATAACACCTGCATTTTCTGTCAAACACAGTATGATAGCAATCAACATCAGTAATCTTCAGCACATCTCGTGCATATTTGCCGTTTGTACAAGTTTTTATTTGAGAACTACACTCTCCAGATTCATGATTTTCACTGCAAATGGGGCATACGGGATTAGACTGACTGCAGTTACTGACTTTGTGTCCATATCTCCAACATTTAAAACACCTGAATACACTTATAAATTCATAAACTGAAAAACTATACCATCCCATAGAAAGTCTTTTTAAATTAAACGAACTGTTAAAAGCAGGTGTAGACGTCTTCAATATAACATTATACTCATTCTTCTCCTTTGGTATGTACTTTTTCATTATACTAATATCTACTCCATCAACGTGCCGTAATTTCTCTTCAATTTTACCAACAAAATAATCTGTATTCGGTAAACATTCATCTGGTTCACCCACTATAATAACTTGAGGATACTTTATCTTTGGAATTTTATATCGTATTGGTCTGCCAAGGCTACCGTGGCTGCACTGCAGTTTTTGTAAGGATTCCTCGGTATCGCATTCGATATGAATACTATCCTGAGCAGCCGATGTTATTTTATTTACATTTATATTTGTTCGATCGATACTTTCAATAATAGTTTTTTTTTGTAATCGAGCTACTTTGCGACACTTTTTTAGGCTTTATTATCAATGGGGGATTTCTCGCCACATTTTTAGTTTTTACTACTTCGCTCCAGGTTTTGTTGTTTGAAATACCACCCATTTGGACGATTTTCAAACATTCTGTGATTTTTTTAAGAACTTCTTCACTATTATTTTGAATTACGGTGAGTTTTGATCCATTTTTTAAACACTCTACAGCAATCGGTAAACAGTCATGGCACAAAAACCATACATTCTTGTTGTCAGTAACTGACTTACACACATTATCTTTTATTTTGACACAAACTGAGTGGTAACGTCCTCCGCAATAATTGCACTGAACATGTTTATTATTCACTACAAAGTTGTCTGAACAGACCGAACACGTCCTATCGCTAGCCATGATCGTACACTACTGGTGTAGTTTGGTGTAGTAGTACTGTAGTAGTACTGATAGTAGTGTAGTAGTACTGGTGTAGTAGTACCATTTTGGTAAAGTTTTGGATAACGGTGAAAAATAAATATCCAAATCTAAGTTCAAAAGATTTACGGATTCTCATTCCCTTTGCAACATTTTATCTATGCGAAGCCGGATTTTCAGCTGTACCTGCAATAAAAAGTAAATATCGATTAAAAATCAACGTGGAGCAAGAAATGATAGTAGCAGTATCTAGTCTTTTTCCGCGATTTGAAAAAATGTGTGGAAATCAGCAAGCCCACACATTGCATTGACTAACTTGCCATTGAAGATTTTCACCATTTGTTGCTGTTTTCATAATTTTCTGTCAACAATTTATATTGTTGTTTAAAAATTTTAATAAATACCTACAGAAGCTTCAGAGTTGTGTTCATTTATGTTCCTGATTAGTGTCATTAAACACATATTTTGACCAGGGCGCCGTAACAACATTATAGTTTCATTAGAGGATTAGGACCTACACCAATGATACAGGTACGGAAATTATTTTGTTGCCATAGCCCTCGAATACATAGTGTATCAATTGATTACATAACATTATTAAATAGTTGTATTATAATATACAATTTTCAATAGGATTAAAGAAATAGTAAAGAATATCTAAATTATTTGCTAATTTCACCCCAAATCACCAACTCTCAGTAAGTTATGTCTCACATTCTACTGCAGAATCCAAAAATTGTTTTCCCAACACGTTACAAGTCTAAAATCTAATGGATCCATAAGCCAAAGCCGGATTATACCAAAAAACCACTAATTTCCGTTCATCATTCCAATATGTTTGTTGCTAAGACTATTTCAATCTACTGCCATTGTTTAGTGAGAACCTACTTTAATCTTGGACTATAAGAAATGAAAGAAGATGAATAAATAGCTCTATAGAACAATGGGACCCATTGTTATTCGCTTATTCCAAATCTGAAAAAATTGTTTAAAAGAAATATTTCCCACCGAGGTGCCGACTATCCCGATCTATAAGTTCAAGCAAGTTCATTTTTTATATCTATATATTTTTCGATATGTGGTATTTCTTCAGCTATACTCCATTAATAAGATATCTATTTTCTTAAAATCAGTCTTCTTAACAGGAAATAACTGTACCAATATTCCTTGGATTCGTTTTGCTAATTTGCGAAATATAATTCCCGCTTCATGTAATCCAATCGTGAGCTCCTTTTGCAGTCGCTTAGTTTGCAGTAAATCCACCCTTTTCGAACTCTCCTTATTTTATCTAATTAGTTTAGAACTGTTTGGACTGTTTATATCAACTAACTCAACTAAGCTGATAGATGTATGAACAGATAGACAATATTGCATATGTATTTACCCCAAGTGAACATACATTGCAATAGCCAAATAATATATAATAATAGAAACAAAGATACACATAACATCAATCTAACAATTTTAAAATAAAAAATGTCTAAATTCCACAAATGTGATATAAAATTTAACAAGAACTTAGCCAACTAACTTGAATAATACACTAAACGCATTAAGAAACCCGTACGGAAAAGTCGCGGAATTATCGAAACGGCTGAGGCCATCTTTATCCTCATACGTGGAACTTTGACGTCCACTTCCGCGTTCCAATATGCTCCACGTCGACACTCCTTATTTATTTACTTACTCATTTTAATGTTGGAAGTAATCATAGAAGGTCATGAATTGTCGAAACGAAACTGACAAAATAGTGAGGTCAAGAAAATGTTGATGTCAAATTAGGTACCGAAAAGCTGTTAGAGAAAAGCAGCGTTTTTGGGATTGTTTTTTTGAGTCGGTTTGCTATATTGTAGCACTTAGAGAAGAGGGAAATAATGAGTTTCCACGATGATATCATCAACAGTGTACTTGAATCGGCTGTTTCAATAGCAACAGCAGAAAAATATCTCCAGTGAAACAATTGGTTTAATGAGAAAGTGACGGATTTTAACGAATGCAAAGAATGGTGCAGAATGAAGCATGTTCAACTTTGCACGACTATGAAAAAACGTATTCGAAAGAAAACGCTCCAGTTCAATATGCAGCTGATGCAAGAAAATGGAATAAAACAAGAAAATTAACAAAGCTAAACAGACAGTGGCAAATAAAAGGACACGCATTTTTGCCTCAGTGAGCAAGAATGGTACAGTATGCAGGGCACGTATGAAAACATTGGTGGTTGTCAGAGAATTATTCTATTCAAGTTTATATGACGATCAGAACCTGCCAAGGACAGCATCACCTCACGGAAGAACAAATATGAGATATCCTGGCGAATCAAGCGATAAATAGAAAAAAATAGTCAAAAAGTAGGTGGTCAAACTCTACAAAAAAATACTGACAAGATTGTATTTAAATTGCTTCAGAGAATAAAAGTAGATAGATCAATAAATTTGCTAGGGATAGAAAAATTTATATTCTGGGGAAAGATTCGGAAGTTGCGGATCGCTACAAATATCTTTCACACAGAATTGCAATAGATGGTGATAACATATAGGAGGTGGAATTACGTATTAAATGTGGTTGACAAGCATTTGGCAGGCCCAACATAGTATTTAAGAGCACGCTCCAACTTTGTTTCAAGAGAAAAATCTTTGATATATACGTCCAGTCTGTTCTAGTATACAGACGTGGAACCTGGATACTTTCATCATAATCAGTCTAAAAACGTCAAGTAGTACAGAGAGGAATAGAAAGGTATATTAATGGAATGGCCAAGATGTTTTGGCCAAAAATACACAAAGGTATGTGGGATAATCAGAAGAGTTAAGAAATTGAAATGGAGATGGGTAGGCGATATATCCAGGCGATGTGACAAAAAAGGTATAAAAACAATCCTGGAATGGATATACTTATCAGGTATATTGGACTGGCAAAGAAATACTAAGGCCTGCACGGGTTGGAAACTTGCTGGAGAGGCCTTCATCCTGCAGTGCATGGACAATGGCTGGACGATGATGACGATGATGAAGATATTGTTACTGGTAAACCTCACTCAGAAATAAATCTTTTTAGACAAAAAAGAAAACTTTCTATCGTCAAACTAGTAACTACTGTTAAATGTACTGCTTTGGAGTAAAAGTGATAAACAAGACTAAATACCATTTCACCAATTCTGTGCCTCTGCCATGCTTTTTTAAAATTAAAAAAATGGCCCTGCTTGGTTTAGTCCAGTCCAGTCAAATGAAATTGAAAATTTGAAGTAATAAAATTAATTCAGAGTAAATTTGGGATTAGGTATAGGAAACATAGGATATACTATTGGGGTGGCGACCCCAGGATGACAGACTTCTGCATTGATGTAGCCAATGTTTCAACAGATGTACGGCAAGATGGAATTTTTCGCAATGTACAGTATTATACAGTATTTCTACAGTATATACATGCATACAGTATTACACAGTGTATACACATATACAGTATTTCTCATTCCACCGAAAACGCCTATTATAAACACAACCATATGCACGGTGTACTCTGAATACAGTTGCTTGAGTTTCTAAAGGAGATCCTGATACTTGAGTCGTTTTTGTTCCTCTTTGATAATGATATTTCTACTGGCCAGGAAAACTCAATAACAAACATCATTTTTGTGTCCTTATCAAGGAAGACAATATCAGGTTTGTTAGTCTGTATTTGTCTAATAGTCGAAAACGAGAAATTCCAGTAAATCCGACAACTCCCATTCTTGACAACATACTGTATCCCTTCTGGGACAAAGTGCAGTACTGGTGTCTGGTTTATCTTATACAAGTACCTTAGATGAAGGCACAGTACTTGCAGAGTAGCATTATGACGATAGATATATGCGGAGGTTGCATAGGCACTACACCCAAATATCAATGTCTCTGGTGCTTGTTGCCTATAACTTATACCTATAACCTCTCTCCGATAGACTAATGTGTTTATTACACCATCCTGACAGGCCAGTATAAATCCTTCCCTCTCTGACTTAAAGCCATCTGACTTAAGAAAAGCAAAGGTGAGCCTCTTCGACAATCCCTGATCCCATGAAGTGGCTTACTAGTATGTTTCTGCAATAGTAAACTGACCTCTGCAGCTTTTATTTGGGCTGTTTAGCAACTTGATTGCAAATCAGCAAACTGGTTGATTACATCTCAGTTTCTGTGCCATAAGTCTATATGAAGACCTAGTTTATGAGCAGCTTATTCTGCTGCTTTAAACAAAAATGCGCTTACTCCCGCACTTTCATGCTCGTCTAAGTAATGGGTCACGAGTCTAAGTAATGGGTCTGATGATAGGATTGATAGAACAAGCCAAATTCAAAATAATCCAGTTATGAATAAACTCGAGACTCAAGAAGCCCTTACCTCCGTGATACCTGGTAGGTATATCTAAGGGACGGGTGATTCTGGATGCAAACTGCGCTGCATATTTAACATCTTTCAGGAATCCTTGTCCAGCTACTTTAACTCATCTACTCTCATCTTTACAACTCTAAAAGAATATAACAGTAAAAGTACGGCAAATAGATTAATGGCCAATATTTTTTCCTGCCGGACAGTTCAGAGGACCAAATCTGTCTCAATAATCTCGTATATTTGTCCCAGAGTACCTGCTTTACCTGAGCGTCATCGTGTCGATAACGTTGGTGAATACCCAATAGGCATAAGTCTCTCCGATCTCCAGATGGTGAAACACACTACCATCCGTTAACATCATATCCGCAGAGATCCCCTCGACCTCTTTTTAAATGGATTACGGCGCATTTCTCCATCCCAAAGACCATTCCGATATCCCGTGAATATTCCTAGACCATCTGCAATGCTATATATAAGTAAATTTCATCGGCAGCTTAAAGTTTAAGATAGTCCATATAAAAAAGATGAGTGACGTTATGTATTTGATGGTTAGGGCGCCCACAA
Source organism: Cosmopolites sordidus (assembly GCA_031761425.1). Taxonomy (NCBI): domain Eukaryota; kingdom Metazoa; phylum Arthropoda; class Insecta; order Coleoptera; family Curculionidae; genus Cosmopolites; species Cosmopolites sordidus. The sequence continues at coordinate 615,256 of JARFXV010000031.1, forward strand.
TTATACCCACGTAGCTTAAGAAGATGAACAAACAAGGGCAAAATGGTAATAGAGACGAGGGGACTAAGTTAATCATCCTGAATACCCCTTCTAAATGCCACTGGCTTGTGACACCTTTCGCTCCTTATACTTTATAACAAAGCGGGATCTCCACAGCGGCAACAGGCGTTCAATAAATTCTACAATCGGCTCTGGTTCCCCCAAACATTAGAGCAGATGAAGACTAAGCTCATGAGATGTTGTATAGATAGTGTGTGCGATGGATAGACTGCGTTTATATTAAACCCTATCTTGTGTGATACAACGGTCAATAAGTAAACTCTGTTTACAACCTGCTACACCTTTCTTTCCACCACGTTGTTCATTTGTCTGCCGAAACACTGGCTCAACTATATTAAGAATTCCCACATACGGGTAAATATCTCAGTCTGCGTTCAGTGCTTGAGGTGAACGGTTGTGTTTCTCTCGAGTGTCCTTTGCAGGTTAGGTTTTCCTGGTGGTGACAAGCAGCGAGCGTGGTGTTTTTCAACGCCCCCACTGTGACAGAAGCTGAGGATTTTCGGCGTGTTTGACTCCTTCCATTTGTGGGCGGAGTAAAACCGCAATTCCGCAGTCGGTTGTAAGGTCGACTGTGGACGTGATCGGAAAAAAAAAGCGCGATTTCTGTAAAATAGCGGTAGAGCTGACTGTTTTTGCAGTCTAGCGATTTCGAAAATTTGAAAAATTTTCCGATCGTGAAAATTTGAAATAGTAGGCACGAGAAATTAGTTGGCAGTTTCGGAACTGCCGGCCGTTATTCCGTGCCAACAGGTGACGACGCGATAGACATCACTGCAATTGCAGGTGATGTTTATGAAGAAAATTAGTGGAAGTGACGGTGCTAGTGACAGCGGCAAAATGTCAAAGAAGGAGAAGCACGAAAAAAGGCAGAAGGTTCAGTGGATGGAGAACCAAATTGCCGAACGCGATGCCCTTTTGGACAAGCAAAAGGAGCAGATTGAAGACCTCCAGGCCAAGATAAAGAGCCTGGAGAAAATGGTAAATGCCCTGACGGCAAAATCAAACGACACAGTACCAAAGATGACTGTAGCCGAAGTAGTGGCCGGACCGTCCGGCGCCTTGAAATCGGCAAATAACAAGAAGAGACCGGCAGTCTCCACTGATGACACGGAGTCAGATAATGAATATCCAACTCCACAAGAAGCGGCAAAGAAGGCAAATAAGCCAAAGGCAATTGCCAAGAAACCTAAAAGGGTGGAGGCCGATAGGCCCACTCATGATAACGAGAAAGCTGGAGAAAAAACTCCCGCAAAGGGAGTACCACCAGTGACCGTGGCGTGCCCGGACTGGTCCGCTTTCTCCAAACTTCTAAATGATAAGAAGATAGGCTACACAAAAGCGAAGATGACGAAGGAGGGAATTAAAATTTTCCCCCAATCAGCCGGTGACCATAGAGCGCTGGCAAAGGTGTGTGAGCAAAAGAAGCATAGCTTCTTCACGTACACACTCCGTGAAGATAAGAAATTTCAGGCAGTCTTGAAAGGAGTGCCTGAATCAACCACAATTGAAGATATAAAGGAGGCGCTAGTGGAGCAGGGCTTCGCTGACGCTGAAGTGGCGAGGTTACGCTCGCGAAGGAAAGAAACGAAGGGCCGTGCACTCCCCATGGTCCTCGAGAAGACCATGAATGAAAAGATTTTCGACCTTCGGTTTTTGGACAGATTGTCCGTGAAGGTCGAAAGAAAGGAAAAAGCTGACAGGCCGGTGCAGTGCTACCGCTGTCAGCGCTACGGACATGTACAGGGCAACTGCGGATACCCCGTACGATGCGTAAAATGTGGTGAGGACCACCGCACCTCAGAGTGCACGCGCCCTCGCGAAGAAAAAGCCACGTGCGCGCATTGTGGAGAGGCGCATGCTGCATCCTACCTGGGATGCAAGTATGCACCCACCAAAAAAGGAAAGAAGACGAATAGGCAAGAGCCTGTAAAAACAACAGGCAAACGAAATGACGTGCTGTCCGATGAGGACATGCAAAAGGTCATTACACAAGCGGTAGAGATGAGTGTCCGCGCCATCCTTGAAGCCAGAAATGCCAGGTAGAAGAAACAGACCAGCGAACCTGACGATTGGATCCTGGAATGTAAACGGGATCCGGAATAAGAAGATAGAAGTTGAACAACTTCTGGCAGATTACGATCCGGATATTCTTGCTTTGCAAGAAACTAAATGTCCGGAAGAGTTCAGGATAAATTTCCCGAACTACCGGACGTACAGATTCGACAGACGGAATCCTGTCGGGGGTGGCGTTGCCATTCTCGTCAGGCGAAGTCTGGAATCTGAACCACTTCGTGATAACGAAGGTGAGATAGAAGCCATCGGGGTCAAGGTAGAGATGGCACGTGCACCCATAGAGGTGCAGTCCGTCTACCATCCCGGTAGGCGGGATCAGCTGCTACAAGAAGACATCCAAGAACTCCTACAGGGAAATGTAGGGAAAGTTCTTGTAGGGGATTTCAACTGCAAGTCACCGAGTTGGCATAGCAGGTTGTATAATCCCAACGGAAGAAGATTGGAAAGATACGTGGAGGCTTTGGGAGCAATCGTGATTGCTCCCGAAGAGCCCACATATCAGCCGATAGAAGGACTGCCGGACGTCTTGGACATCGCAGTCATCAAGGACATCCCATTGGATATGGAGATCGAGACTGCTTACGACGGGACATCCGACCACAACCCGATTTTCTTAAAGTTGGGTTCTGGTGACGGGTATAGGGATCATGTGGTGAGGAAGTGGGTCAACTGGGACATGTTCCCAGAAAAGATCTACTCCAAAATCCAAATCCCGAAGATCGACACAACGGAAGAGTTGGAGCATGAAGTCGAGATACTGGAAAAGGCCATAATCGATGCAGTAGAAGACTGCACGACTAGAAGAGTAGAAAGGCCATCGAAGCACCCCTACGGACCTATTCCTCAAACCATACGGAGGATGATAAGAAGGCGTAGGGCCATCAAGCGACGATACAGAGCAAATAGGACGGCCGACCTGGCCAGGGAGTTGACCAGATCGACAAACGTCCTGAGAAAAGCTCTGAAGGATCTGAGTGAGAAGAGGTGGAACGATCGCCTCACGGAACTCGGCAACGATGATGGCACACTATGGGGAGTCTACAGGGCACTCAAGAAAAGACCAGAGCCGAAGATGCTGCACGGAGCCAACGGGCTTGCTTATAGCAATGCCGAAAAGGCTGACGCCATGGCTGATGCACTCGAGAGAGAGTGCATCATAAATGTGCACGATGACGACGACGAAAACCATGAGAGGTTAGTCAGAAGAAATGTAAGAAGCTTCAGAGAAAGGATAGGACCCAGGCCGCCGACGGAGTTCACAACTCCGAAGGAGGTCAAGGAAATTATCCAAAGGATCAGGCTCAAGAAAGCTCCAGGATGCGATGGTGTAACCAATCGCATGCTGAAGAAGCTGCCCAGAAAGGGCATTGCAGCCATCACTGCCGTTGCAAACGCAGTCATGAGATTGCGGTATTTCCCAGATAGATGGAAATATGCAACGGTGAAAATGATACCGAAGCCAGGAAAGGACCAGAAGTTCCCGCAAAACTACAGGCCGATTAGCTTATTACCATCAATAAGTAAGGTCGTAGAAAGAGTGATTCTAAAGAGATTAGAGAAGGTGCTCATAGATAATAGCATCCTTCCGCCCGAACAATTCGGGTTTAGAAAAAATCACTCTGCGGAAGATCAGATGCTATGTGTAACAGAATACATAGCGGAAGCACTGAGTAGAAGACACGGAACGGCAATCGTCCTACTCGATGTCGAAAGAGCTTTCGACAGGGTATTGCACGACGGGCTTATCCACAAGATGATAGAGATAGGAATTCCTGAGTGGATTACCGAGCTGACTGACTCATACCTAAGAGACAGAAGTTTCTCTGTGAAAATGGGTGCAGTCAAGTCAGCACGAAGATGGGTGGAGGCTGGAGTACCGCAAGGAGCGGTTCTAGCGCCCCACCTATACAACATATACACCAGTGATATTCCCAAGAGGAATATCACTAGGTTAGCCCTGTATGCTGATGACACCGCCATGATGGCTAGACACTCGCGACCGGACCACGCCGTCAGATACGTCCAGGAACACCTGGACGATCTGATGGAGTGGATGATAGCCTGGAAGATCAAGGTGAATGTCACCAAGACACAGGCTATCTACATCACACAAAGAAGAAGAAGACCCGAACTCCAACTGGAGATAGAAGACCAAAATGTGGGGTGGCAAGATACTGTAAAGTATCTGGGCGCCACATTCGACAAGAAGATGACGTGGAGTCGACATGTCAAGAACGCACGGATAAAAGCCGTGACGGTAACGAAGATGGTTTATCCGCTAATTTGCAGAAATAGCAAATTAGACGTGAAGCTCAAGATGCTAATGGTAAAAGCATTAGTGAGAAGTGTAATGATGTTTGGATCGACCGCTTGGGGTTATGCGGCAAAATCCTACATCAAACAGCTTGAAAGCTATGAGAACAAGATATTGAGACTGGCTCTGAACGCCCCATGGTACATCTCCAATGTACGATTACATAGAGAGATGATGTGGACTCCCTTTAGGCAGTGCATGCAGGAAAAGGCAGAGAAAGCCTTCCTGAAGATCACTGACCACCCAAATCAAGAACTGCGAAGGTTAACGGACTATCGTCCGGAAGACCTAGCAGCTTTGGGTGGCAGAAGGCACAGAAGACCGAAACTCCAACTTTTGGAGGACTAGGTCGACTGATGTCCAACGAGGGATCTACCGCCGTGGGAATGAGACCGCCTGTCTCACGTACGAAAAAAGAAAAAGGAATTTGGTGAGGTGAAGTTAAAGTGCTTCTCTTTCAGGAAGTGCCTTCCCTTTCAGGTCACAAGGTAAGTGAAGATAAAATAAGCTGAAGCACCTTCAGTGCCTTCGGCAATGAGATACATAAAGTAATATCTTAAGATACACCCCCCTCTGGTACTTGTCCCCCAGAGGGGAGTGGTGCGAAGCGCTTGGCCCACTCCGTCCGGCGGCCAAGCTGCGGAAACACCAAGGAAGAGAAGATAAGGGTTTTTTAAGTGGCAAATAGCTACGGAAACCTTATCCCATCTACCAGCAGTGAAGTTTCGGGATTATTTTAGAAAATAATCTCGGGTGGATGGAGGGCGCGAAACGCGCGAAAAAGGGTAAATATCTTGTTGTAGGTATTTAGGCAAGTAATCGGGCGATAGTTCTTGGGGTCAGACAAATCACCATTTTTGGGATACGTCTCTCGACAAACCCCAAACAATCCCACTCATCCACGAATCAAAAATAGTGGCCAGTTGACTGTGAGTACAAATGAATTTCTTCCACCAAAAGTTGTTAATACAATCTGGACCTAGGGCAGCAAAGTTTTTGGTACCGTCCAATGCTTGACGTATCTCACCTGGACCAATTGCCGAAAATACTGCATTACTGATAAGGAAGACCTACACATATACTCCTCCCCAGAAATACTGGATCATGTCAGCGATAGGCGGATTCCTGATATTATTTTGAGGGTTACGAAATAAACTTCCGGGTTTTAGCAGGAATTAAGAGTTGTGTTCGATCCATTTTTTCCTACGCTGTAAAGTCTCTTTAATAGTCCTTAAAGATAGAGTTATTTCTATGCAATGTTGCTTGATGGCCTGTAACACTGATCTATTTATCGTATGGTGTTGTCATTTAAGGCACTCTGCAATCCACCTGATCTTATTCGAAAAGGGTTTGCCAGCAATAAGATATTCCATTATACACTGAATGTATGGGATATTTTCTAGCATATTTTTTACACATAGCTAGTTCTTCTCAGGCGCTCAGTCTCTAAGGCGCTGTCCCGGTCCCGGTTCATTATTCTCATAACATTGAAGCTAATCATTCCTAAATCGCGCCGTCCACACAAAACGGCCTATACATTGGTCGTCATCAGTTGGACCATCCGGTTCGGCTCCACCCAACCTCCCCATCCAAGAGGGGAGGCTGGTTTCCGAGAGCCATATCTCTGTTCCGATCGTAAACTGGAGAAGTATTTAATCGCAAGCGGTTGTTAGCCCCAAGAGATTGGGGCCTGGTATTAGTTCAGAAAGAAACAAGTTTCTCTCGCAGACCACTGCACCCTACCTAAATTGTTATTATTATCATTTTTTTTCCTTATCACAGTTATTTCTGGGTTTGTTTCGGTAGCCCGGGGATCGTATTCCCAACAAGGTAATGAATCGCCAAGACTTTGCGTATAATATTGGAAGTGATTAGTATCAACACTTTTTGGGCTGAAGCTATTGTCCCGATTCTATTAAATATTCCTAAAGATTTCAGTGATCCTTACAGTGTTTTCTTTATAAGACCATTACTCGATATGATTATAGGTAACATCTGTATTTTTATTTCAGTTCTATATATTTATTTCAGTTCATCGGAGAGTTCTTGGTATTTTGTTATTTTTTCCAGCCTTTTTTTGCCTATATTGTCATCTAGAGGTATTGCCAGATCAATGATTGTTTCTTGCTTCTTGATGGATAATATCTGCTACTGCGTTGTTTTTTAATATAATCTTTAGGTGCTAAGTAGCTGCACCCTGAAGATAAGTGTTCGATGGATTCTGAGGTAGCTGCGCACATTCAACAACGGCCATCTGAAACTTGTTCTTTGATAATATATTTCCTATAATTTCTTGTTGGTATAACCTAATTTTGTATTTCTCCAATGAACCCTTCAGTTTCCGGACGAAGATATCCATTCTTCAGATAGAGGGTGGATAGATTTTTATCAACGTCACGTCCAATCAGAGATGCTGGATATCGGCCGTGTAGGGTTTTTTTCTCCATTCTTCCTCCATGTTTCTAATCGATTTCTTTGTTTCGAGCCTATCGGGGTCGGGCATATTAAGTGGTGGTAAGCCTTGATCTATAGACACGATTGCCTGATGTAAAGGGAACTGGGCATTTCTCATTTATTGTATAAGCTTCGTTGCTTGTGAGGAATGCATAAGTTCAAGATTCAGAAATCCCCGCCCTCCTGCCTGAGGGAGATACAATCGATTAATTGATTGATACAATCGTCTTACTTTGTTCATATCATTCTAATACGCATATCTAGTGATTCTAGATCCGTCTTTGTCCAGTTTACAATGCCAAACGCATAAGTTAACGTATGGATTGCTCAAGTAGAACCCTGGCTTGTAGCTCTGTTTTGAGGAGTCTAAGTCTCCGAAATAATGTATCTTGAATTAACTTCTTCATGGCCTTTTGGTCATATGTTAGTGCTTGTTTAAGGCGCAAGTATTTCTAATTCTTATCTGCTGGCAGTGGTTTAAGTGTCCATGAGTACATAATTTTCCGAGTGTTGGATTTTTCCCTTTTTAACATGGATAAAGGCACATTTATCGACAGCGAATTCCATACGGGTATATCTGCTGAATTTCCGTACTAGTTCTAGTTGGCTTAAAAGTTGCTCTCTACCATTCGCGTACAGTTTTAAGTCATCCATGTAGAGATGTCCTATGTTTTATTTTGAAGTTTTCTTCAGCTTGTAATATTCAGCTTAATGGGTAAAGTGTGTTTAAGCTGTCGCCTTGATATATACCGCCATTGATTTTTAGTTCCAGACTGCTGTATTTAAATGACTGAATATTTAGTCCCATGTTAATAGTGCTAATATAGTTATCCATGCTATTTATATATTTTTGAGCTGGTGGAATGCATTTTTTGATATTATTGAGTCTATTAAGACGCATTACGGTAACCGTTCTGATTTGTTGTCATTACATTATTGATTTCTAGGTAATGAGATATTTTGGTAGTCAGAGTTCTTGTGAATAATTTACATATAACAAGAAGGCAAGTAATTAGAGGAAAGCAAGTAATTGGACGAAAGTGTTTGGGTTTTCGGTTTTGTCGACCTTTTCAATTTTTGGTAGCATATGTGTGATGCTTTTCGTGAAATATAAAGGAATTATCTATGGTTTTTCTAACGCTTTATTAAATTGGCAAGCTAAAAACACAAGCGTTGATCTGAAGTTTTTCCACCAACAGGCATGCAATTCATCAACACCTGGTGATTTCCGATTTCCCATTATTTTAACGGCATTTATAATATCAAGTTCAGTTATGTTGATATCTGACATAGGGTGAAAATTCGTCACCCTTTGTGATTCGTCATTTATCCGTATGATTTTCAGGATTGTTTTTTGAGCTGAATTGTTCTAGTGGCTCATTTTTTAGCTGGTCTAACTCGACTAGAGATGATATTTTTCTTTTTCAAATCGACCGTACTTGATCTGGCAGCTATTGGGCGGTTCGGTGGAATTCTGGTCTCTCCCTGTTCCATATTTCATAGAGTTGTGATTGGTATTGGGTGGGATTCTGTTCAAAATCTGTGGCTCGATAGTACGCGCGCATAAGTTGCAGGTTATCTGTTCTTTGCCAGCGCACGCGTCGGTTATGAGTTTCGGATACTGAGGAAAAATTATCGTAATTAACATCATCCAAATCTTCGACCCTATTTTTGGATTTTGTGGCCTGTTTAGCGTTAGTATCAATTTCGTGAATGGTCGGCTCTTGCTCCGATTTCTCCTACTAGTGACTGTTCAGTCCGACCCTCTGATGCAGTCGCACTATCAGGGGCTTTTTGCGAGGCTTGCATCCTTCTTTAATTAAACATTGTCTACGGGCGGGTTAGCCATTCTGGTCGCCCACCTGCGTAAGCCCTGATATCCATCTCCACTGGGTTTGGGTACCCAGTCTCAAGGAATATTAGTCAGGTATTCGAAGTTCACCAACTTGGAGGTGCAGATAGGAATTGAATAGGAGAGGCTTTGTGAATTTATCTGGAGGTTGATTTATGTATTGCGCATTACTATCCCATTTGAACCCACCTTATAATCATTAATATTATCATTGCTATCCTTATTATTTATTATAATCGCAGTAAATGGTGATTGTTTATATTGCGGAACTCTTGAATCTGTCCAGTTGAAGCTACTGCGCATGCTGTAATGCGAAAGGAAAGGAAAAGGAATCTACTTTATAATTAAATATTTCTTTAGCTTTTATGTACAGCTCATCTTTGCTTTTGGTTAAATAACACTACACTTTTTATATACATGAACTGGTCTTTCAACAGCTGAACAATCATGATATTGCATATCAAACTGGTTCCAACAGCAAAGAGAAATTAATAAAAATATTCTTAAAATAATTCTTAATAAATATAATACGAAGTTAATTTTTAAGAAAAATTTTATCTTAAATTGCTTTACAATTTAATTTGAAACATTTCTATAATCGCTTAAATAACGTTTATTAATATCAGCTATGCAGATGTTATATTTCTAGTTTTCCTTCGAGGCAGCTTACATTTTCCGCAAATCGAATAAAAATTAAATGGAAACGGCCAAATACTTTGTTCGAACGAATAACATCTATTTTCCAATGGAATTGTTTGCTAACGGGCAAACAAAAGCTGTTGAATTAAAGTTTTAATTCTGCTTTTAAATCCTCTAATGCAGCTGTTCTGAATGCATGCAATTTTATAATTTGTTTTCGGTCTCGTAAATAGCGAAAACATAGGAGAAATGAAATGCCTTTTTTATTTAGTCATTGATTTCATGTATTCAAAGCACTCAAAAAATGTGTTCTACTAACCTGAATAAACAGAAATTCCAAGATAGGGTTATATTTTAGGTTAAATGATAATTGATTTAAAAAACTTATTTTTCCGTAGGTTTTTATCAGATATTATTCTAATGTTATGAACTTACTGAGTGAAGATTTTTTTTTAATATTTACATGACTTATAAGCTACTTCTAAGTGCACACTAAACCAGGACATTCAAAAGCAGACGAAGCTTAAGATGTTGAAAATAGAGAAAAATCAATACAAAAATATCATATACAGGAGGGTGCAAAAGCAGGTATACAGTTATATTATTAATATTTAAGGATGATCCAGATAGCCGTTTACAATTCTTGGAGGTACTTTGAATGAACTCGAAAAAGTTGTTGGTTCAACAAAGCGAATTTGAAACTTTAAGGTGATGTTAACAGGAATAACTGTATCTATTACTCAGATAAACCCATGTAGCAATTGAAGAACAGTTTAATCAACCTGGGATTAGTGTATAGCACGGGCGAAATAAGCCAAATATTACCTAATATTATACCGAAAAAATACGAGGAGTGAAGAGAGTTAAATTATTACATTTGAATTGAATATATATCCGAACTCGTGGATGAACTAAACCCCCCCAAAACTAAATCCTGGCTACGCCCGTGGTGTATAGGCGGGCCTTTTATATAAAAGGATCATTAGGCCTATCTTGTTCAATCGAATAAAATATTTTTTTACTTTGTTATCTGTCACTCACTGAGCTGTTACAGAGATACAGGAGTAAACATATTTATGAATGGCAAATGTAATAAAGAGTGAGAAAATGTATCTTTTCTTTTTTTACTGCTAAACAACTATTGTTTATACCAGTTAATTATTAGCTTATTATTAGCAAATTGTTTTAAAGTTATTTCATTGATTTCATTATGTTTTCGTTATTCTCGCATCGTGAATATGCTGATATATTATTTGTTTATGGCTTTTGTAACAGTTCAGAATCAGTGTCAGTTCAGCGATGTTTTCCGAATCGGAGACTGCCCGATAGAAGGGTTTTTGAACAAGTTTTTATCACTGCTGGTGAACGTGGTGCGCTTCCAAGTGTGAAAATTGTATCTGAATGGCAATTTTTGATCCTGAAAAAGAACAGGCAATCCTTGACATCGTTAAAAATGATCCAAGCATAAGTACAAGGCGGATTGCAGATATTTACCAAATGACCAAATCGTTTGCTTGGAGGCCTCTTCACATGAATTGTTTATATCAATTTCATTTGCAACCGGTACAACATTTGCATGATGGTGATTCTGCGTTAAGGATGTAGTTTTGTAATTGGATAAATTTAAATCGGAGATTATACAAGTATGTTCTGTTTACCGATGAAGCGCAATTCACTCGTGATGACATAAATAATCTTCATAATGAACATCCATGGTTCGATGAAAATCCTTACGCTACGGCTGGACATAATTTGCAACATCCATTTAGCATCAATGTGTGGTATGGAATGTTAGAAAATTAATTAATCGGTCCATCCATATTCGACGGTCTCTATCTCACAAGAGAAGTTTACCTAAATTTTCTATAGAATCATTTCCAAAACCTATTAGAAAATGTTCCACTTAAGGTACGACAAAACATATCCTTACAACATGATGAAGCCCCTGCACATGAGACACAGCACAGCTTACAAATGAGAAATTTCTTAAACAACTTCCCAAACCGGTGGATTGGACGAAGTGGTCCGCACCATTGGCCAACTAGATCACCATACCTTAATCCTCTGAATTATTGTTTTTGAGGGTGGGTTAAATCTTTGATATATGCAACTAAAATAGACACTAGAGATGTATTACTCGACCGGATAGTAAATGCAGAAGCAGTTATAAGGAACATACCCTAATTCATTCACAGAGCAACCCGAGCTGTTCATAAGAGAGCTGACAAGTATTTGGAAGTAAATGGTGGTATTTTTGAAAACTACTAAATATAGCCTAACCATTTATTATAATTGTAATATTAAAAATCTCTTAAACAGTAAAATTTTTGTTTAATTCGTCCTGCCTGTTTTGACATACGAAATTGATACGGCGACACTCACATCACAATCAGTTCAGCAGCTTCGGTTAACAGAGAAGAATCGAAAAATGTATGCTTGTCATTACAAGACGGGACACAAAAACTTGCACATACATCACAGAACAAACACTTATATGCGTCATTATTGGCAGAGTAAAAAAATTAAAAATTAAAATGGAGGTAGGCAAGCCATATAGCGAGGCGATGTGCGGAGAGATGAACCAAAGCAATTCAAGCTAGAGAAGAGCTCAGGACTGCGAGAGATTGCGACAAATTGATTTAGACAACGTAGTTCTTTTTTGATTGAGGAGTTTTGAGTTTTTTATTTTTGATTGAGGGGCATGAATTACTTTCAGATCTATACATTTAAGTGTTATAGACGAAAGGTAATTATGTTGAATTAAATGGAACTGCTGGGTTTAGTTTATTTAAGGATAAAGTAGAGCAGCATGAAAAGTCGGGGATTTACGAAATTAGTTGTCAATACTGTGATCGAAGGTATATTGGACAAACAAAAAGATCCATATTGATAAGATATAAAGAACATATTGCCCACATTAGATATGAGAGAAATGAAAAATCTTGTGTTGCCCAACATGCAATTGAACATGACCACAGTATAGATATTAGTAATTTAAGACTAATTAAAAGTGTTAATAATAATAGGGCTTTGGATGCATATGAAAGCATTCAAATAGAAAAAGGTAAGAAAATCATGAACCGAGATAAAGGGCCGATTCCTTTCAGTCAACTTTTTCAATTATTAATGTAAGGCTTAGTACACTTCACGGTTCATGATTTTTACACGCTTCGTTAGGTATGGTTTTCATATAAATAGAACATGGTTTAGTTTTAGAATTAGATTAAATCATCTCCTGATGATGCTAACATGGTTAGCGAAACGTGCGTCGAGCAGTTCAAAAAGGTGTTTAGTGGTTAATCTCTTCAAGTTTATATAGTTATGTAGAATAGTTGCATTGGTAGTTGTAGTACTATTCTTCAGGATTATACCAAATACACCTTTGTATACAATAAATTCAAAAGCAGAAGTGAGTGATGGAAACTGACGAGGTAGAAATGCAAGACCCTATTTATTTATAAATGTGATACTCTTTATTTCAATTAGACCAGCTGTGAATCAGTTCAATTGAAAAAATGTAAAATATTAATTTTTTATGAGCTTGTGGCGGACCCTGATAACACTATTAACTTAACGATGGACGTTATAGATACACAATAATTATTTCGAAAAATTTCTTCAATTTAATCGATCTGCCTATAGATGGCCCTCAATATAATCTCTCTCTCTCTCTCTGGGCCAATTAAATCTAAAATAAGTTTATGTAGCACATTTAGCTGAGTTTGAACAAATTCTATTATAACACGCTGTTCCGTAGTTGTTTTTATAATTGACACCGCGGAGGTGAGTTAACTTTTATGAAATAAAACATGAAAAGACATATTATCGCCTTGAAACGAAAGTGTTGAAAGATTAAATACGTTATAAAAAATGTATATATTTAATGGTTCTGTAAATTACGTAAAGATTCATGCAGTTGTCTGTTGGATTGAAGTATTTATATTTATAATATATCACTTAATCTGTTCATCTAGAAAGTCACCTAATCAGTTATCTAGAAAGTTTGTATGTACAATATCGAGTGAAACTCATGGTAGAGAGTAAAGATGGGCCGTTATTTAATGATCTGTTATTTTATAACTGTTATTTCATATTAACGTTTAACAAATGATATCGATGGGAAGAAATAACAGGTACACTGTTAATATTATACGGATTTTCGTAGTCGCTGTTGCCGCGTCCCTGCTTCTAAACGAACTAAGAAATAACAGGTAGCACATTTAATAACCGATAGAAAATAACAGTCGTGGTCGTAGTTTTGCCGTTTTTCGCTGTTGATGCGTTTAGCAATCTTCGAAAAATTACAGGAGTGCAGTGTCACCGGTCGAGATTGGGCAGTGTTATTAATAAAGTTGAGTAAGTCGCTGTTTCGAGAAGAACATTAGGAATAAGTGTAGTTTTATATTATATATATATATATATATATATATATATATATATATATATATATATATATATATATATATATATATATATATATATATATATATATATATATATATATATATATATATATATTTTATTTTATTTTTTTTGTTGATTGCTTGACCGGGAAGGAGCCCCACCTATCCCTTCAACTGGATGACATATGTTTCATCTCTCGAGGTTCAGACTCATCAGGGCGCCGACATACACCATACCATTAAGAATAGGGAGACCCTATCCACAGCCAACAACCCATGTTTTCGCCGACTTCCCGTCGGATGGCGTATATATGTAGTATTAGATTTTTCTTGGACTGTGTCCAATGAGACAACAGTAGCTCAGTGTCATCACACACCCAACCGTTGGGTTCCACAATCTCAGGTGGAACACACAACAACCTGCGTCTCCGCCTAAATGAACACTTTTGTTGGTTTGGTTTGGTCTTGGACTGCGTTTTTCCCATATATATATATATATATATATATATATATATATATATATATATATATATATATATATATATATATATATATATATATATATATATATATATATATATATATATATATATATATATATATATATATATATATATATATATATATATATATATATATATATATATATATATATATATATATATATATATATATATATATATGTCCCTTTGTGGATCAGACCTTGACGTGGTAAAGGGGTTTGAGTAGGGCAATGAAGCTTTGAGCTATGCCGTCTGGAGTCTATGCTCCTGGGAGGGTCACCCCTGGCGGACGGGTCAAAGCGGAGGCCTCAGACTAACATGATCCAAAATCTGCCAACTCGCATTGGACCAGCGTGGCAGATTACGGTCCATACCTTCAACATGGTATTTCAGTATGTTGAAATATGACAGTACAACCTCAAACACGGCCCTCATTCCCCGGAGGCCAAGGGGCAACTACCCGGTAAACTACTAACTACCCGGGGCAACTACCCAAAGGGCAACTACCCGGTAGGGATAGTGTGGTAAAATTTGAAAGTACATCCGACCGATTAGCCCAATGCGTCATTCAGCTGAATAAAAAGTTTAGGCTTCAAATCGTCCAAGCTTATGCACCAACTATAAGCCATAAAGATGAGGAAATTGAGGAATTTTATGATGATGTGGCCTAGCTTTTATACAAGGAGAAATGTAGGTACAAAATCCTGATGGGTGATTTTAATGCCAGAATTGGAACAACAAGAACAGACGAAAATGCAACTGGCCCATATGGAACTGGTGAGCGAGACAATAGAGGTGACAGATTAGTTGATTTTGCTGAAGGACAAGAACTATATATTATGAATTCATTCTATAAGAAAAATATCAGCAGAAAATGGACATGGAAAAGTCCATCTGGGCTCACAAGCGAAATTGACTACATCATGACCAACGATAAAACAATATTTACCAATTGTACTGTCCTTAACAATTTTAATGTTGGAAGTGACCACCGAATTGTACGAGCAAGGGTTCGGATTGACTGTCGAAAAGAGCGCGAAACAATGGTAAGATCAAAGAAGGGCAAGGTGGATTCTGGAAAACTGCTGGAGAGAGGAAGCGATTTTGAGATTGCTTTGTCAAACCGGTTTGCTGCGTTACAAGATCCAGAGGAGGTGGAAATATCAGTTCAATATGAAGAAATCGCCAACAATGTACTTCAAGCGGCTGCTTCAATAGCACCAGAGGAAAAATGTCTCAAGCAAACAAAAATCTCCAGTGAGACCATTGATTTAATGAAGAAACGGCGAGCAATGAGAAATGCATGTAGTCCTTTTGGCAGGGTCGAGTACACTGAGCACTGCAAAACTATAAGAAAACGTATTAGAGAGGACACGCGCCGATTCAATATGCAGCTAGTGCAAAAAACCCTGGAAGAAAACAAAGGAATTAACAAAGCTAAACAGAAGCTGAGAAACAAAAGAACGCAAATATATGCTTTAAAGCGTGAGGATGGCACAGTGTGCAGGACGCGTACCCAAATGTTAGAGATTGTCAGAAGGTTTTATTCCCAGTTATATGAAGATCAGAGCCAGTCAGGGACAGCAATACCCACGGAAGAACAATATATAATACCAGATATCCTAGTGGAGGAAGTAACAAATGCTATAGAATTGATGAAGAACGGCAAGGCTCCAGGAAAGGATAGTGTAACTGTCGAAATGCTAAAAGCTGGTGGTCGGACGTTACATAAAACACTGGCAAAATTATACTCAAAATGCCTCAAAGAACAAAAAGTACCTGACTTATGGAAAAATGCAGAAGTGATCATTTTACATAAAAAAGGAGCACAGGAAGATTTAAAGAACTACCGTCCAATAAGCCTCCTATCAGTGATGAACAAAGTTTTCACTAAGATAATTTCTAAAAGAATATTAAAAAAACTGAATGAAGCACAACCAAGAGAACAAGCAGGATTCAGAAGTGGATTCAGTACAATGGATCACATCCAGGTTGTACAGCAGGTCATAGAAAGGCACAACGAATACACCATGCCACTGTGCTTGGCTTTTATCGACTACGAAAAAGCATTTGATTCCATCTCAAAGCATGCGATAATGGATGCACTGCTTAGCCAAGGTGTAGAGAGAGCCTATGTAAACCTATTAGAATCGATATATGATGGAGCTACAGCCACAATTCACCTTGATGATCTTGAAGTGGGAATTAATATAGAACGAGGTGTACGGCAGGGTGACGCAATATCGCCTATTCTTTTCTTGGCTGGCCTTGAAGAAGTATTCCGTAAACTGGATTGGGAACAGGATGGGGTAAAGATCAATGGTGCAAACTTAAACCATCTTAGATTTGCAGATGATATTATTCTCATTTCACAAGACCCAGAGGAGCTGCAAAGACGCATACAAGAACTGCAAAGGGCTGGCGAACCATTTGGCTTGAAAATAAACCTGAAAAAGAGTCAGGTTATGTTCAATAACTTCGCTCAGGACAGAAGAATTTCAGTTTTAGGAAGGGATTTAAAGATTGTGGACAGCTTTGTATATCTTGGGCAGAGGATTTCCATGGAGGGGAATACCGCCCGGGAGGTGGAACGGCGTGTTAAATGTGGCTGGCAGGCATTTGGTAGGCTCAACATAGTGTTTAAGAGCAGACTCCCACTTTGCCTGAAAAGAAAAGTATTCGATCAGTGCGTTCGTTATGACATACGGAAGTGAAACCTGGACACTCACATCGCAATCAATTCAAAAACTTCGGGTGGCACAGAGGGGAATGGAAAGATGTATGTTTGGCATTACAAGACGAGACAGAAAGTCCTGCGCATGGATCAGGGGACAAACAAAAGTCTGTGACATCATTGGAAGAGTAAAACAGTTGAAATGGAGATGGGCAGGCCATATAGCGAGGCGATGGGACGACAGATGGACCAAAGCAATCCTGGAGTGGATACCGCTTGATCGCAAACGTCCGCGAAGAAGACCGAAAGCACGATGGACTGATGACATCGTTAAGTATATTGGACCCGAGTGGCAGAGGAAAGCCCAGGACCGTGAAGGTTGGAAGCATGCTGAAGAGGCCTTCATCCTGCAGTGGATCGATACGGGCTGATGATGATGATGATGATGATGATGATGATGATCTATATATATATATATATATATATATATATATATATATATATATATATATATATATATATATATATATATATATATATATATATAATAGTATATAATATACAATAATATACAATAGTATATAGTATACAATTGTTAATAAACAATTTGTCTTAATAAAAGGTTTGGACATTTACATATATTATATATATAATATCTCAGTTATTTACCTATTTGCTAAACAAATAATTATTCTAATAATATTTCGACGCTGCCTTCAGATTAATAAGGGGAACCCCCGTATAGTCCATTGCCAACCTTTAAACTATATAATGACTAGACAACATCAGATACGAGCAACTACACAAATGTCTGCACATTTCACAATTAAACATTAGTATCATTTTAATGGTCGACTTCAAAATTATTTATACTAGAATAATCTTCAAAATAAAATTTATATTATTATAATACCTACTAGTTACTGTTAGTAATATGCACTAGATTATTTAGATATATTCAAAGTAAGTCAAACTAAAAGTAAATATATAGAAAATTGGAACATTAAAAAAACGCAATAAAATTACATTTTTGTAATATGTGTTCACTGTCCAGATTACCAGAATCTTAATCGTCTTGATCAAATTTATTACTAAAATCAAATGGTTTTATCTATTATCTAATGATTTCTGTATTGCGGCTTTATACCTGCCTCTTTTTCATATAATAAATCTATTCTGTGCACATATTGCACGATTGTATTTTGTATTATGCATTTGATGTAACAATTTATAGAAACGACCTAAAGCTGTTATTTTAGTCATTATTGTTATATGGTATATAGCGCGTAAATATAGTTGTAGTAAAATGCCTGTTATAGGAGCAAAAGCAATGTGGCAATATTTTTAAAATAACAAAATTAATAGTAACCTATTATTTTTAACAGTTATTTTAAAATAACAGTTACAGTTCCAACTGTTCCTACTTAAAAAAAAACAGTTTTGCCCATCTCTAGTACATCTCTAGATTCTACCATTCTAATTCGACAGTTTTGATTATCTATAACCGATTCGTTTCCATTATCAACACTAAGGATTAATATATAGCACTTTAGGATTAAATGATCACATACATATATACTTTAAAATTAACTAAGTGCCAGTTTCAGAATTCATTGAAAATTGGAATTTTCTGAATCAGCTGATTACATATCGCCCTTCTTGTATTACAATTTGATGTCCTACCTAGTCCTTCCAAGAACACCCCATAATTTTGTACAACAATTTTTATTATAAAATATATATAATTAACCAATATTTAACTAAAAAATAGTCTGTAGGTACAATGTACAATTTCTTTTTAAACACTTTCTGGCGCTTTTCTTTTTCCTCTTTTCGTACAAATTGAATAAATGTTAAATGAAAACGAGCATATAATTCTTTCGTAGAAATAAAGTCTATTTTCAAACGGAATTGTTTTCAGGCGGTCACACAGAGTCCGTTTTTTAATAAATGTTTTTGTTCTGGCTTTAAATTCTTTATGACAGCCATTTTAAATGCATGCAATTTTGCAAATTGCTTTCTTTTTTCTTGGACTTATTGTGTTTCTTTTGGCTTTCATTACTTGTATGAATAACATTTGGAAAATATTTCTTATCAAGTAACTTTAAGCTTATTGGGTTTTTACTTTTTGACATTACTAAAAAATGGTTTTAATGTATCAAAGTATATTAAACGGTCTGACTATATGATCATAACTAAGAACTGAGGTTTTAAAATTAAAATAAAACCCTATTAATATATACCTAATTATAATTGTATTATAATTAGGTGCCCTATTAATATACACCTAATAAATAATAACCTAACCTAGTGCGCTGGATACAAACGTGATCAAAGGAAAATGCTGGTTTGGTCCATACAGGTTGTAAGAAAAATAACTTACATAAATTTAACCAACTATTCTTCACGTTAACTTGAACAAAAAGTTTCCTTAAAATATGTACCCAAAATACTACCATTTCCGCAGAAAACAATATTTTATTTTCCTTACTATTAATTAGTAACATTGCAAATTGTCAGAAAAATTCAGTTTTTTGTTTCATTGTTCTCTTAAGGTGTTATTTTAAAATGTAATGTAGTATTTTTATAGCCGTTTATTTCATACGTTTCGGCATAAGTTTTGTTTTTACAAAAAAAGCAAAACTTACACTTAATGTCGTTTAACGTCAAAGTTGAAGATACTAACATATTTTAACATAACACGTTTTTAACGATTCACGTCACTTTAAGAAACGCATAATTAATTGTTTTATTAAATTGAATGTTCGAAATGTCCATCATTTAAGTCTATGCAAGTTGTGCACCAGAATCGAAACTTAGGAGCAGGATACAGATTCTATCGAATATCCCGACTGTCTATCAATAACCACTCCACTTGACCCTCCCTGGATTCCTGTCCCCTTTAATGTTAACGGCTCTCTGTTGGCAGACAATAAAAATTATTACAGAAATTCCATCATAAAATCCCACTTTCTGGACTACATAGAAAAGTATAAGGAGTCACAGATCATATAGACGGATCATAACACATATAGAAGATCCCCTGCTGGTATCTGATGCGCTTTCATTCATGCAAACCCACATTTTAAATTACAACTACACCCTGGCTCAATTCTTCTATTGAAACCTTCGGTGTGAAACACTAAACTCAAAGAGATTGACTTATCACTAAACACCAAATCCCTTTTTTCGAATCAGGTTTAACGAACAAAAAGGAACGGGAATGGGCAATCCTCTGTCGCCGTTCTTAGCCAACTTATTCATAAGTAAATTTAAAAATGAGGAGAAGGATGAATTCAGTTTCTTTCCGAAGGTGAAGTTAAGATATGTGGATGACGTTTTTGCAATTTTCGATTCAAAAAATTAAAACTTTAATGATTTTATTAAGAAGTTAAAAAGTAAATCCCAAAATATAGTTTTCACGTATGAATTCGAAAACAACGATAAATTGCGATTTTTTGATGTTTTAGTCAATAGAAAGAATAAAAATAGGTTAGATTATGATATTTTTACAAAAAAAATCACCACAGCGAAATGCATTCTTAACGATTCGAACCATAGCTTCCAAAATTAAATGGCTACTTTAAAGTTCATGGTTAATCAATTTTCCTTTAAACAAAGATAATTTTAACAAAGTATTAAAATTAATTAGGGATTAATTAAGAATATTCTAGATAAATTAATTAGAAACATTAGTTTATATAATTTTTGAAAGAATCTTTGAATTTTACAAACAGATATAATTAACCAAGGGCCAGACAAAATATTGAAAAAAATAGACATTATGGTTGTATAAAACCATACAATGAATTAAAATTAATTAGGGAGGCATCCGAAGTGAATGGTTATAATAAGGATATTCTAGATAAATTAATTAGAAACATAAGTTTATATAATTTTTGAAAGAATCTTCGATTTTTCAAAAGGATCAGAACAAAAATAAATTCATGGTATTTCCATTTGATGCCTAATTAACACGAGGGCCAGACAAAATATTGAAAAAAGTGGACATTATGGTTGTATAAAACCTTACAATGAATTAAATGTCCTAGGTAATCCTAAGAATAAAGTAGATCAACATGAAAATTCGAAGAGTTACGAAATTAGTTGTCAAGATTGTGATCGAAGATATATTGGGTTAACTAAAAGGTCCATATTAATGAGATATAAAGAACACATGGCCGGCATTAGGTATGGGAGAAATGAAAAATCTTATGTTGCCCAACATGCAATCGAGCATGATCACAATATAGATCTTAGTAATTTAAGACCTGCTAAAAGTGTAAATAACAATGGGGCTTTGGATGTGTATAAAAGCATTCAAATAAAAAAATGTAAGAAAACCATTGACAAAACTACATATGCCGTTCAGTGAACTTTTTCAATTAATAATGTTATGCTAAGGAAACTTTACGGCTCATGATTTTTACACACTTTATTAGACACGATTATCATATAAATAGAACATAGTTTAGTTTTAGAATTAAATTAAATCATCTCCTGATGATGCTAACATGGTTAGCAAAAGGTGCATCGGGAGGTTTAAAAAAGTGATTTGGTCTTTAGTGGTAAATATCTTCGAGTTTAGTGTTTCACACCGAAAAGGTTCCAACAGAAGAATTTCCTGTTTTATGTTCGGCTTATCATCTGCTCAATATAGTAATTATACTTAAAAGTTCGTAAGAGAACATAATCAGTTTTAAATGATCACCAAATAATTTTGGATAATTTTGAAAAAATAATTTACTGTGTATATTTTTAAAATTACTATATACGTTTTTTTTAATATGTTTAAATGATAATGTCGCACTGTCATTTATTGTTGTAAATATAATGCAAACTTTTATGTATTTTAATATACTTTTTTGCAGGCAGGCTAGAAATTACCTGACTACTTTATTGGGTCGTTTGGTTTCGTGTGCTCAATGCATTCGAGATTGCTTTCTCGTTAACCGATTTCAAGCTTATGATATTGAGATTGAGATTGATATGATTATGAGATTTCAAGCTTATGTGCAATCGTTTGAAAATATTTTCATCGGCACAGGACGTTCAATGTAATTTCAGTCTTTTTAGATTACAAGAAAAATGCAATAGGCGAAATTGTAGTAAGGGCCTTTTTAACCATATTTTTTGTTGTCTGCTAACTGTAATAGAAGTAAAACTACAGTGCCTCTTTTTTTGATTTCAGCCAAACTCTGCCTGTTGCTAAGGCCTGCCGTCTATCTACACCATGATATAGCTATCCGAACTAGTAGCATTTCATATTGATTTATTGTGTTAAACGCTTTCTCGTAGTCCACGAATATTAGGAATAAGGTTTTATTATATTCAATTTCGATCAAGTGTTTTAGAACTTGGAGGTGGTGGGAACTAATATTACCTAACCCGATGGAAAATAGCTTGTTCCCTGGGTTTATAAACATTTAGTTTGGCATTTAACGGTTTCGTAGTTATGTTAGTAAAAAGTTTGTAGACGTGGGAAAGTAAACCTACTTTCCCACATCTACACACAACTTGACAATTTTCCAATTTTGTTGTCCCACTTTTCGCGTATTAAAACAATAATAGCATTTTACCATTTGTTAGGAGTTACTGCTTTTCTAAGACATTAATTAAAGAGTATTTTCAAAACACTTAATAACTTGTCTGCGCTGAACTTGATTGCTCCTCTAGCTATCCCATCTTTAGTTAGCTATCATGTTCTTTTTATATAAATTATAAAATAAATATATGCCAAAAAAATTTTCACGAAAAAAACTAAAAACTTAACTTAAAATTGGCTCAGTTCACCGAGAGAAAATTTGTTACTACTCTAAGTTACATCAAACTAATCTTTTCTGTCGCTTTTCTCTCTTAATATATTTTACTGTTTTCCACTGTAAGAGCTTAAAATTTTCGCAAATCGAACAAAAGCTAAATGAAAACGGACAAGTGGTTCGTTAGTTAGAATAGCAGCTATTTTCCAATGATGTTACTTGCTATCGGGTAAACAAAATTTGTTCAGTTAACTTTTTTATTGTGGCTTTAGATTCTCCAATGCAGCTATTACGAATGTATGCTATGTTGTAATTTATTTTCTGTCCAGTAAACTACGAAAATGTGGAAGAGATGTGGTGGATTTTTTGCTTGTTGCTTAGGTACTCACAGAACGTTTTCAAATAGTTTTCTGTTAACCGATTTTAAGGTAAAAGGCATTTTTTTCCTGTTAAAACAGCAGTAAAGTCAAATGGCGAATAAGCTCAAAAATAGCAAACATATATTATAGTGTTGTGATTAGAAATATCAACTTTGGCGTAAATGCTACCATCTAGTGTGAAAACTATGCAACGTCTATTAAATGTATTCTGCCTTTATAAAATTGTAATATAGTATTCAATTGACAGTGAACGTAAAAACATGTGTTTCATTTTAGATTATGGGCCTAGGTAGAGTAATTAAATAAGTTTTTGTTGGCAGTTAGGTAGTTGAGTACAATGTTTTTATTGTGTGATCGTTATTTGCATCTTTAAATAATAAAATAATGGCATCGTTAAAAGGCCGAGAAAACTATCTCGAGTGGACTTTCGCAGCGGACAATTATCTAATTCTAGAGGGGACCTGCTAGGTTGTATAAAACCAGTCCCTGGAAAGGAAATAGATACCGCAGATGACGCAATGACAAAAGCAAAGCTGATATTGACAATAGATGTGCATATAAAAAATGTGAAGACATCGAAGGAATTATGGGAAAAGCTGAGGACATTATTTAATGACTCTGGTTTTGCGAGGAGAATCAGTTTACTTTGTAATTTGATCTCAATTCGTCTAGAAAGTAGTTAATCCGTGATATCCTACGTAACCCAAATTGTCGAGACCGGACAGAAATTAAGTGGTACCAGATTTAATATCAGTGACGAGTAGATAGGATGTTTGTTATTGGCTGGATAAACAGATAAATTTTCGCCAATGATTTTAACCAAATTAATAACATTCCAATCAGAGCATCCGTACAGTGAGGACATACTTTTATGCGCTCCCATTGGTTACTGCAATCTGATTACTCTCCGAGTGTGTTACCCTGTGAGCAGTTTAAGCAGTTTCTTTAGAAATAGCTTCCTTCCACAGTTTTTAGTGCGCGTTTTTTGCTTAATTGCGAAACGATCAGTGTGAAGTGATTAGTGTTGGAAAATACATATTTCGGCAAGTTTACCCCGACGATCCTGGCCGGTGAGTCATAGGTTAGTCTTTGGGCATAATAAGAGATTTTAAGATATCTTAAGACATTTGATTTTTCATTGCAGCACCTTATGTGCTGTATTTGTTTATTTCAAAGTGTTTTTTGATTATTTTATTGATATACGATCACAGGCCTTCAGGCCGAACTGGAGCAGTCCCGTAAGGATAACCACGGGCTAAATGAGACCATTTTCAAGCTGAAAGAACTCATAAAGCAGTTAAAAGACCAGGTGGCTTCTTTGAACGCAAAGATCGACAAGCTGGAAAAAAGAACAGAGACCGCCCGCACCAACGGTCTGGCGATAAATAAAAAGATTAAAAAGGCGGCGACGAAAAGTTCCCAAAAACAGGAAAAAAAACCACCGAAAGGCCTGTTACACTTACAGAATCTGTCCCTGAGACAGAAAAAGTGGAAAACGAGGCAAATATCTTGGAAGAAGACATGGTCTCCGTCGGATCGGAATCCGATTCCGACGTCGAAGAGCCTTTCAGCACCCCGATCCGTAAGAGACAAAGGCCCTCATCGGACGAAGAACAGGTGCCCAAAAAGAAGACCGCATCTCAGACTGGTCCGAGTGGTGTTAAACCCTCCCTCCCAATATTTTTTTTCCTTTATTTGGATTTTTCGCCACTATCTAAAACTCAAAAAATATCAAAAATACCTGTTCTTATGTAAAAAAAGTATCACTGGGTAAAAACAAAAAACCAAACGGAGACAAATTTCTCAATGATTCTTTTTTGAAAAACCCAAATAAAGGAAAAAAATATATGAACACACCACAATCATTCAGACAAAACCCTCCCAAGCCGCGGTTCCCATTCTAGTGAACAAACAGGAGCCGAAAATGACCGAAAAGGTCCCACCGGTTGCCCTCCGATCCAAACGGAACTACATGAAAGTAATGTCCTCCATAGCGGCATAGAAGATTGCCACAGACAAGGCTACGAATCGCCCAGAAGGGGTCAAGGTTCACCATAAGACCTCCAGCAATTACCGTCAACTGACGGCTTAACTGGAGATGGAAAAAATCGCTTACCATACGTTCTGTACACGTAGCGAAAAACAATTGCACGTTCTGTTACGCAATGTCGTTGAGACGGTAACAGATCAAGAAATTAGGGAAGAATTGGTGGAGCTGGGATTCCATCCCTCCAAGATTCAGAGGAAGATGAAGAAGGGTACGCCACTAGCCATGGTGTACGTCATACTTCCTAAAGAACAGAAGGGTATTTTTAATACAAAATACCTCGTACACCAGCGGATTAAAGTAGAGAGCATTCAGTCCAATGGTGAGACCTCGCAATGTTTCAATTGCCAGGTCTACGGGCACACGGCCAAGAAGTGCCACGCCCCCACGTCGTCTGATGATTCTCGTTAAGAGAGGAATCAGACACAACCTCCTGCCCCCGACGGGTCTTACTTCCTCAGAAGTCATGTCGGTGCAGGTGCTTCTGGAAGGAAATCTCGTAAACCTATCTTCATGGTATCAGAGAATCTGCCACAACTTCGATTCCGGTGAAGTTGGCAGGTTTCTGCATAACAACACTCCAGTCATCATTGAAGGAGATTTCAACCCGCATAACCATGTGTGGGGTTCAAGATGGCCAGACAGGAGAGGTACTGACCTGTTATCTATGGCGGATAGGTACGGGCTGAACCTCCTTGTCCCGGATGAGCCCTCCCGTTTTCAAAGTTTCCTAGATTTATTTATCCTAAAGAATCTATCCAATCAATGCACAGTCCTGGTTGTTCACGAGCTTACTTCAGATCATTTCCCGGTACTCCTAACCATCGGTATCAAGGTGGATATTCTACCACCTAGACAGGTGTCCAAGATCTGTTGGAGCAAATTCCAAGAGCATTTGTAAAACAGCGGCCTCAATCCACGAATCGGTAGCATTCAGCAGCTCGAAGATGCGGTTGATAAACTAACCAACTATTAAATAGACGCCATTAACGTGGCGACTATATCCTCCCCCGATTCTTCTCGGCCAACCCTGAACATTCCATCCGAGATAAAAGAGAAGATTCGCATCAAAAACAGGCTCTACAGACGTTATCATCTGACTGGCGACCCTGAGCTCGGGCGACGTGCAAACGAAGCCAAAAGAGAGTCTCAACAGGCTCTCAGAGCGTTCAGAGCCGACAGCTGAAATGAGTTCTTAGAGTCAATCGACACGGACGATCGATCGCTTTGGAAAACGGCCAAATCCTTGGTGGGTAAGGTGTGGGCGCCGGTTCCCCCCTTAGGACGGATGGTGGTCATGCCGTCACCGGGGAGGAGAAGGCCACTACCTACCAGAAGCAGATGATCTCTCTTGGTCCCTCAGACGAAAAGAGGAATAAAGTTGATAACTTCCGGCAAGAAATTCTTTCTTGCCAGGGAACTGCTAATCCTGGCTACTTGATCGGCCATATAGTCTCGCCGAAGATAATACATGGTATTATCCGAGGTTTGAAAGCAAGAAAAGTTCCTGGCCGTGACCGCATCTCACCGATACAGCTGAAACGGCTACCGAACAAGCAAATAGCGCAGTTGACCAACATCGTCAACGCCACCTTCAGACTCCAGCACTTTCCATCGCAATGGAAACACGCCCAAATAATAGTATTCCTTAAAAAAGGAAAATCCCCCCAAGAGCCCGGCAGTTACAGGCCGATCAGCCTGCTCAGCGCTCTCGGAAGATCGTCGAGAAAGCAACTCTTCAAGCTCTCAACGAAGTTCTTGTCGAGAAGAATTTTCTGCCGAACGAACAGTTTGGTTTCCGGAAAGGTCACGCCGCTGTACATCAGCCGGCGCGGCTGGCTTCGGAGATCAGGCGGGCGTTCGGCAGAAGACGTCACACGGGAGCAGTCTTTCTAGACCTCTCGCAAGCTTTTGACAAAGTCTGGCACCTGGGACTCTTAGTCAAAATGCTCAGATTAGGCATTCCAACTGACCTAATCAAGCTTTTGGCATCTTTTCTGACTGGATGCACTTTCCAAGTGCTCGTCGATGGTGCTCTCTCATCAGTCCAGCATATCGAGGCGGGTGTCCCGCAAGGCTCCCCTCTCGCCCCCGTAATTTTCAATGTCTACATGGTGGACTTTCCAAAAATTCCGCACGTGGAGACTGCATTTTATGCTGATGACACGGCTTTCTATACGTCGGTTCATGGGCCCTGGTTGATCACTTCCAGGCTCCAAAAGCAAACGTCAAAACCCCATGAGATGGTTGACCGAGTGGAGATTAGTGGTCAACCGCAGCAATACTCAGGCCGTCTTCTTCACTAGAAGACAGCCTGGGTCAATCCAGATCCAGATCCGGCAATCCATTCGGATTCACGGCGTCCTTATCAAGTGGGCTAAGTCGACGCACTACCTGGGCCTTGAATATGACAAGACCCTGACGTGGGTGTCGCACATCAAGAAGGTAACCGGAAAAGCATACGGAATGCTCCGTCTGCTGTACCCCCTCCTCAATCGCAGAAGTAAGCTCTCGCTGAAAAACAAAACAACCTTGTATAAAACCATGATCCGAGCAGTCCTCACTTACGGATATCAGGCCTGGTTCCCCTTCTTACCAACTTCATTGCTGACAAGATTTCAGTCTTTTCAATCACCTGGGATTCGCACATTAGTCAACGCCCCATAGTTTGTAAGGAATGCGCAAATCCATCGGGAAACAGACATACCAGAGCTTCAGACGTTCCTGTCCAGTTCCCTCGACAAATTCCTAGCGACGACGTCCTTTTCGGACAATCCGCTAATCAGAGCTGCGGCAGCTTCATTGCCGGCCGTTGCCCCAGAATGACCATTTACTTCAGTCATAACGCTGCCTAAAGGACGGCAAATAAACCCCTCCGGATAACCGGATAATGTACCGACATTGTCGCAACATCCGGAACAAACTCAGAGAATACAAGTCAGGGCCTCCGGGTCAACTTACCCCCCAGGAAGAATAAGTAAGTAAACCAAATTAACAATTGAAACCAAATTACTGGACATGGAAGCCAAAATTGATGTGAGCGAAGTTAGCAGCGCACTCCTGAACTCGAGAAGGCCACCGAATAAAAATAAAAAGTCTATGACCACAGCACCGAAGACAAATTTGTTTGAAAAAAATAACAAGTCACGCGTCAAATGTTACAAATGTAAACAAAATGGTCATTACGCAAATCAGTGCAAAAAAGATACGAATGAGAAGAAAACTGTTAGAAAATAGACAAATGCGTTCAGCGCAGTATTTTTATGGTCATTTTAGCAAACACGACTGGTATATTGATTCGGGTGCAAGTGCACATTTAACGACTAACGAGGAATGGATGGAGAATATTTTGTATCAAAAAAACAAGGAGATTGTTGTTGCGAATAGTAAGGTTAAGAGTGTGAATTTCAGATACCAGTAAAAAATGTTTTATGTATGCCAGATCTGACAACCAACATGTTGTCTGTGATACTGGGGAAATAATGAAATAATGTAATTAATAGAAATTTATACACAGGATTATGTTTTAAAATGTCAAATTGCGTAGTCTCTTTGGAAACCAAAAAACAAAATTCAGTTGCACTATCTACCGTGGACTCTGAATACATGACTTTGACAGAAGCTGTAAGGAAGCAATAAATGTACGTAATTTATGAGATGAAATCACGGGTCAGTTAGACCCTATAGTATTATATAATGATAATCAGGGTACACTCAAGTTAAGCTTGAATAATGTATTTCATAAACGTACTAAACATATTGATATTCGCTTCCATTTTTGTAGGGACTGTGTCAATGTTAATATTGTAAGTATGCATTATCTGGAAACAGCAGAGATTCTAACTGATCTTTTAACAAAGAGCTTAAATAGTGTTAAACATTACTATTTTATGAAAATGTTAGGCATTCAAGAATTATAATTATATGCATATGTTGTTTGCCAATGTAATGGTGGTTTATCATTGTTTGTTATGTTACAATGGATAGATTCATATTTTTTTTTTTTTGGTTAGTTGATATTTAGTGGGGGTATTGTGATTAGAAATATCAAGTTAGGTGTAAATATTACCATCTAGTGTTAAATCTGTGTAACGTCTATTAAATGTATTCTGGTTTTATAAACCAGAAATTGTAATATAGTATTCAATTGACAGTACACATAGAAACATGTGTTTCATGTTTCGTGTTCTCCAAGATGTCCAGAAATTAATAGGTAACATATGAAATATCACTGTTGTCTTGCTCACTGTTGTTCGTTGATAAGGTAAAATTACAGTTATTCTGAAAAATAAAAAAGTACATTAAAACAAAAATATATTATAAATCAAGAAATTCCACTTCGCATAAACCCAAATTAACAATAGACTTATTAACCTTGGTTATTATTTCGTTTTGTAACTCAACCTCAGGTAATCGCTCGGGAATTTGACCAATGCCATACCATGTTCTAGAAGCGTTAAATTAGGCATCTTGCAGGCCAGTCGAGTGCACTAAAAAAATGCACTACTTAAGGGGGAAAATTCCTTTAGACGCCTTAAAATCAATAAGTTTTTTTAAAGGTGATAAAATAATTGTATCATTTTAAAGTTTTAACATCATTTTATTTGTTCTTTGAAGAGTATAAAATTATTATTATTAATATTACTTTATAAAATAGCGGCTGAGTAATTTTTTTCAGGTGTCTCTGGCGAGAGGTCCAAAAGTGCGGCACTCGTCCTCTTTTTCTATTCTGAAACAACAGAAAAATCCTTTCTGTTACTGATATTTACACGGGAAGAATAAACTTATAGAACTATAAAAAAGTATTAAATTAAAAATGAAGTAAGCTTTAAAACAAAAAATGTTCAAAATTTGTATTTTTTTCCACTTTTTTATCCCAAATAGTAGTTTATTTACACGAAGTCTTTAAAACTTTAGGCATATCCTTCCGATAATGATATAGAGAAAAGCCTCCCAAAATTTCAGCCAAATCGATCAATAACTTTTTGAGTTACAGAGCGATCAGTTTTTGAAAACACAGTTTCGAGATAATCGCATTTAAAGTTTCAGTGCGATAAAACAATTAGTTTTAGTAACTTACCGATAAATCAGCGATCCCAGGTGCATATAATATATCTTCAGCCTCTTCGAACAGCTGGATTTCTTCAACCTGCTACTATTTTCGAGCGGTCCGAGCTGCGGTTGTCTTGTTACTCGCGCCTCATCGGTGATTTCGGCAAAAACTTTGGCATTGGTGCCAATAATTATATTTGAACTATCACTTGTACTTTCTCCGTGTTTATCAGTAAATTCATTATCTTGATAATGTCTTTTTGAAGAATTTGTCGAGTGATATTATATAAGAACCTAAAAAAAATATCTTAAATTATAGAAAAAGTACTGGAATGTCTACACATCCTATTAAAAACAAACGAAAAGTAAAAAATTAAACCTACCTCAAATATTGGAAATAGAAATATCCTTAAGAAATGGTCATATAATAACCACGAATGACCAGCTAAATATCTAAAATACTAATAGATGATCATATTGTAATGAATAGCTCAGTTTTTACCTGCCGATATTAACAGCTCAGCATCTAAAGTTTGGATGCGCAGTAGCCTAGCGGCCTAATGCCTCAGAGCTCATTCGAAACAATGCATTCGTCGTGCTAACATTGGTTGAGTACTGTACATTCGCAGAACTCTTCATTCTCTGTCTCTATTAGACAGTGACCCACTCACTCTTGAAACCTATTTCTTCTCATAGGAAGGTCGATCGTAAGTCATGGATGGATCCAAGCATTACTAAAGGACCACCCAGATCTCTATGTATCAAAAAAAAAACCTAAACTGAGAACAGCATCTTACCTAATTCAAACACCTCAGTTTAACACTATATTAACTTAATAATTAAATGAACACACATTCTGAGGCAATAAAAAAGCATTTCTTCTATTAGAACCTTTAGTGTGAAACACTAAACTTGAAGAGATTTACCACTAAACACCAAAACACTTTTTTGAACTACTCGACGCATGTTTTACTAACCAAGTGTTTTGGTGTTTAGTGGTAAATCTCTTCAAGTTTAATAAAAAAGCAAATGACACAAAAAATATAAGCATAATATTTATAATTAGCCTATTAGCGTGCCAAATGTGAAGTGAAAAAATAAAGAAACAAACAATATATTTGTCCGTGACTTTTAAAATTTACTACAAGAAAGAAATGTGTATCAATTGATATTAATAATGAATTTATATTGATATTAACAATGGTATTTACAGCAAGACAAAAAGCGGAGTTTAAAAATATTTTATCGGAATTGCTCGCCGATGAGGATTTTTTGACCTTACTGGTGAACAAGGTAGCTGATACAGTGTCTCAAAAAATCGAGGAGAAAATTAATTTAGTATCAACGACTGGATGACTGTAATAGAAAAATAAAAATAGTGAACGATGAGAATCAGGAATTCCAAGAAAGGGTTGATAATCTGGAACAGCATGTAAAATTAAATAAATGAAGAATTCATAGAATTCCAGAAGAACGTGATGATAGTTTGGAAGCAAACATAAAAACTATTTTACACTCTAAATTAGAACTAACAAACATAAATATTCAGAACTGTTATAGAATAAGAAAGCGTACAAAGAAAATTAAATATCCTAGATCATTTAGGATAATCTTTGATAGTCAAAAGGAGAGGGATGAAGTATTGGCAAGGAGAAAAAGATTAAAGGGGCGCAAAATACTAATAAATGAGGAACTTACAAAGGTCAAATGGGAACTGTTGTTGGGAAGAGAAAAATTTGGAAACAAACAAGTTTGGATAAAGCGTGGTAACATTTTTACTAAAATAAATGGCAAGATTGTTAACTTGAAATCTGCAGAGGATATACAGGAAATTGTTCAATAGGACCGTAGGCAAAATAAAGGAACTGCTCTTTTATTGATCAGTTGTTCGTTGTTTTCCTTGTTTATGTATTTTTTCTTTTTTTTATTTTGTTTAGATTATTTTCTGTTTATTAGGTTGTTTTGGTAATTTTGTTTTTTTAGTTAATGGGTATATATAAGATTTATTATATTTATTTTAAGATGAGGAAATTTTCGTTTGCATTTTTAATGTAAAAACGGTATCTGGGCACTTTACAGAGGTTAAGAGTCTTCTTTTTGCGTATAAATATGATGTGTTGGGGTTGTCGAAGACGAGAATGGGGGAGGGTACATTAGATCAGGTTTTTCAGGTTGAAGTGATGTGAATAAAAATATAAAATATGAGCAGTTATTTCTGAGCTGTGAGGATGTGTTTGAGAAGATATGGATCAAAATATATATAAAAAAGTATTCCTATTTTTTTGGTTCCCTCTATAGATCTCCAGGTTATATAAATTACAATAATTTTCTTGAGGTTCTTGAAAATCGGTTTTCTGAACTTGCATGTGAGAACGTTATTTGCGGAGGTGATATGAATATGTTAGAGTCAAATTCATTTACTAACAGATAAATTGATTGCTTAGAAACCTTTCACTTAAAACAGATTATTTTCGTTCCAACCAAAACTACCAATACTAGTACTACATTGATTGATGTTAATGATTGACATAATCACTATATTGATTAACATAATCGTATCCGCTGATCAGGATAATTGTAACAGTAACACACACTATTGATCTGGGGCCGATCGTTTCCGATCATGTAATTGTGTATTGTATGCTTAATTTTGTAGTGGACAGAACAAGAATTTTTGAAATTTTTTTTGAAATATGACAGATTTTACTGCGATTGTTATATATCTAGTGTCAACCAGAAGATAGAATTTCTCACTAAAACTTTACTGAATATCTTTGGCGTTCTAGCCCCTGAAAGGGAAAAGAAGGCAAACAAACGGAATATGCTATGGTTTACTGACACGATTAGAACTATAATTAAATTAAAAGATAAAGCATATAAAAAATTCGGGGAAACGTTCACAATGGGATTATTATATAGTGATAATTCTAGAATATTGTGAAATGGCTTAAGAAAGCTTAGTATTTGTAATAAGGCATGTAATTGGACTATTTTAGAAAAACTGAATAAACCAAATAAAATTAACGACAACTTACTGAAGCATTTAAGAAATCAGTCTGGAGTTGACACTGATATTTTAACATACTATAGGGAAAACTTGCACTCACATGTTGAGGTTGTCTTTGATTTTCATTCAGTAACGGATTATATTTTTGAAGTTAAATCTAATGTAATTCGAGCGGATGGGATTAGTTTAACTAGTGGATGTAGTGTTTAACTAGTGGTGTGTATGAATGGAATACTTCCTTTCATTACAAATATAATAAATTTTTGCTTATTAGATTCTGAGTGTCTTGAAAAATAGAAAATTGCTAAAATATTGCCGTTGCCTAAACTATCAAGTCCTAAATCATTTAATTTATTTTTTTATTAGACCTATAAGTATACTTCCTGTACTTTCTAAGGTCTTGGAAAAAATAATGAATTATCAAATTAAAAAGTACTTAGAACAATACAACCTACTGCCAAATAATCGATCCAGATTTCGCAAGGGATTTAGTTGTACAACTTCATTATTAAGTATAATAGAGGACATTTTTAGGGCACTTGATGTAAGTAAAATTTCAGTTATGATACTATTGGATTATACAAAAGCTTTCGATAAAATCATGGTAATTTGATTTCTATCTTTCATTATCTGGGTTTTTTTCAGCAATTAATTAAATTATTACATTGTTACTTAAAGAATCAAAAGCAATATGTTTTTACTGATAAAGGGAAATCACGTAACAAAGAGATTATTAATGGTATACTACAAGTATCTGTACTGGGGCCGCTTCTATTTAGTATGTACACTTGCAGGATATCTGATTGGGTTAATAATTGTTCTGTACAACTGTACGCTAATGATACCCAAGTTTTGTACTCTTTTTACCCCAATAATATTGATAATGCTATGAAGTCTGTTAATGATGATTTGGAAAGACTGTGGGAATTTTCACATAAGCACCAACTTGAAATTAACATAGCCAAGTCCTATTATCGATAGATAATAATATTCTAAAAAGAGTTGACATAGCTAAAAATTTGGGCTTAACTTTTGACGAAGGTTTGAGGTTTCGGCCTCAGATCATTAAGTGTGTTAAGCAAGCCTTTACTAATTTACAGATGCTATATCCACATAACTTATATATCAATGCCAAAAGAATATGTCAAAGTTGACACTGCCCAGCCGTTGATCACTCTAAGGAGACTTACACTGTTCAGTTTGGTGTTTAAAAGCTTTGTGGTTGGTGTTTTAAACCCTTCTTTAACTAGTTGTGATCAAGTTTTTGCTTTTAAGATATTCCTAAATATTTGAATGATTCTTCTGGTGCCAGTTTTTGTATGTTACAGAATGTTGAATCTTGACTCTGTACCTTTCGCTTCTGTATGCTAATGGTAGAACATTTGTCCATCATTTTTTTCATTATTATTATTATTATATATATTTTTTTTGTACCCAGTCAGGTGTTCGCCCTCCGACAAGCTAACACGCGCTGGTAGAGCAATTAATGTTCGCGCTCGTTTTGCTATATGACAGCTCCGTGCAACCTGCAAAGTTAGCTATCATAAGATCGGCAATCATGTGTTCTACGCAGACGCAGCGACACCAGGATGACAGACTTCTGCATTGCTGCAGCCAATGCTTTAACAGATTTACGGCAAGATGGAATTTTTCGCCACTGAATGAGCAGAGTATCTCTCATTCCACCGAGAATGCCTATTATCAACACAACCATATGCACGGTGTACTCTGGGGTAGAGTTGCTTCAGTTCGTAAAGGAGATCCGAATACTTGAGTCGTTTTTGTTCCTCTTTAATTCCTCCTTAATAATTTATTTGCGCTGGTCGAGGAAAACTCAATAACAAACATAATTTTCGTGTCCTTATCAAGGAGAACAATATCAGGTCTGTTAGCCGGTATTTGCCTAATAGTCGAGAACGAGAAATTTTAGTAAATCCGACAACTCCCATTCTCGATAACAGACTATATCTCTTCTGGGACAAAGTGCAGCACAGGTATCTGGTCTATCTTATACGAGTACATTAGATGAAAGTACAGTACTCACAGAGCAGCATTATGACGATAGATATATGCGGAGATCGCATAGGCACTACATCCAGATAACAAGTGCATGAATGTCTCTTGTGCTCGATGGCAGGTCCTACGGTCTACATCAGGAACCTCCATGCCTATAATCTCTCTCCGAAATACTAATGTGTTTATTACACCATTCTGACTGGTCAATATAAATCCTTCCGTCTCTGACTTAAGGGCGGCTGACTTGAGAAAAGCAAAGGAGAGCCTCTTCGACAATCCCTGATCCCCTACATTTCTATAAACAACGGCATGCAGTGACTTACTGGTATGTTTCTGCAATAGTAAACTGATCTCTGCAGCTTTTATCTGGGCTGCTCGGCGACTTGATTGCAAATCAGCAAACTAATTGATTACGTTTCTGTGCCATAAACCGATATAAACACCTAGTTCATGGGCAGCTCTTTCTGCTGTTTTAAACAAAAATGCGCCCAATCCGATGCAATGCGCCCAATCCAATGCGTATATCCGAGGGACGGATGATTTTGGATGTAAACTGCGCTGAATGTTTAATATCTTTCGGGTATCCCTGTCCAGCCGCTTTAACTCATCCACTCTCCACCTTACAACTCCAAAAGAATACAATAGTATTGGTACGTCAAGCAAATTAGTGGCCAATATTTTATTCCTGCCGGACAGTTGAGAGGACCAAATCTGTGTCAATAGTGTAAATGACGTTGGTGAATACCCAAATAGGTGTAAGTTTTCTCGATCTCCAGACGGTGAAACACCCTGCCATCGGTTAAATATAATCATATCCTCAGAGATCCCCTCAGCTCGTCCTCTTTTTAAGTGGATCACGGCGCATTTCTCCACCCCAAAGGCCATACTGATATCTCGCGAATATTCCTGGACCATTTGTAATGCTAAATGAAAGTGCAGTTCATTGGCAATATAAAGTTTGAGATCGTCCATATAAAAAAGATGAGTGACATTATATATTCAATGGGTAAGGGGCCCACAATTATACCCACGTAGCTTACGAAAACGTACAGATAAGGACAAAAGCGTGATAGAGAAGAGCAGGGGACTAAGTGAATCATCCTGAAATACAACCCTTCTAAATGCCTCTGGCTCTGTTGAAACATTTCGCTCCTTAGACGTTATAACAAAGCGGTATTTCTACAGTGGCAACAAGCATTCAATGCATTTTACAATTGGCTCTGATACACCCAAACATTGGAGCATTTGAAGAATAAGCTCATGAAATGTTGTGGATGCCATGGATAGACTGCGTTTTTACTAACCGCATCTTGTGTGAAACAACAGTCAATAAGTAAACTCTCTTTACAACCTAATACACCTTTCTTTCCACCACATTGTTCATTTAACTGCGGAAACATTGGCTCAACTATATTAATAATTCTCATATACAAAATACGGCTAAATATCTTGTAACAGGCATTTACGCAAGTGATCGGGCGATAGTTCTTGGGGTCAGACAAATCCACCGTTTTTGGGAGTGAGCACTATACATCCCTCGACAAACCAATCAGGCATTGACTGAATCCCACTCATCCATTAATCAACAACAGTGACCAACCGCCTGTGAGCACAAGTGAATTTCTTTCACTAAAAGTTGTTAAAACGATCTGGACCTAGGACAGCAAGGTTTTTGGTACCGCCCTAAAATACTGCATTAGGTCGAACAAACCCTCCAACAAAATTACGGAATTCCTCTATTACTGGATTGTTCTTGCTGATGTTGAAGGCCTTCCCATATACTCCTCTCCAGAAGTGCTCGATCATGTCAGCGGTAGGCGGATTCCTGATATCATTTTGAGAGTTACGAAATAAACTTCCGGGCTTTAACCCGAATTGAGAGTTGTATTCGATCCATTTTTCCCTACGCTTTAAAGTGTCTTTAATAGTCCTTAAAGATCGAATTCTTTCTATGCAATGTTGCTTGATAGTCTGTAAAACTGATTTATTCAACGTGTAGTGTTGTCCACATAAAAATTTAGTGTGAAATGGAATGATATATATATATATATATATATATATATATATATATATATATATATATATATATATATATATATATATATATATATATATATATATATATGTATGAGATCAACGCAGCCGTATACGGCGCTGCAGCTCAGCTTGTACCGCGTACGAGGGGCATGCCCGAAGTCTTGCAGAATATGGCAGCGAGTTAAGAAAATTGAGGATAAACTCCAGCTGGGGAGAAAACATGCATCCAGAGTTTAGTATGTAATGGAATATCATTCCATTACACACTAAATTTTTACGTGGACAACACCACACGTTGAATAAATCAGTTTTACAGACTATCAAGCAACATTGCATAGAAAGAATTCGATCTTTACGGACTATTAAAGACACTTTAAAGCGTAGGGAAAAATGGATCGAACACAACTCTTATTTTTTCGTATAAATTTTTATTTATAATATTTTTTATTTCGTAACTTTATTTCGTAACTCTCAAAATGATATCAGGAATCCGCCTACCGCTGACATGATCGAGCACTTCTGGAGAGGAGTATATGGGAAGGCCTTCAACATCAGCAAGAACAATCCAGCAATAGAGGAATTCCGTAATTTTGTTGGAGGGCTCGTTCGACCTAATGCAGTATTTTCGGCAATCGGACCGGAAGAGGTGCATCAGACATTGGGCGGTACCAAAAACTTTGCTGCCCTAGGTCCAGATCGTTTTAACAACTTTTAGTGAAAGAAATTCACTTGTGCTCACAGGTGGTTGGTCAGTGTTGTTGATTAATAGATGAGTGGGATTCAGTCAATGCCTGATTGGTTTGTCGAGGGATGTATAGTGCTCACTTCCAAAAACGGTGGATTTGTCTGACCCCAACAAGTATCACCCGATCACTTGCGTAAA
The DNA here is from genome assembly GCA_031761425.1 of Cosmopolites sordidus. Classification (NCBI taxonomy): domain Eukaryota; kingdom Metazoa; phylum Arthropoda; class Insecta; order Coleoptera; family Curculionidae; genus Cosmopolites; species Cosmopolites sordidus. The sequence continues at coordinate 653,409 of JARFXV010000031.1, forward strand.
TGCCTGTTATAAGATATTTAGCCGTATTTTGTATATGAGAATTATTAATATAGTTGAGCCAATGTTTCCGCAGTTAAATGAACAATGTGGTAGAAAGAAAGGTGTATCAGGTTGTAAAGAGAGTTTACTTATTGACTGTTGTTTCACACAAGATGCGGTTAGTAAAAACGCAGTCTATCCATGGCATCCACAACATCTTATGAGCTTATTCTTCAAATGCTCCAATGTTTGGGTGTATCAGAGCCGATTGTAAAATGCATTGAATGCCTGTTGCCACTGTAGAAATACCGCTTTGTTATAACGTCTAAGGAGCGAAATGTTTCAACAGAGCCAGAGGCATTTAGAAGGGTTGTATTTCAGGATGATTCACTTAGTCCCCTGCTCTTCTCTATCACGATTTTGCCCTTATCTGTAAGTTTTCGTAAGCTACGTGGGTATAATTGTGGGCCCCTTACCCATCGAATACATAATGTCACTCATCTTTTTTATATGGACGATCTCAAACTTTATATTGCCAATGAACTGCACTTTCATTTAGCATTACAATGCTGTTGATATATATATATATATATATATATATATATATATATATATATATATATATATATATATATATATATATATATATATATATATACATATATATATATTTTTTTTTTTTTTTTTTTTTTTTTTTTTTTTTTTTGAGGGGATTGGGAAATCTTCTAAAGACATCCATGTGTTCGATGTTCAGTGACATGGGAATGTCGGATTCATGCCCTTGTTGGAGTCATGCCTACCGACTAAAACCCTTCCCCCTCAAGGATATCTGCTCGTGGCCTGGAAACCGCCGTTAGGCATTACTTCAGGACACACAACAGATTGTCAGTCCAAATTTGCCTTACGTCTTCTCTCGTCCTCTATTTTTGTCCTCATTATTTTCTCCACCATGCCCATTATTCTTGCCCACTGTCTTTTTCCTTCCAAAAGCAGAACGCCGATGTTGTGTTCCGTCACGTCTACGTTGCATTCGGCAGCAGTAGCAATCCGGAGCGGTTCCCATCTCGGGCAGTGGAAGATTGTGTGGTCCCTTGTATCCACCATCCCACAATAGCGACAATCCTTGTCCTCTGACTTTCCCATTCTGTGTAAATAATATCTGAAGGATCCATGGCCCGTTATTGCTTGTGTTGTGTAGAAATTTGTCTCCCCTAATTTTCTGTTGTGCCACTCTCTCACGTCTCGGATAAATGTTTTTGCCTTTCCCTCATAGTCGTTCCATTCTTTGTGCCAGGCTTCCAGTAATTTCTGTCTTACTTGGGTTTTTGATTCCTTTCCGCTTTCGAATATTGATATGCATTCCATGATTCGGAGTCTTATTGGTGGTAGACCAGCAACGGCTAGGATGGCCATTGTGGGCACGGTTCTATATGCACTTGTAATGCGTATTGCCATTTTTCTGTTTACTCTTTCGAGCATTGCCTCGTAGTGCTTATACCTTAATCCCTTTGCCCAAATAGGCGCCCCATACAAAATGGTTGATATAGTGGCCTCCACCAATATACGCCTCTTCCAGGCCCTTGGTCCTCCTGTTTTTGGGGTTATTTTATTTAGTATCATCAATGTTTTATTTGCTTTTTCACATGTCAGTTTGACGTGAGTGGTCATTTTAGCATCTTTGTCTATGAGAATCCCCATATATTTAATTGCTCTTGTACTGTTTATTGTGGCACCCTGAATATTGATTTGGAGGTTTGTGAGTTTTCTTCTCCCCTCCAATATTACCATTTCAGTTTTTTTTGGTGATATTTTAATGCCCATTTGGTCCATCTCCAGGGCTATTTTGTTAACAATATGCTGTGCCATTTCTTCCAGAACAGACCTGGTCCTTGCTCTTACCACCACAGCCAAGTCATCAGCGTACGCCACCATGGTAACTCCTTTCTCTGTGCTGATTCTCAGGATTTGATCATAGAAAATATTCCATAGTAAAGGTCCGATGATCGATCCTTGCGGTACTCCGCAGGTTATTGATATTTTGTCCCCCCACTGGGTTAATATATATCTGTCTGAGAGGTATGATTGAATCATTTTAATTAGGTACGGGCTGATTTTTGCCTGATATAAGGCATTTACTATCTTTTCCCAGGGGGCTGAGTTAAAGGCATTTTCTATGTCTAACGTGACCATTGCGCAGAATTCTCGGTTATTGTAGGCCTTTGTTTTTATTTCTTCAGGAGTTTCCATAATCTTCGATAGCGCATTTAAAGTTGATTTCCCTTTCCTAAATCCAAATTGGTTGTCGTGTAAGATTTTACGGTCTGTTATTTCTTTCTCCAGTCTGCTTTTGATCAGCGCCTCTAGTAGTTTTCCAGCAGCATCCAGTAGGCATATGGGTCTATAAGATGTAGGATTTAGCAGTTCCTTTTTTGGCTTCTCAATTAGTACCAGCTTTGCTTCCTTCCATATATCTGGAAAATGGCCTTTGGCTAGGCACGTGTTCATAACACTGGCAATATTATCTGGATTATGCAAGGTAACAACCTTCACGATCTCTGGAGGAATGTGATCTGGTCCTGCGGCTTTGCCTGTCTTTATTTTCTTTGCTGCATTTATAATTTCTTCTGATGTGAAAAGCGTAATGGCTCTCTCCAGGAGGTCTATGTCTGGCCATTTAGTTACTGGGCGCTTTGGAAACAGTTTGTCCACTTGTTCTTGTGTTTCGCGTTTATCTATTGTCCTATGTCTTTTCAATTTAAATTTTTTTGTTACAATCTGATATCCTTTGCCCCAGATGTCATTTTCTAGCTCTTCGCTTAAGTCTTTCCACATTTTACTTTTCTGTATTTTAATTGCTTTTTTCAAATCGTTCTTTGCTGTTTTATATGCCTGCTCTTTTGTGTAATCGTTGTTGTCTTTTAGTTTTCTAGAACGTACAAGTGATCTTCTTTGAGCTATGCATCGTCTTCTCTTTTCAGCAATTTCTGATGTCCACCAGTAAACTGGGGAATGACCGTATTTCGGTTGTCTCTTTCTTGGGAGATACTTGTTGCAGAGATGTTTTATTTGTTTAATGAGGTCATGTGGCGCGCTAACCATTGACCCCTTATTTTGACTTGTCGCTAAGTTGTTCTTAAAAGTTTCTAGAATATCTGGGGATATTCGCCAACCTCGATAGGTTTCGCTTGTATATTCTCTTTCATTGTTCAATTCTCCCCGTGTGAGTTCGAAACATATATTACGGTGGTCGGACATGTTTTCGGACTCCACTTCTACTCGCCAATTAGTAATACTATTGCTTAATCCACTTGACGCCATAGTAATGTCGATGAGAGAACTGCCAGTTGCAGCGCAAAAAGTAGGAGTATCTCCTTCATTCACAGTAATTAGATCGTTCGCCTCTAACCATTCCTCCAGAATATACCCTCTTTGGTTTGTTATTTTTGACCCGAAAATGGTTGTTTTTGCGTTTAGATCACCTCCTATAATTATATTTTTTTCACTTCCGCGTATATGTCTTTCGAGATATATATATATATATATATATATATATATATATATATATATATATATATATATATATATATATATATATATATATATACATATATATATATATATATATATATATATATATATATATATATATATATATATATATATATATATATATATGTATATATATATTTATATATATATATATATATATATATATATATATATATATATATATATATATATATATATATATATATATATATCAACAAATTCCGGAAGTTCAGCATCTAGGCATGCATTCATTTGACTTAGATCTTGATCGCTTAGGTTAATCTTTCTTGACATGGTGTTTTTCCTAGATTCCAGTTTAACACTGGCTTCCAGGTACGTATGCTTCCAGATACTCTGAAGCTTGCAACCTACTAGAGTGGGCGCTGGGGCCACCATAACCGGAGATGCCACTGATCTCTAAGGCGCTGTTTTGTGAATCCATTGTATTCTGGATGAAGTTGGCACCATAGTTCGTGCATATACATCATGTATTCCCTGCGCCCCGGTTCACTATTCTCATAACATTGAAGCAAATCATTCCTAAATCCTGGCTACCAGACCACTGCACCCTGTGTTCATTGTCCATTATTTATTTTTTTTCACGGGTGAACACCCAGATCTCCGAAAAAAAGGTACTCGGGATAGATTATTCAAGAGTACTCTTCAGTTTTCCCAGCCAAGAAAAGATCTGACGATATATGCCGCTTGTATTATTACTGCCTTCTGGATCTTCATAATAATGTTTTTCGGAATACCAATTGTTTTTAGAGAAGTGCTCAAAGTTTTTGGAACTACTCCCATAGATGATATTATAACAGACACAACTTTCGCAGACCTCAATTTCCATATCTTTATAATCTCATTTTTTAAGTTGGTGTATTTTTCCAATTTTTTGTGATGTTTTTCGGTCATGTTGTTGTTTAGCACCGCTATGTCAATGAATAGTGCTTCTTTTGTTCTTTTGCTTAGGACAGTGATATCAGGTCTGTTGTGGACAATCTCTTTATCCGTTAATATTGCCTTATCCCAATACAGGAGGTGGGGTTTTATCCCTTCAGCGTTAGCCCTGATATCCCTCTCCACTGGGTTTGGGTACCCAGTCTCAATTATTATTATTATTATTATCCTCGTTCTGAACTCAGCATCTCAGCCTAAGCTGGTCTATATTACAATGCCAAAATGAGAAAGAAATTCAACTCCTCTCACTTAGCACAAAATTTTACGAACAATGTGGCATGTCTGCAAGAGTACTGCACGTTGTCCTACTATAGCAATCGATTTTGAGATACCAAGGTTCAACAAATTTTTTGAAAAGTTCTTACTTATTAGGCCTTCAGCGGATATAACGAAAGGCACTCTCTCTACCTTATGCAGTTTCCACTGGTTTTTCAAATCGTACGCAAGGTTTTCATACTTAGTGGTTTTCTCTAACTCGGTTTTCCTGATATTATGAGAGAGTGGCACTGCGATATCAATTATAAAAGCCCTTTTCTTATTTTTACTAATTAGAACAATGTCTGGTCTATTATAAAAGACCGTTCGGTCTGTTGTGATTGGTCTGAAGGATTGAATCAGATGATTCCAATACGGGAGAAGGTGAGGACTTATAATATGGAGCAGGTGCGTTATAATAGCGAATACTATTATTATCACGCTTGCTTGATTTAGCCTAAAGGCGTTCGCACTCCCTCTGAGGGGAACATTGACTTATCCCAGATATCCTAGATATCAGAAGGATTAAGCTCTCTGGGGGCCCTTTCCTCGTTATCGGGCCCCAAGGTGACGTTAGAATTATTTGACATTCCTGAGTTTTTCAAGAACTTCCAAACGGTTCTCCCTGTTCGCAGTAGTGCTGTTTTCTGGATGGGCTTGAAAAGTTGCTCGTTGAGACCCAATGCTCTTATGTTTTCCAGCAGGGTCTTTGGAATAACACCCGTTGATGATATTATTATGGGAAATATTTCTACACTTTTCATGCCCCATTGTTTTTTAACTTGCTCTTGAAGTTCCTGGTATTTCTGCATTTTTCCCTTTGCTTTTTTAATATATTGTTGTTATTAGGAATAGCCACATCGATAAACAGAGCGTGTTTAGATAATTTATCCACAATAATAATATCGGGCCTGTTGTGATCCAGTGTTCGCTCAGTGAGTACAGTATGGTCCCAATAGATCTTATTATTATCGCTTTCGAGAATAGGTTCGGGATTGTAGTTGAAATATGGAACTCTCTCTTTTAACAGCTGCAGCTTTATTGCAAGTTCCTGGTGCAGAATCTTTACGACTGCATCGTGCCTATCTTTATAATCGATAGCCGCAAAGATCGTACATCCCCCAGTAATGTGTTGAATGTGTTTCAGAGGTCGGACACCCGTATCGACACTGATCGTCCACAACACCAGCATCTCGAACAATATATTTAAGGTAATTTCTAGTGGCAATAACCTGATCTTGGATTGCCACTATAAATCCCTCTGTCTCGGGGAACATCTGTCCCGCAGTCAGCTAGTAGTTCAACGCTATTATGTCGACTTGTTCCTGGTTGACTTCATTCTGATGTCTCCCATGCAGGGATTTTTCTTTTTATGATTGCAACTTTTCTTGATCGGTTTTCGCATAACTTTGAACCAGATTTTCTTTCAATTGCAATGGCGTTAACACATCGATCTGACATATAGTTCTATGTATTTCCGACGTTTCTGCTTGTTTGAAAAAGTATGATCGCATGCTTTCAATTTATTGATCAAATTGCTTGCTTATATCGACCAAGCCTCTACCGCCTTGATGCCGTTGCAAGGTAGTGGGTGGTACTTTTGTGCTTTTGTGAGCAATGTTCTAAGCTTGAGTTGCAGATTTTGTACATCCGTCTTACTCCAGTTAACTACTCCAAATGAATACGTTAATATAGAAACCACATATGTGTTGATTGCTTTAAACATATTTCTGCTGTTAAGATTGGACTTGATCACTTGTTTTACCCTCTTAGTGAATTGAAAGCTGAGTTCATCTTTCATTGAACGATGATCAATGCGTCGGGCTTGTTTTATTCCCAGGTACTTGTATGTGTCTATGGCCGTCATTGCCACGATAGTTTGGCCATTATGTGTCCTAAAAGTGTTGTTTTGGAGCTTGCCCCTGCTGATACGGACGCTCCGACATCTTTCCAGTCCAAACTCCATTCCGACATCACTAGAAAATTCCTCCACTATTGTTAACATTTGCTCGAGATGATTTTTTGACGAGGTAAACAATTTTAGGTCGTCCATGTAAAGCAGATGGTTTAACCTCATAATGTTTTTGTTTTAATCGTTTGTGTTTGTGTAATTTAATCGGCGCGAAAGAGGATTCATGACGATGTAAAACGAAAGGGGACTTAGGCAGTCTCCTTGGACGATACCTCTTCGAATAGGGATATTGTCTGTTGTTATATTATTGTCACCCTCCTTAAGCTGGATTTTGGTTCGCCACGTTAACATAAATCTTTTTAGGAGATTGATTAAAGATGGACAAATTTTATAAATCTTCAAAACTTCTATAAGCCATTCATGTGGAACGGAATCAAAAGCCTTCCTATAATCTATATACGCCATATTTTGATTTCTATTTTTGGTATAAGCTTGATTGCATATGACTGAATCAATCACCAGCTGTTCTTTACACCCCATTGCGCCTTTAGTATATCCGTTCTGTTGCGCAGCGATAATATTATTTCGCTCGTAATGCGCATATATGCGATTACCAATACATGCTGTTATCACTTTATATAGCGTAGAAAGACATATTATCGGGCGATACTTGGAAGGATCCTGAGTGTTTTGTGAGTGGGATCCTGAGTGTATCCCCTTGAGTAAGAAATAGTGGCGCTTTATGTGGTTCAGCCATTATCTCGTTAATTATATGGGTCAATTTGTTGTGAGTGCACCATAACTTCTTTAGCCAATAATTCTGTAGTCCATCGGGTCCGGGTGCTTTCCAGTTATGGAGATCTTTAATTGCACTGGTTAGTTCATCGACTGTGAATGGTTGATCTTGCATTTAATGGCAGTTTTCATAGAATGCACGTTCTTCTCCTATCCAGCAAGCATTATTATTATACTATCTCGTGGTAGTTAGTTGTTCGTTCCAGTATTCTTCTATCTCACTTTTAGTAGGATATGCGTTGTTCGGGTTATGGGTAGTAGAATTTAAATTTCTGTAGAATGTCTTTTCTGATCTCAAAAATAGTTTGTTGTCCATTTTCCTCTTATTACTCAGCCTGTAGTTCTTAAGTCTGGCCACATATACAGAAAGTTTTTGTTTCAGGGTATCAAGACATTGTTCTAATGTAGTGTTTGTTAAATCTCTTGACGAATGTATTTGAAATCGTCTGGTGATTGATTCAACCCGTTTCTCTAACTTTCTGGATCGGCTGCCATTAATCCATTCTGTCAACCGGCCAATATCTGCTCTAAGAGTTTCAACCTTACATATGAGTACATGCGAGACAATCTAGAGCTATGGCGAGTTTTTTGCATGTATTTACTCTAGGAAGCAAGGGTCTACTAAGCGGATCCGTATCCTCATATTTCAAAATGGCCCTTTGAAGTTCAAAATTTAGACCTTGACTTACTTCGACCATATTTTCTGGTGGACTTTCAGCAGTTGGCACTTGGTTCGGTACTCCACCTTGTTGTTCTGGTGCTATGATTTCCACAGGCCCCTGTTGTTCCCTCTATTGCATTTTCTATAACGGCATTTGGATCCTGCATTTGCATCTCGACCTCCTGTTTTATTGAGTTTAGTCTTGTTTCTGGAATTAATCCGTTTCTAAGAATTACTCGATACTGGTCAGCCACTCTCTGCTCAGTAACTACTATGTTGGGATATGCACTGGTAAATTCGGCATGTAGCCGTTGCCTGTATCCAACTCTTTCCCGTCCTAGTTGAGTCACCTTATAATACATGCGCATGATTGTTTCATTTATAGAGGTTGTCCACTTCATGCGTCTTCTGAATATTCCCGCTTCAGTAAATGCCAGCTAATGTACCGGCACAGCAAGTTCAACAGGTGAAGTCTCCGATATTTGTTGACTTCGAATTTCTGACTGTTTGTGCGCTTTTTGAATTGCCTTTTCCGTTGCCAATCTTGTGGTACCATAGAGTTGAGAGTCGCCACGCGCTTCAACCTTATCGACCCCGGACAAATCATACCGACGGTTCCGTAGGGTTCTTATCCGTAAAACCTTACCGCCTTGCATTAAACTGTTATTCATTTCAAGCTCTATAACCATATGTTTTGGGTTCAAGGAAAAAGAACGGTCACCCTGGCAGAGCACTGAATTACCATAGGAAAGCTATTTACTACCGGAGGGCGCTAGGTATCCGGAGATATCGTTAGAGACACTTTAACCCTGTGCCAGTCAGCTCCTCGGCACGATGGATTTCCGCCTTGAGCTTAGGAGATTTTTTACTCCAGAGATTTACTCCTCTTAGCTCGGGTAGGTGGTAGCGCCACTCACCAAGCGGGACTATCCGCCCCCTGCCCCCATTATTATTATTACGTTCATCTTATATTTTATTCATATCCACGGTAGCCAGAGTTTGTAACCCAAGACTACAATGTTTGCACTAAACAAGAGGGTTCAGCCGAGGTTCAATGCTAGCTTAAAAATTTTCTGACTATATTTGTTGTACTCAGTAAAGCAGCCTTCTGCATGACTGCCATATGTCTATCATGTAATTCAAGCTTGTCTTTGGCGATTTTCCAGTCGTTTGTTATCAGCCCATTTGTAGATGTTACTACTGGTATAATGTCGACATCTCTGAGTTTGTACATGTTTGTAAGTTCTACATCTAAAGGTTGATATTTTCGTTTTTTCTCGGCAATGGTCTTGGTCAAATTGTGGTCCAACGGTACCGCCACATTGATAATAAGTCCTTTGCGAGCCTTTGTGTCGATTATAATAATATCGGGCCGATTAGCCTCCACTGTCCGATCAGTAATCATTGCCGTATCCCACAAAATCTTTACAGTTTCACTTATATACACCTGTTCTGGTTTCCACTTATAATAAGGTATCTCTACGTCCAACAGACCATATTTTTCAATAATGCTTGATGTATCACCTTAGCAATGTTGTTATGCCTCTGCATATAGTCTGTTTAAGCCAATGCAGGACACCCACCGCTTATATGCTGTATTGATTCTAAATCTTGTTTACATATGCGACATTTTGGATCGATATTTTGTCCTAATATATGTTTTTTATATGCCCTGGTACTTACGACCTGATCTTGGATAGCACATAGGAAACCTTCTGTCTCTCCATAAAGTCCCGATGTTCGGAGCCATTCTGTAGAGTATTTTTTATTAATGTGTTCGGAATCGAGGAGAGCTACAAAGCGACCATGGAGCTCCTTTCCTTTCCAAACTGAAATACGCCCCTGGGAAGTTATATGGCTTGCTTCATTAGTTGCTTGTGCTAGACTTATTGTGCTTATTATTATTATCACAATCACGATTCATCCATCATCTCCTAGGCTGGCCGGCTTGACAATGCTAAAATGAGAATGCAGTTCAGCTCCTCCCATTCAGCTTAGTACCTTACGAACAATGTGGCAAGTTTATAAGAGAACTGCTCGATGTCCTACTGTGGTAATCGATTTTGAAACACCAAGAATTTCCAGATTTTTGGAAAAAGTTTTGCTTACTAGACCTTCGGCGGATATAACAAAAGGTAACACATCCACTTTCTGGAATTTCCATTGATTTTTCAGATCAATTGCAAGATTTTCGTACTTCGTGACCCTTTCCATCTCAGTTTTTCTGATGTTATGAGAGAGTGGTATCGCAATGTCAATTATGAAAGCTCTCCTCTGCTTTTTGTTAATTAGAACAATATCCGGCCTATTATAATCAACCGTCCGATCTGTTGTAATTGGTCTATCCCAGTAAAGAATTGTATCGGCTGACTCAAGTACGGGGGAAAGCGTGTACTTGTAATATGGTGGAGGCATCTTATCAAATAGTTTAAAGCGATTTGCTGGTGTATAATTTTCGCCAGCCGATTATTTATTATTATTATTATTATTATCCTCGTACTGAACTCAGCATCTCAGCCTAAGCTGGTCTATATTACAATGCCAAAATGAGAAAGCAATTCAACTCCTCTCACTTAGCATAAAATTTTACGAACAATGTGGCATGTCTGCAAGAGTACTGCACGTTGTCCCACTATGGCAATGGATTTTGAGATACCAAGGTTTTTCAAATTTTTTGAAAAGTTCTTACTTATTAGGCCTTCGGCGGATATAACGAAAGGCACTATCTCTACCTTATGCAGTTTCCACTGGTTTTTCAAATCGTACGCAAGGTTTTCATACTTCGTGGTTTTCTCCAACTCGGTTTTCCTGATATTATGAGAGAGTGGCACTGCGATGTCAATTATAAAAGCCCTTTTCTCCTTTTTACTAATTAGAACAATGTCTGGTCTATTATAATCGACCGTTCGATCTGTTGTGATTTTTCTGTCCCAGTATAGGATTGAATCAGATGATTCCAATACGGGAGAAGGTGAGTACTTATAATATGGAGCAGGTGCGTTATCTAATAGCGAATACTTTAATGCAATTTGCTGATGTATAATTTTCGCCAGCTGATTATGTCTTCCTAAGTAAGCATTAGGTGCACACCCACCGATAAGGTGTTCAATCGTTTCCCCCACTATGCCGCACTTCCTACATCGGTCGACAACATCCATGTGTAGTATATGCTTTTCATAGTTCCGTGTTCTTACTACCTTATCTTGAATAGATGTCGCAAAACCTTCTGTTTCTGGGTACAACAGCCCATCGGTCAGCCATTTTAGAGACAATGGTCCATCAATGGTATCATCCTCGAATGACTTTGGATACCGTCCATGCAGTGTCTGTTGTTTCCATTCACGGACACAATCCGTAAGTGTTCTTCTACCATCAACACGATTCAATTTATCTAGGTTCAACGGGGTGAAACCCCGGTCCTCCTTAGCAACCAACTACATTAGCGTGCTGCTTGAATTAATGAAGCGTTCTCTCATCTTACTCTCCTGGTTCAGACAAAGGTTCTTAATGTTCACGAGGCCTCTGCCTCCCAACTTTCTTGGAATGTACAGTCGCTTCATAGATGAATTTGGATGCAGACATCGGAATTTTGTCAATGTTCGACGTGTTAATCTATCCAGTCCATCAAGGTCTGTTTCTGACCATTTAACAATACCAAAGGAATAGGTCAGAGTTGGCACTGCCCATCCATTGATCGCTCTAATCAGATTTCCACTGTTCAGTTTGGTGTTTAAAAATTTTGTAAGCCTCTTTTCGTACATAGTAGAAAAGTCTTTCTTTAACTGGCTATGGTTAAATTTCTCGTTTTGAGGTATACCTAAATATTTATAGGATTTATAGGATTATTATTATTATTCTGCTCATCCTTACTGTAGAATCTCAGCTCATGCTGGCCGGTATTCCAATGCCAAGATGAAAAAGCAATTCAGCTCCTCTCACCCTAGCATAATATCTTACGAACAATGTGACACGTCTGCAAGAGCACGGCACGCTGTCCCACTATGGCAATCGATCTCGAGATCCCGAGGCTCTCGAGGTTCTTTGAAAATCTCTTACTTATCAGGCCTTCGGCGGATATAACGAAGGGCACTACATCTACCTTACTCAGTTTCCACTGGTTCTTCAAGTCGTATGGCAGATTTTCATACTTTGTGGATTTTTCTATCTCAGTTTTTCTAATGTTGTGAGATAGTGGTACTGCGATGTCAATTATAAAAGCCCTCTTGTCCTTTTTGTTGATTAGAACAATATCCGGCCTGTTATAATCAACCGTTCGATCAGTAGTGATTGGTCTGTCCCAGTAAAGAATGGTATCGGATGATTCAAGTACAGGAGAAGGCAAGTACTTATAATATGAAGGAGGTGCATTTTCTAATAGCGAGTATTTTTTTGCAATTTGTTGATGTATAATTTTTGCCAGCTGATTATGCCGTCCTAAATAAGCATTAGGAGCAAGGGCCGGGCAACCGCCAATAAGGTGCTCAATTGTTTCCCCAAAGTACCGCATTTCCTGCACTTATCGACTACGTCCAAATGCAGTATGTGCTTTTCATAGTTTTTTGTTCTTGTTACCCTATCTTGAATAGATATCGCGAAACCTTCTGTTTCTGGGTACAAGAGTCCATCGGTCAGCCACTTCAGAGACAATTGTTCGTCAATGGTGTCATCTTCGAGTGACTTAGGGAACCTTCCGTGCAATGTTTGTCCTTTCCATTCTCGAACACAGTCCGTGAGTGTTGTTCTGCTATCAATACGATTTTGTTTATTTAGGTTCAGTGGGGTGAAACCCCGATCCTCATTTGCAACCAATTTCATTAACGTACTGTTTGAATCAAGGAAGTGTTTTCTCATTCTATTTTCTTGATTGAGACAGAGATTTTTTACGTTTACAAGGCCTCTACCCCCCAACTTTCTTGGGATGTATAGTCTTTTCGTAGATGAGTTTGGATGCAGGCATCGGAACTTTGTCAATGTTCGGCACGTCAACCTATCGAGTTCATCAAGGTCAGTTTCTGACCATTTAACTATGCCAAAAGAATATGTCAGAGTTGGCCCCGCCCAACCGTTGATCGCTCTAATGAGGTTTCCTCCGTTCAGTTTGGTGTTTAAAAGTTTTGTAAGTCTCTTTTGGTATAGAGTGGAAAAGTTCTTTTTTAACTGGTTATGATCAAGTTTATGCTTTTGGGGTATTCCTAAATATTTGTAGGATTCTTCTGGTGCTAGTTGTTGTATGTTACAAAGTGTTGAATGTTGACTCTGAACCTTTCCCTTCTGTATACTAATGGTAGAGCATTTGTCCAGTCCGAATGACATTCTGACATCCCTACTGAATGTTTCAACCGTTTTTATCAATGAGTTTAATTTTTCTCTAGTTTCTCCATATAATTTAAGGTCATCCATATTTAGTAGATGAGAGACCTTTCTTGGATTCCTCATGTTAAGTTTATATCCAATATTGCTGTTGTTGAGTAGTGTGGACAAAGGGTTCAATGCTAAACAGAACCAAATTGGAGAAAGGGAATCTCCCTGAAAAATTCCCCTCTCGATATTTGTAGCAGCAATGCATTGTTGGCCGACAAAAAGATTCGTTTTCCACTTCCCCATCAGGCACTTTAAAGAATTAATAATCTGGGGGCTAATTTTATAGAAATTCAGAACCTCAACCAGCCAATCGTGAGGGACACTATCGAATGCTTTCTTGTAGTCTATATAGCAGATATTTAAGTTGCGTTTTCTTTTTCGCGCTTGCACAAGAACTACAGCATCGATCGTCAATTGTTCCTTGCAGCCCATACTTGCTCTTATACATCCTTTCTGTTCTTCTTCAAAAATGTTGTTTTTATCACAATGTTGGTAGATTTTTTCATTGAGTAGGGCTGTGAACAGTTTATATAACACTGACAGACATGTGATTGGTCTGTAGTTATTGGGTTGCTTAACGTCCCCTTTTTTGAACAGTAGGTATGTATTGCCCTCCATTAGAAAGTCAGGGAAAGTATCTGGATTTATTAAAACCTCTTTAAATGCATTTGCAAGTACGGGATAGGCGGCTGTAAAGCTTTTAATCCAGAAGTTATTCTATCCATCTGGTCCAGGCGTCTTCCTGACAGCAGTGCAAATGTCAATCTCTGTGAAATCGTTAGACTCCATATCTGGGAGAGCATTTGTCTGTTCTTGAATGGTTTTAACCCAAGGAGCCAATTTTTCGTAGCCGTCTGATTTTTTCCAAGCCGATCTCCAATATTCCGCAAAGGAAGACACATCGATATTCTTAAGTTCTGACTTGCTGTTACCTTCTGCTTCGAGTTGTTTCTTTTGGCTGTTTGCAAATACTAAATTTTGATGTTTTCGCTTTTCTAGTTCATTATATCTTGCTAGCCTGGCTCCTTTCGATTTAGCTTTTTGCCTTATCCGATCTTTTAGATCCAACAATTTTTCTAAGTCAGGTTTGAATCATCGAAGTCAATGCCAGATTTATTGGCAATTATTTTTGCTTTTCTCGCTACTTTATTTGACTGATTACCAGAAAGATACTCTGAGATAATATCAACTTTCCTCCGGAACTCATTGATATTGTTTTCAAGGCGCGTTTTCCAGACAGGTGTATTTTTCTGGATACTACGACCGGCCGCATTATGAGTGTAACTCTTTTGACCTGAAATTTCGATGACAGTCACTGCTGCACAATATAATGCAAAATGTATACCGCTTAAATTTGTCATCCCAGATAGATGTGATTCCAAAACTCTATTAATCTGCATTAGAGTAATACGTGATTTTGCAATATTACGCAGTACTGGAATTTTTGGTCTATTCAATGGGTTTGAGCCAGTAAAACTGGCCAAATTGTGTAAAACTTCTCTCGTTTGTTAGAAAAGTTACGTTGCGGGATTGATTCTTCATTTTTAGACGATGATGCTTCTGGTGATACATTTTGAGTTTGTTCTACTTGTTTCTCCTCTGTATTCGAGTTAAGAACGTCTATAGTATCTTCTTTATGTTGTTGATATGTAATGTTTTGATGTAGTTCATTACCGATTTCTCTCTTGATGTTCATTAATTCCGATTCGGTTAGATAGTTTTTCCTTAGAATTACATTTTTACGGTCGGCTAAGTTTTGTTCCGACAGCTGAGTTTCAGAGAACCTCTTTTTATATTCTTGGTGGAGTGCATGCCTCCATCCAGGGAGCGGATTATCTCCGCACTGGTTTACGTAGTAATAGGCACGCATTACATCAATATTCATTTCGCGTGTCCATCTGATACGTGGAGTGCGTTCGGTCCTAGTGACAGCCTTCCTTATTAGGGGCGAGCCAGCAAGTACCGGGGTATTTTGATCTTCTACTCCATTATTAATTTCCGCTCTCTGTTGATTTTGTAGTAAAGTCTTTGGTGTTGCTAGACTTAGATGATCTAATTGTTGTTCGAGTGCCTCTTTCATTGCCATTCTTGTGGTGCCATAGAGTTGGGAACCGCCACTCGCTCCAGATTCACCAACCCCGGACAAATCCTCCCGACGGTTCCGAAGGGTTCTTGTCCGCAAAACCCTACCGCCTTGTATAATATTATGTGTTTTATTCTCCATAAATATATTTGGGTTCAAGGGAAAAACGGTCACCCAAGACAGAGCCCCGATTTACCATGGGAAAGCTATTTACTACCGGAGGGCGCTAGGTATCCGGAGACATCGTTAGAGACACTTTAACCCTGTGCCATTCAGCTCCTCGGCACGATGGATTTCCACCTTAAGCTTGGGGATTTTTTTTTCAGAGGTTTACTCCTCTCAGCTCGGGAAGGTGGTGGCGCCACTCACCAAGCCGACTAACCGCCCCCTGCCATTTTATTATTATTATTATTATTATTATTATCACAAACATGATTCATCGATCATCTCAGCCTAGGCTGGTCGGGTTTACAATGCCAGAATGAGAAAGCAGTTCAGCTCCTCCCATTCAGCTTAGTACCTTACGAACAATGTGGCAAGTTTGTAAGAGAACTGCTTGTTGTCCTACTGTGGTAATCGATTTTGAAACACCAAGAATTTCCAGATTTTTGGAAAAGGTTTTGCTTACTAGGCCTTCGGCGGATATAACAAAAGGTAACACCTCCACTTTCTGGAGTTTCCATTGATTTTTCAGATCAATTGCAAGATTTTCGTACTTCGTGACCTTTTCCATTTCAGTTTTTCTGATGTTATGAGAGAGTGGTATCGCAATGTCAATTATGAAGGCTCTCCTCTGCTTTTTTTTAATTAGAACAATATCCGGCCTATTATAGTCAACCGTCCGATCTGTTGTAATTGGTCTATCCCAGTAAAGAATTGTATCGGCTGACTCAAGTACGGGGGAAGGCGTGTACTTGTAATATGGTGGAGGCATCTTATCAAATAGCAAGTGCTTTAAAGCGATTTGCTGGTGTATAATTTTCGCCAGCTGATTATGCCTGCCTAGGTAAGCATTAGGGGCAAGGACTGGACACCCTCCAACAAGGTGTTCAATTGTTTCTCCTACACCACCGCACTTCCTGCACTTGTCGACAACATCCATGTGTAGAATATGTCTTTCATAATTTTTTGTCCTTACTACTTTATCTTGAATAGCTGTCGCGAAGCCTTCTGTTTCTGGATATAATAGTATATCGGTAAGCCAGTTTAGAGACAAATATTTGTCAATGGAGTCATCCTGAAGTGATTTAGGAAATCTCCCATGTAATGTCTGTTGTTTCCATTCTTGAACGATATCCTTCAGTGCTGTTCTACTATCAACACGATTTTGTTTATTTAGATTTAGTGTGGTAAAACCCTGGTCCTTCTTAACATCCAGTTTTGATTAGTGTGCTATGTGAACTAATGAAACGCTCTCTCATCCTATTCTCCTGATTGAGACAAAGATTCTTGACATTCACAAGCCCTCTGCCTCCCAACTTTCTTGGAATATATGGCCTTTTTGTGGACGAATTGGGATGTAAACATCGGAACTTTGTCAATGTTCCTCGTGTCAATCTATCCAGTTCATCAAGATCTGCTTCAGACCATTTAACAATGCCAAAAGAATATGTCGGAGTTGGCACCGCCCAGCCATTGATCGCTTTAATGAGGTTTCCACCGTTCAGTTTGGTGTTTAAGAGTTTTGTCAGTCGTTTTTGGTATTATTATTATTATTATTATTATTATTAGTTTTCACAGGTGAACACTCGGATCTCCAAAAAAAAGTACTCGGGATAGATTATCCAAGATTATTATTATTATTATTATTATTATCCTCGTCTGAACTCAGCATCTCAGCCTAAGCTGGTCTATATTACAAGGCCAAAATGAGAAAGCAATTCAACTCCTCTCACTTAGCATAAAGTTTTACGAACAATATGGCAGGTCTGCAAGAGTACTGCACGTTGTCGTACTATGGCAATCGATTTTGAGATTCCAAGGTTTTTCAATTTTTTTGAAAAATTCTTACTTATTAGGCCTTCGGCGGATATAACGAGAGGCACTCTCTCTACCTTATGCAGTTTCCACTGGTTTTTCAAATCCTACGCAAGGTTTTCATACTTAGTGGTGTTCTCCAGCTCGGTTTTCCTGATATTACGAGAGAGTGGCACTGCGATGTGCCATTATAAAAGCCCTTTTCTCCTTTTTACTAATTAGAACAATGTCTGGTCTATTATAATCGACCGTTCGATCTGTTGTGATTTTTCTGTCCCAGTATAGGATTGAATCACATGATTCCAATACGGGAGAAGGTGAGTACTTATAATATGGGACAGGTGGGTTATCTAATAGTGAATACTTTAATGCAATTTGCTGATGTATAATTTTCGCCAGCTGATTATGTCTTCCTAAATAAGAATTAGGGGCTAGAACTGCAAACTCACCGATAAGGTGTTTAATCGTTTACCCCACTATACCGCACTTCCTACATCGGTCGACAACATCCATGTGAAGTATATGCTTTTCATAGTTCCGTGTTCTTACTACCTTATCTTGAATAGATGTCGCAAAACCTTCTGTTTCTGGGTACAACAGCCCATTGGTCAGCCATTTTAGAGACAATGGTCCATCAATGGTATCATCCTCGAGTGACTTTGGATACTGCCCATGCAGTGTCTGTTGTTCTACCATCAACGCGATTCAATTTATCTAGGTTCAGCGGAGTGAAACCCCGGTCCTCCTTAGCAACCAACTTCATTAGCGTGCTGCTTGAATTAATGAAGCGTTCTCTCATCTTACTCTCCTGGTTCAGACAAAGGTTCTTAATGTTCACGAGGCCTCTGCCTCCCAATTTTCTTGGAATGCACAGTCGCTTTATAGATGAATGTGGATGTAGACATCGGAATTTTGTCAATGTTCGACGTGTTAATCCATGCAGTCCATCAAGGTCTGTTTCTGACCATTTAACAATACCAAAGGAATAGGTCAGAGTTGGCACTGCCCATCCATTGATCGCTCTAATCAGATTTCCACTGTTCAGTTTGGTGTTTAAAAATTTTGTAAGCCTATTTTCGTACATAGTAGAAAAGTCTTTCTTTAACTGGCTATGGTTAAATTTATCGTTTTGATGTATACCTAAATATTTATAGGATTCTTCTGGTGCCAGTTGTTGTATGTTAGAGTGTATTGAATGTTGATTATTGACTATTCCTTTCTGATTGCTAATAGTAGAGCATTTATCAAGTCCGAATGACATCTTGATATCCCTACTAAATTCTTCGACCATTTTTATTAAGGAGTTTAGTTTTTCTCTAGTTTCTCCATCGAGTTTAAGGTCATTCATATATAGTAGGTGCGAGAGCTTTCGTGGATTCCTCATGTTTAGTTTATATTGTATATTACTTTTGTTCAGTAATGTAGACATAAGGTTTAGGGCTAGACAAAACCAAACTGGAGAAAGGGAATTTCCCTGAAAAATTCCTCCCTCGATATTCGCAGTTGTAATGCATTGTTGATCGATAAAGAGATTTGTTTTCCATTTCCCCATCAGGCACCTTAAGGAGTTAATGATGGGAGGGCTTATTTTATAAATCTTCAGGACTTCTAGTAACCAATCGTGTGGAACACTATCGAAGGCTTTCTTATAGTCTATATAGCAGATGTTTAGGTTGCATTTTCTTTTCCGCGCTTGTTCGAGAACATACTTGCTCTTACACATCATTTCTGCTTCAAAAATATTGTTTTCATCACAATGTTTGTAAATTTTTTCATTGATTAGGGCTCTCAACAATTTATAAAATACTGACAGACATGTGATGGGTCTGTAGTTATTGGGTTGCTTAGCATCACCCTTTTTGTATAGAAGATATATATTGCCTTCCATTTAAAAAATTTGGGAAAGTATCAGGATTTATCATTACCTCTTTAAATGCACTAGCAAGTGGGCGGTGGGCAGCCGTAAAGTTTTTAATCCAGAAGTTATGTAGTCCATCTGGTCCAGGAGCTTTCCAGTTATGAGTTTTCTTGACGGCGGTGTAAATGTCAGTCGCCGTGAAATCGTTAAACTCCATTTCTGGGAGAGCAATTGTGTGTTGTTGAATTGTTTTAATCCAAGGTGCCGATTTTTCATAGTCATCTGATCTTTTCCAAACCGATTGCCAATATTCTGCAAAGGAAGGCATGTCCACATTCTCAAGTTCTGACCTGCTACTGCCTTGTTCGAGCTCTCTATAAAATTTCTTTTGGCTATTTATGAATACTGAATTTTGGTGCTTTCGTTTTTGTAGCGCCTTTAGATTTAGCTTTCTGTCTAAACCCATCTATAAGATCCAATAATTTTTCGGAAAAGTTTGGATAGTCGAAGCCAATGCGAGATTTATTAGCAATTGTTTTTGTTTTTTTCGTTACTTTACTTGATCGATTACCAGAAAAGTATTCTGAGAATACGTCGACTTTCCTCCGGAAATCATCGATATTGTTTTCAAGGCGTGTTTTCCAGGCAGGCGTATTTTTCTGGAAATTATGCCTGCTCGCACTGGGGGTGTATGTTCTTTGTCCTGAAATTTTGATTGCACAGTACAACGCAAGATGTATATCACACAGATCTAGTATCCCAGCCAGATGTGATTCCAGAACTTTATTGATCTGCATTAGAGTAATACGAGCTTTTGTAATATTTTGCAGTATTGGAATGTTTGGTCTATTTAGTGGATTTGACCCAATAAAATGGGCCAAATTACTGTAAAACTTCTCTCGTACATTAGACAAGTTCTGTTGTAAGGTCAATTCCTCATTGCTAGTCGGTGAGACCTCCGGTAGAAAATTAGGAGTTTGTTCTATAGGCTGGGCCTCTGTGGTTAAGATGAGGACGCCTATGTTATCTTCTTCATGTTGCTGATAGATAACGTTCTGGTATAATTCATTACCAACTTCTCTCTTGACATTCATTAGTTCTGTTTCGGTGAGATACTTTTTATTTAAAATTATATTTTTACGATCGGCTAAGTTTTGCTCAGACAGCCGAGTTGCAGGGAACATCTTCTTATATTCTTGATAGAGTGAATTTCTCCATCCAGGAAGCGGCTTATCTCCGCACTGGTTCACGTAATAGTAGGTACGCGTTACCTCCATATTCATTTCGCGTGTCCATCTGATACGTGGAGTGCGTTCAGTTCTAGTGACGGCCCTCCTTATGAGGGACGAGCCAGCAAGTACCGGGATATTTTCGTCTTCCATTTCATTATTAATCTGTATTCTGCACTGATCTAGTGATGAAGTGCTCGGTGGTGCGAGTCTTTGATTTTCAAATTGTTGTTCGGGTACCTTTCTCGTTGCCATTCTTATGGTGCCATAGAGTTGAGAACTGCCACTCGCTCCAGCTTCGCCAACCCCGGACAAATTCTGCCGACGGTTCCGAAGGGTTTTTGTCCGCAAAACCCTACCGCCTTGTATAATACCATTATATGTTTCAGTCTCCATAAAAAAAAAATTGGGTTTACGGGATAAACGGTCACCCAAGGCAGAGCCCCGATTTACCTTAGGGAAGCTATTTACTACCGGAGGGCGCTAGGTATCCGGAGACATCGTTCGAGACACTTTAACCCCGCTCCATTCAGCTCCTCGGCACGATGGATTTCCACTTTGAGCTTGGGTATTTTTTTTCCAGAGGTTTACTAATCTATATTATTATTATTATTATTATATCATTATTATTATTATTATTATATCATTATTATTATTATTATTATTATTATATTATTATTATTATTATATCATTATTACTATTATTATTATTATTATTATTATTATTATTTTAACGAACATACAAAAGATAAAATATTTAAGATTGTACTATCATTATGTCAAAGATAACGAGCTGAATTTTTAATATGTAATTAATCGATATTAAAAACATAATTTAATTTTTTTGAGAAGGATCTGACGTGTAGTTTTTGCGTAATTAATTTAAAAAAACTGGATATTTAGACAATAGGCAATACATATAGACAGATATATAGACAATAGGTAATCTCATAGGTCGTCAATTCTGACGACTACTAGGACTGTTACCTGTTACCTGCTTACCTGTCCACGGCGAAAGTTAAATTTCGAAAATGTCTGATCCTTCTACGTCCATTATGGTCGCCTAAACAACATCTGGACTAAAATTCACTATCAAAATCTATCACCAAAACTGTATTTTACCAATTTCTAAGCTCTACGATGAACAGAAAAAAAATCGTTATATATTTTTGGTTTCTAATGAATATTTTAATATGATATCCAAGATTATATAGGGTGTTTGGTGCATCGTTTGTCAAGTTAAAATGGCCGATAAGAGGGGTCTCTTGCTATCTCCTCAGTCCCCATAAAACATTATTGAGCACACAGGCTTTTTTTAACATAAAAGAACCTGTGGGCCCAATAATATTTTATGGAGGCTGAGGAGATTGCAAAAAAAATGCTATCGGCAATTTTAATTTAGCAAACGATGCACCTATCATCCTGTATTTGCACCCTGGAAAATTATTGGACTCAGACGTAACAAAAGAAACAATTAAAATTAAAATTACAAACTTAATTAAGAAATGTTATTTAAAAAAGTGTAACTTAACGTAGCAGAGGCAGAAACACATATGCAATTAATTTTATCTTTTGTTTACACCGAACTGTGGTTGAATGTAAATTATTCTCACAACCTTATAGACCATAGGATAATTATCATATTTTATCTAAGGCACCTATTAAAATTTTGTTGTAGAAATTACGTAAAACGATAGGGCACTGTCTTAACTATCCTTTCATAATTTAAAAATTTCATTTTAAAAACAAATACTACTAATATGACTTACATTTTTATAACTATATACTATATAGAATTATCCTACATAAAATTATCGCCCGCTACAATACTGTCTACAGTACTGTATTACGCATATCTTCGTCTCCATACCAGGAAGACGGACAGCGACATAGTAGTCAACGCCACAGACAGTCCAGTTAAGTAAGCCCTCTTTTAAAAGTATGTTTATTAGTTGGAACGACCTGGTTTTGTATTGCAAGTAGAGAACTCACCACGAAAAACATCTGCCTAGCAGTCCACTAGTACTACAACGTGAATTTGGGGAGGAAGGAAACTAACGACCAATATAATTGACTGGTGTTAATCCGTAGAGACGAGATTCCATTGGATACCTAAGTATCAGATATCTGAAATATGTAAGTTGTTCCAAATAGCACCGTTTTTACATTTTTGGTGGTGTTGTATCTGGCAGTTGCTATTTTTAGATTTTTCAAAATTGTTCCTAGTAATCTTATGATAATGGAAACTTTTATTATATTTTACGTTCGACATGTACTGTGTTACAGTAACAGTTCGACCACTGTAATTTCTAGGGTGTTGTGTTTCAGATATCAGTCTGTTTGAATTATAATGTTCGGAAAGACTTCCGCGATCGGTAATGATAGAATTACTAGATTCTGGAGTAGAACCGCGTTTACTTAACTAGTAATTCGGGTTCGTAGTAATTCTAATATATAGTGTAATTTTTTAGAACCTGACATAGACCAACTTTTTTATTTGAAGAGATACACTAGTACTTCCAAATACAAAGTTGTAGGAAATAAATTGACAGAAAAAATTACAAATAATGCTTTCTGGTGTTGCCAGATTTCTTCAATAGCTACTAAAACGATATTTTTTAAATAGCAACATCAGCGTTTTTTAGACATAATTTTACAAATCTTAAAATACAAAATAAAAAATTTTATGTCACATTTCTTTATTGAAGTAACCGTTTTAGAACTCTTAGCATTATTATTACTAACTTTTTCCAACATATTGATCGTAATGTTATTAATTTCTAGCCGAATTGATTGTTTCAGTTAATCAACAGAATTAGGAGCGGTCACGTACACTGATTTTTAAGAAACCCTACAGGAATAAGTTTAACAGTGTGAGGTCAGGCGACCTAGCAAACAACTCAACTGAACCCCTTCTTCTTATCCATCTTTCTAGCAGTAGTTCATGAAGATAATCCCGCATATCCCGCTTAAAATGAAGTGATGCCCAATCCTTTTGGAAATAGAACAACCTTCTTTCTGCTAACGGTAGTTCACAGTGGCGTGGGTTTTTAAAATGGGAGGGCGTAGAAGAAAATAGTGCTGCTGAAGATTTTTTTTTGCTTTTTCCTCATTTTTACTTTTCGTGATATTGAAATCGTGCTATTTTAAATCAAACACCTTCATGTGTGCAATTAAAAGTTGATTATATTTATTGAAAAGGTACTATTCAGTGTGCACACTCGTAGCAAATCCCAAATAAAAACAAGTATTTGCGAGGCGAACAAAATACGCGACGGGAGACATATCAAATGCCCCCCATATCAGCGTTTAAAACTAATTGCTGATACGCTCGGTCGCAGAGAATCTACGTTCAAATCACATGTTTAAAAAGCAGTTAATCCCCCGAATTCTGGCAACCAACAAACAGGTAACGCTAAGGACGAGATATGATGACGTCGCGTACGGTCGCGAGAGGTAAACGTCCGACCAACGATATAAAAATTGTAGCGGAATTTTTATGCGCATATTTGGTGTGATAGGTCGACAGACGTTCTTCTACATTTGGAAATTTTAATTTTTAATAATATCTTAAAATAAGCTAAAGGAAAGAAACTGAACGGAAATAAAATATAGTGTTTTGCTCTGAAAAATTGTTTACTGTGATAAATCTCACAAGCCGCCACTGGTCAGTAGGTCCACAGACGCAATATCAGTAGACCAGTCAAGTTTGTTCTCAATAACTCTAAATAACGTTCACCATTTATATTTTGTTATATGAAGATAGATCGGATCACTTTTTTATTGTAAATTCCACAGCATACGTTAATACTTGGCTTATTGGCTTATTTTGTCTTCTTATTTCTTCAGCCCAACAAGGATTACTGTAAGACCGATATCTGTAATTTTGTCTATTAACCATAACCAAATAAAAAGTTGCTTCGTCTCTATAAAAAAATGTATTTCTCGAAATTAGGTTGCTGACGCTTCATGTCCAAAAACCAGTTCCAAAACTCCAATCTTCTATCACAATCATCATCATGCAATTCTTGTACGCTTCTCATTTTATATGGATGATAATTGTTTCCCTGTAAAGTGGTCCACATCTTTGACTAAGAACAACCTACCTCTTGGGCAATTTTATGCGTTGACTTGTGAGAATTTTCCACATTGTAAAGAAGTTTATTTCTTCAATAACAACATTTTTGCTCCTTTTGCGGATCCTTGGCCACACATTACCAGTTTTTTTTAGATTTACTAAGTTATTTCTTAAATACTCCGGATTTGGAAGAGACTTATCGGGATGTCTTGCGTAAAATTCAGCGCACGTATCGCGTAGACTTAAGCCACCAACACAAAGAAAAATTAATTCAACTTTCTCTTTTTGATTAAATAACTGATTTATATTAGCAACTGAATTAAAACGTTATTTTTTATGCATTCAAAAACAACAGCTTTCAAATAACACAATGACATGACAATAATGGCGGCTTCTTTCAGGCAACACATTTTTTGTTTAATTTCCAAGGCCTAAAATTCCCCAGATTTACATTTGATTAATTAGATTATAAATTAATTTAAAGAAAACGGAATTTTTTCCTTACTTTGATTTTTGTAATAATTATTATGAGATTAAATCAGAAGTTATTGATATAAATGAAGTAAATTTAAGGAAAAATGCATAAAAATGAATTCACTATTAATAATTTTTGGAGTTTAGACGTCTAAATAAATTAATCATACTTAAGAAATACTTAAAAAAAATTTTTTTGACTGTGAGATACAAAATATATTACATTATATAACATTAGTTAAAATACGTATAATTAGTTTCTCTGAGTTACTCTTATCGTTCATAAAAAAATATTAACCTGCAAACCACGACTTTACAATATAATTCACCATTTTATTAGTCATAGATTTTCGCCCTTTCTTTGATTTTTTTAATAATTATTACATGGGATTAAATCAGAAGAATATTGATGAGGGTCAAAAATTTCATAGCCTATTTCACTGGGTTTTTCAAAGGCAATAACATTATATTAGCAAAAATTTATTATAAATATGTATTTGATAACCTTATTTATATATATATATATATATATATATATATATATATATATATATATATATATATATATATATATATATATATATATATATATATATATATATATATATATATATATAGGTTGTAACTGTCCCTGTGCTCTGTCTAGTAGACATTGAGATAGAATCTTGTAACAAACTGGGAGAAGAGATATTCCTCTATAGTCGTTTACATCCATTCTATCTCCTTTCTTATGTAGTGGATGGATTAGACCATCTTTCCAGTCTTCCGGAATCCGTTCGGTTCGCCAAACTTTTTGTAGAATTTTGGTTATTTCCTTGATTGTACCTGGACCAGCGGATTTCAAAAGTTCAGCAGTGATTCCATCTTCACCAGAAGCTTTGTTATTTTTAAGCCGCTTGATTTGCCTAAGTATTTCCTCTTCATTCGGTGGTAATGAATCTGGGTTTGTTTGTTTAGGGTTTAGTGTTGGTAATTTGTTTAAGGGCTCAGGACAGTTTAGTATTTGTTCAAAATATTTCGCAAGTTCTTTGCAATTGTCTTGGTTATTTAGAGCTAGTTGTCCGTTTTCCTTTTGAAAGCATAGGCTCTGCGGTTGATAGCGTGTTAATTTAGTTTAAAATGTTTTGTAAAAGTTTCGGGTGTTATTTTTTTGGAAATCTTTTTCTATTTCATTCAGTTGATTGTTTTCGTATTTTCTTTTAGTCTATATATATATATATATATATATATATATATATATATATATATATATATATATATATATATATATATATATATATATTTATATATATACGATAAAACGATAAAACAATATTTTACAATTGTACTGTCAACCGTTTTAATGTTGAAAGTGACTACAGAACGAAGCAAAGGTTTGGATAAACTGTCGAAGAGAGTGTACAAGAATGGTAAGATCGAAGAATGGCAAAGTGAATTCTGGAAAGCTGCTGCAGAGGGGCGGCGATTTTGAGATTGCGTTGTCGAACCGCTTTGCTGTGTTGCAAGATCCAGAAGAGATAAAAATAACAGACCAGTATGAAAAAATCATCGACAATGTGCTTGAAATGGCTGCTGCAATAGCACCAGCAGAAAAACAGTCAACAATCTCCAATGAGACCATTCATTTAATAAAGAAACAGCGGATAATGAAGAATGTAGGCAGTCCTTTTGCCAGATCGAGTATGTTGAGTTTTGCAAAACTATAAGACAGCGTATTCGACGCGTCAGTTTAACAAGCAGCTAGTGCAAAAAGCACTAGAAGAAAACAAGGAAATAAACAAAGCTAAACACAAGTTGATAAATAAAAGTACACAAATATTTGCCTTAATGCGTGAGGATGGCACAGTGTGTAGGGAGCGTACGGAAATGTTAAAGGTTATCAGAAGATTTTATCTAAAGTTATATGAAAATCAGAACCAGTCAAAGACAGCAATGCATGATACGGAAGAGCAAATGCCAGATATCTTGTTGGATGAAGTGACTAATACCTTAGAAGCTATGAAGAATGGAAAGGCTCCAGGAAAGGGCAATGTAATGGTTGAAATATTAAAAGCAGTTGGTCGAACTTTACATAAAATACTGGCAAAATTGTACTCAAAATGGCTCAAGAATCAAAAAATTCCCAGTCTATGGAAAAATGGTGAAGTGATTCTTCTTCATAAGAAAGGAGCACAGGAAGATTAAAAAAACTATCGCCCAATAAACCTCCTGTCAGTAATGTACAAAGTTTTCACCAAGGTAATATCTAAAAGAATATTAAGAACACTGAATGATGCACAACCAAGAGAGCAGGCGGAATTCAGAAGTGGATTCAGTACAATGGACCATATCCAGGTTGTCCAACAGACCATAGAAAGGCACAATGAATACACCATGCCACTGTGCTTGGCTTTTATTAATTATGAAAAGGCACTTGATTCAATATCAACGCAAGCCATAATCGATGCATTGCTTAACCATGGGATAGGCAGTGCCTATGTGAACCTACTGGGATCCATGTATGAGGAAGCTATAGCTACAGTGCACATGGAGGACCTTGAAGTCAAAATCAACGTAGAACGGGGTGTACGGCGGGGTGACTCAATATCGCCTTTTTTTTCTCAGCCTGCTTTGAAGAAGTGTTCCGTAATCTGGATTGGAAACAGGAGATAATAAAAATCAATGGTGCATACCGAAGCCATCTTAGATTCTCAGATGATATCGTTCTCCTTTCACAAGACCCAGATGCGTTACAACACATACGAGAAATGCAAAGGGCGGGAGAACCATTTGATTTGAAAATAAACCTAAAGAAGAGTCAGGTTATGTTCAAGAAATTTGCTGTCAATAGAAGAATTTCTATTTGGAGAAGCGATTTGGCGGTTGTGGACCACTACATATATGTTGGGCAAAGGATTTCAATGGATTGTGATGCTGTCCGGGATGTGGAACGGCGTGATAAATGTAGTTGGCAGGCATTTGACAGACTCAATATAGTGTTTAAGAACAAACTCCCACTTTGTCTGAAGAGAAAAGTTTTCAATCAGTGCATGCTACCCGTTTTGACCTACGAAAGTGAAACATGGACACTCACATCATAATCAATTCAAAAGCTTCGGGTAGCACAGAGGGGAATGGAAAGGTGTATGCTTGGCAATACAAAGCGGGACAGAAAGACCGGAAAGAATAGGGATCAGAGAACAAACGAAGGTATGTGACAATATTGGAAGGTTAAAAGATTTGAAATGGAAGTGGGCAGGCCATATAGGGAGGCGATGCGACGACAGATGGACCAAAGCAATCCTATAATGGATACTGCTTGATCATAAACGCCCACGAGGAAGACCGAAAACACGATGGACGGATGGAAGTGATAGACTAGTACTTCCAAATGCAAAATTGTATATAACTTGACTAAGAAAAAATTATAAAAATGCTTTGCTGCGTGGTGTTGCCATATTTTTTCAGTAGCTACTAAAACAATGTTTTTAAAAGCCAAAATCGTATTTTTTTGTATATATAATAATAATTTGATAAATCTTAAAATTCGAAATAAAAACACATTTCTTTATTGGAGTAGCCATTTGAGAACAATTAACAAAAACAACTAAAAAAATCTGCAGTCCGCCAGGATCTAAAAGAAGCTAACAGCAATGTTAGGGCCTTGGAAATTAAACAAAAAATGTGTTGTCTGAAAAAAGAAGCCGAAGAAGTCACACAAAGTGGGAGTTTGTTCTTAAACACTATATTGAGTCTGTTAAATGCTGCCAACTACATTTATCACGCCGTTCCACTTCCGGACAGTATCACAATCCATTGAAATCCTTTGCCCAATATATATGTAGTGGTCCACAACCTCCAAATCGCTTCCTAAGATAGAAATTCTTCTGTTGACAGCAAATTTCTTGAATATAACCTGGACTCTTCTTTAGGTTTATTTTCAAATCAAATGGTTCTCCCGTCCTTTGCATTTCTCGTATGTGTTGTAACTCATCTGGGTCTTGTTGGACACCCAACTGCTGGGTTCCACAATCTCATGTGAAACACACAACAACCTGCGTATAAATAAATGTATATATATATATATATATATATATATATATATATATATATATATATATATATATATATATATATATATATATATATATTATATATAAATAAGGTTATCAAATACATATTTATAATAAAGTTTTGCTAATATAATGTTATTGCCTTTGAAAAACCCAGTGAAATAGGCTATGAAAGTTTTAACCCTCATCAATATTCTTCTGATTTAATCCCATGTAATAATTATTTAAAAAATCAAAGAAAGGACGAAAATCTATGACTAATAAAATGATTAATTATATTGTAAAGTCGTGGTTTGCAGGTTAATATTTTTTTATGAACAATGAGAGTAACTCAGAGAAACTAATTATACGTATTTTAACTAATGTTATATAATGTAATGTATTTTAAATCACAGAGTCAAAAAAGATTTTTTTAAGTATTTCTGAAGTATGATTAATTTATTTAGATGTCTAAACTCCAAAAATTAATAATAGTAAATTCATTTTTATGCATTTTTCCTTAAATTTACTTTATTTATTTCAATAACTTCTGATTTAATCTCATAATAATTATTACAAAAATCAAAGCAAGGAAAAAATTCCGTTTTTTTAAATTAATTTATAATCTAATTAATCAAATGTAAATCTGGGGGATTTAAGTTTTTTTAATCTTTATCTGAACGGTTTATCCTTTTGATTTCCTTCTTAACCTCTTTAGTATCATTGAGAGAAAGAACAACCCCCTTAATTTTAACAAAACGGGTTTATTCTAGCTTATCGGAATAATATAGCATTTACGCTTTAAAAACAATTATACGATATTTGTAGATTGTGTATTTTTTTTATTTGCAACGTCTTTCTGATAAATTGGAGTTGAAATATGGTATTTTCCATATTAAAAATCTGACAAGAGTTGAATGGCAGAAAAAAATACCAAGTAAATTAACAATTGGGTCCAGTTTTTAATTGATAATTTGTTATCAATTTTTTTTCTAAAAAAACATTCTGAGCTACCAGAAATAATATATAAATATGAAATATGAAAAAAAAACTGAGATATAATATAGTTATAATGTATTATATAGCTTGTGATACCTTAATTTAATCATTTACAGTATCAATACATTTTGACACAAACAATTTTTCTTTGTTCCGATGAGAAAGACAGAAACTGCCTGGCGTGTTACAAAATTAGATCAAAACTATGAAGGTTCGATAAATTAATTATTATTTTCCCTTAAAAACTTTACACTTAGGGTAACAGTATGGAAAGAAGCATTGCTCGATTGAAGAAATAAACCCATTATTGTCATGCTTTAAAGAGTTTTAATCAGATATGAAACTTTTGAATAAAGTTTGTAGTATATTTCTGCAGTTAATAGAAATTAAATTTAGTTATTTTATGAAGAATTATTTCTGTATTGTTAAAGAAATCTTACTTGAAACAATTTCATATACTCAACTGTTTGCCTCTCTTTTAGTAGGTACGCAACAAATATTCCTGAAGTCATCTGAATATTGCCAATATGATCTATAGAGATCTAATAGCAAAAGTATTCTCTATTATACTGTAGATGTAGATACTTATAGACAATTGGGACTCTAAATTATCACGAGTCCTTATAGGAAGTGAAATATATTAAAATTATCAAACATTTGATGACATGGACACGATCATAATTAATGCCGATATCCTCCTCCGGCCCAAACTAAAAATGCAATTTTTAGCGCACCGCCCAGTGTCCAGCAAAAAAGACAACGTATTTTTTGCCTTTGCTGCCTAAAAGTTTCGGCTTATTTTTTGACATGATATAGTGAAGATGAAATTTTTATATTTTTTTGAGGATATATTGGTATAATACCTTGACCATTAGTACTATGTTTGGTTTCATATTTTTAGTTCCTTTAAAATGACATGAAGCCGGTAATGCATAATCAGCCGATTTATTTTCGGTTGTAATGAAACCCATAAGATGCTAAAAATCACAATATCTTTATTATCATTTAGAAAAATAAAAAATAAATAATACAGCTTTATCAGCCAGACTAAATTCAGTCTCTTTATATAATGGATACGTAGTGTCCCCCTTGATATATGCGAAAATCACAAACCTGTCCGTTGGGATTGGGGAGAGGGAAATGCTTTGAGCCCGGTAGGATCAGGTTTACCGGGACAATACTGCTTCATTGGGCAGGTTCCAGTAGGATATAATCAAAAGGGATCATCATTTCGTCCACAGACATGAACTGCGATCTTGTAAGACACATCCATGTTGAACCCTATCAATCAATGGACGAACTTTCCAAAGACAATCTTTATTCTTCTCTTCATTCGATATATCGATTCATGCGATTACATACGTTTGCATGCAATATTGCCTACAATCACAGGAACGCGCCATCGCTTATCCAGTACATACGAATACCGGTATAATTTATACTAGCCATGATCAGTGATGCACCTATATCAATCTTGATCTCACTAGTAATCAAATCCATACTTTTTTCGGGCAGTTTAATAGCAGTTCTTGCTATTGATGACAATCATTTCGTTTAAGTCGTGGGTGGCATATTGCTGGAAATAATCAATCCTTTCATATTCTCCTGTATCCTTTTTCCTATTCCTTCCTCAGAGTTTTAACTTTCAATCCCACTACCTCGTCTTCGGCCGCGTCCCCAACAGCTACCCCTGGCCCGACCTCTTACACGGCCTCGTCCTCTATCCCGGCCTTTTACTCTGCCTCTGGCTTGTACAGCTGTACAGCTGTGTCCCTGCAGCATGAAGGCCTCTTTAGCATGCTTCCAACTTTTACGGCTCAGGAATTTCCTCTGTCACTCGGGTCCAATATAGTTAACGATGTCACTAGTCCATTGTGCTGTCGATCTTCTTCGCTGGCGTTTGCTATCAAGCGGTATCCACTTCAGGATTTCTTTGGTCCATCTGTAGTCACATTGCATCGTTATATGGCCTGCTCATCTCCATTTCAATTCTTTTATACTTCCAATAATGTCACATACTTTTGTTTGTTCCCTAATCCATGTGCAGGGCTTTCTGTCCAGTCTTGTAATCCCAAGCAAATATCTCTCCATTCCCCCCCTCTGTGCTACAGGAAGTTTTTGAATTGATTGCAATGTGAGTGTCTAACTTTCACTTCCGTATGTCATAACGAGCAGGACGAACTGAACGAAAACTTTTCAACCAAAGTGGGAGTTTGCTCTTAAACACTATGCTGAGCCTGCACTATGAAATGCCTGTCAGACATATTTCCCGCCGTTCCACCTCCCGGACGGTATCCCCCGCCATTAAAATCATCTGCCCAAGATATATAAAGTGGTCCACAATCTCCAAATCCTTTCCTAAAACTGGAATTCTTCTGTTCTCAGCAAATGTATTAAATATACCCTCAATCTTTTTCAGGTATATTTTTAAGCCAAATGGTTTGCCAGCCCTTTGCAGATCTTGTATGCGTCTTTGCAGCTCTTCTGGGTCTTATAAAAGGAAAGCGATATCATCTATCAGCTTTTGAACTGATTGTGATGTGAGTGTCCAAGTTTTACTTCCGTGTGTCAAAACAGGCAGCACGCACTGATCAAAACTTTTCTCTTTAGACAAAGTGGGAATTTATTCTTAAATACAATATTAAACCTGCTAAATGCCTACCAACCACACTTGATACGCTGTTCCACTTCCCGGACAATATCACCTTTCATTGAAATCCTTTGCACAAGATATATGTAGTCGTTCACAACCTCTAAATCACTTCCTAAAATAGAACTCTTTCTGTTCTCAGCAAATTTGTTAAACATAACCTAACCCTTTTTCGGGTTTATTATATTAATGCGTCTCCGCATTAATATGGTTTGTTTTGTTACAAAAAAAGGAAACTTACACATTATTGTCGTTTAATGTCAAAGTTCAAATTACTAGCACTAATTTTTCACACTACAACACGTTTTAAACGATTCATGTCACATTGAAAAACACATGATTAATTGTTTTATAAAATGAACTGTTCAAAATGTCCACCATCTCATTATTTATGAAAAAAGCTTCGTCGGTGGGTAAAATATTAAATACAAAATTTGGATTCCTTTAATTTTGGCCAATAAACTCTTCACAATATGTTTGCCTATATGAAAACTCAGTGGATAAGAGTATTTGTACCCTTTGTATACGATAAAGGTGTATTGTATACGATAAAGGATAATTGAGTGTTCTATGTACAATCTAATGGGAAAGTCCGACTTGTCAGACAACACTTCGAGTACTTCTGGTAAAAAAAAACCTCTTCAACAAGATATACAATTTGTTCCTCGACTTCAGGGCCGATTTCTCGTTGCTGCCAAAGTTCTTGAAATTTTGCAGAACACCGATACATATATTTCTGTTTTTTGTAGTAATTATGCAGTCGACTGAAAGTGTTGGAGATTCGGCCCAAAATCGAGTTGATTTGCTGTATTTTCGCCGAGAAGTAAATGAATCTACCATTGCAAGAAGATGGTTCGAGCGTTGGATCCGGAAATTAGGGATTGGACCACTTTTCGGTAAGCCTTTCTTGAACTGTTTCCAACGAAAAGAAATTAGGTCGTTTATTTGAAGAGGCATCGAAGTTTAATAGTTCGTTAAAAAATCTACGTGCTCATTGGTCTGAAACTGATTTTGTAGAACTAATTGTGCATGGAATTTCAAAATTAGGTATACGCTATACTGCAACTAATGCTAATTGTCAAACTGTGTCTGAACTTTAATAAATTATTTAATGATTCTTTGAAATGAAAACTTGTATCTAGTGATAGGTGTCTCAACAATTCGGGAGGATTTTGGAATCTTCCAAACCAAAATGTTTTCGGTGTTATATTAGGACATGTAAAGGGAAACTGCCGTGTTAAAATACCAAAACCTTCTTTCGCGATTATGCCATCAAGAAATGTTCAGCAAAGTGAATCATCCCCTCGACAATCTTCGTCTACATGATCTATGCAGGACTCAAGTGAAGCATGCGCACGTTGTACTAAATGAGGTCATAATGTTTCGAACTGCTTTACCAAAGCCGATAGCGAAAAACGTCGTAGTATTAATTTTTGTTGTACACTAGTCATCTGCAGTTACAGAAGATTACATTGATGGATACCGATTTTAGGCTCTTATCGATACGGGTGCAGATCAATCCTTTATTTCTGAGAAATTCTTTGAATTATTTGAAGATAAAGTTGTCCCATGTATAAAAGAAATTTACAGCCAATACCAATATTATTGGTATTGATATTGACACTCCTATTACGTATGTTTTTGTCCCCGATGAGTGCCTCGATTTTGATGTTTTTATTGGGCGTTATTTATTTGTAGATCAAAGTTTGGTAACAATCACTGATCATCAAGGATCTCCTGTAATTCGACGTGAACTTTTTGGAGTAAACAGACTAGTTCACTGAAATTTGTGAAATTGAAGCCCCTATGGACTTCCAAGGAGAACTTCAAATTATTCTTCGAGATTTTAGTGTAATAATCACGAGTGATACCAAAGTAGGTGCAGTAAATAATACTATCCTTAAAATCCGCTTGGAAAAAGATGTTGTTTTCGCCCATTTTCCATATCAGATGTCGGAAAGCGAGAGAGCTTCTGTGCGCGAAATAACCACAGATTTGTTTTCTAACAAAATAATTTAATCTGGGGTATGGATTGATTTTAATTCTAAAACATGAGCATGAACCAAAATTTGTTGCATATTTCAGTAAAAGAATAACTGAAGTTGAAGTTAAATACCACTCCTATTAATTAGAGATGCTAGCCATCGTAAAAGCTTGCAAACATTTACATATCTGTTTTGGATTAATTGTACGGCAGTCACCGATTGTAATGCTATTAAAACAACGGCCACTAAAAGACATAATGCCTCGAGTAGCTCGCTGGTAGGTGTATTTGCAAGATTTTAATTTCGACATAATCTACCGCAAAGGAAGTGGTCTTCTTCACGTAGATTATCTTAATAGAAATCCAGTCAAAACGGTTCGACGAGTAGCTCACAACAACTGGGCATATATCGAAAAAAAGGCGATGATGAAGTACAGAATCTGCTCAAGCAACTTCGTGAAGGAGATTTAGACCAAAAACAGTATATTGAAAAGGACGAAATGTTGTATCACAAACCGACCGACCCTGATGGGTCTGAAAATCTACAGTGGTATGCACCACGACAAAGTCGTTTGGGACTTTTTTTGGGACTACGAACTTTTCATGATGAACAATGTCATGTGAGTTGTGATAAGACTTATGAATCTATAGTCGATCATTTTTGATTGCCGCGTTTGAGAAATTTTATCAAATGCTATATTAAACACTGCGCAGTGTGTGCTGTTAAGAAGACTAGAACAGGTCCGCTTCAAAGGTTTATAAATTCTCTTGAGAAACCCCAAGATCCATTCGACACCTTACCCTCTCTGGGACCTCTACCAATTTTATCGGATGGTTAGAAACATGTGCTGGTAATAATCGATGCATTCACTAAATATTGCATCTAAAAACCGAAAAAATCAGTTACTACTGCTGAAACCTGTGAAAAACTTCAAAGTTTGCTTGCCCTGTTTGGTACACCAAAAAAAACAGTAATGGATCATTTAAAAACACCAGTTTTTTTGAAGTATCTAGATCAAGGGAAATTTATCATCATTTTATTACCCCAGATATTCATCGAAATAGGAATCTTCTTAGAATTGAAAAAATAAAGTCAGAATGGCCAAGCGAAATATAGAAGATTCAACTAGTGCTAAATAAAATTATGCAGAATTCAACACAAGTTACTCCCTTACAAGTTTTGTTGGGAATTAAAAATGCGACACATTGATACAGACTTTACTCAAAACTCAATAACTTCACTTCGTAGCAGAGAACTTGACAGAGTCGCCAAACCAAAAACGGAGGGACACTATTCGATATTCGGTAGGTGATTTTGTTCTGATGCATCGAGATTCCCAGATGGATATAAACAAGAGGTATTATAAATTTTTGGGTCCGTATGAAATAGTAAAAAGATTTGAAAATAACCGTAATAAAATCAAAAAGATTGAAACTAATGTTATGACAAAAGCTGTAAAAGAACATTTAAGAACATGGCCATCAGAGTGATCTTTAGAGTTTGATATGGAAGATATACTGCAGTTTTTGGAAACCGACAATGACTGAGTGACTATATATATATATATATATATATATATATATATATATATATATATATATATATATATATATATATATATATATATATATATATATATATATATATATATATATATAATTGAAAGTTGATCTCTATACCACTAAAGGTAGAGCCGGGTGAAAGCTGAGGTCTCCACAGATAATGTTTATATTTCCGTCTTTATCTTGCTAATAGCGGAGCAGGGTGAAGGCTGCTGTCTCCACAGATAATTTTTATGTTTACATTTATATCTTTGTCTTGCTAATGCAGAGCAGGGTGAAGGCTGCGGTCTCTACAAATAATTATTTATGTCTACATTTTTTGGCTCTGTCTTGCTAATAGCGGAGTAGGGTTAAGACTGCGGTCTCCACAGATAATTTTTATGTTTACATTTCTGTCTCTGTCTTACTAATAGCAGAGCAGGATGAAGGCTGCGGTCTCCACAGACAATTATTTATGTCTACATTTTTTGTCTCTGTCTTACGAATGGCAGAGCAGGATGAAGCATGTGGCCTTCACAGACACATTGTTTGTTTACGTTTTTGTCTCTGTCTTGCTAATAGCAGAGCAGGATGAAGTCTGAGGACTTCACAAATGACACTTTTTTTGGCCTAATTCCTTTTACTTTGTTTCTTCACAGAAAAGCGTGAGGATGTTTGGAGCGCTGAGATCGACGATAATATCAGTCTGACCGTGTTAGAAATGTACTATCAAGACACCAAAGGTTGTATGCCGATGCCGGTCACCTGAAAAACGGGATTGAACAAACATCAATATCAGAAACCGATCTGTTTTTAAAAAGGAAGACTAATGATTGATGGTTATTTTGTGATAGTGGACGTGGTCGGGAGATTCTGTTCTTTGTGCTCGGATAACGTGCTGGTCTAGTTCAGTTTTTGATATTAAGTAAATGTTGTAATATCAGAAAAATTATTATAAAACTGAATTTGGTTCACTTAACATATATTTGTTAAATTATTGATATTTTTATTTATTTATAAAAAATATTAACTAATTAAATGAATATTTTTGTAAATATTTCGAAATATGGTATTCAATATTGAGAAGACAGAAACTTTTTAAAGCTTTCTATAATCACTCAATATAAAGTACCACAAATCTGTTTAGCCTGTTTAACCTTTATTTCACACCGTAAATTTCCAGCTATTATGTGGGCCAATTCTTTATTATTCAAACTGCGATCCAGAGCCAATTCATCGGAAAATGGCTGCAAATAAAGAAATATTCCAGCTATAAATTTCAGATAATCGATTGGCGTAATTGTATTTAAAGCGGGGATGTTTAGTATTCCGATAGAGTAGAATAACGTAATTAATTAAGTTAAGGTATTGTTCCTGTTCGTGTTAAGAGAGCTAAGAAAGGAAACCGAATACATAAGTTATTTAAATACAAAGGTTTTTCCAAGATTTATTTATACATTTTATAATTAGAATACAAAGTAATTGCAAATTATTTCTTGTGTATTACATGACATTCGAAGAATTAATGGATTAAATTAAATGAATATACAAAATATAAAAAACAGAAAATAAAATAAGGCATTTAAACGAAGATGGTGCAACAGTGCAATGTTTATAACGTGATGTGCTGAAAATTGGATGCAAACGGCTGATAAGCATATGATATATTTACTTTCTGCAATGTGTGATAGTTGCCTAACTTCTCCATTTTCCAACCTATATTCCTTTCGTTTTCTTTTAGCCTTTATGTCACGCAATTCTGAATATAGGCCTCCCTCAAAACCTTTCAGCTATCACGATTTTGTGCGACGGTCTGCATAATCCCATTTTAATTATATCACTCTTTTCATGTTATCGGCTGCTTTAGTTTTCCAATGAATCCAGTTATTTTCTTCTCTCCAAGTAATCCATATCACTGATCGCGCCATTTCTCTTTCTGTCTCTAGCTTCGTATAATAATGCCGTATAATAGCGTTTTTTGCCGTATAGTAGCGAGGCCTCGCTCCACCATCTTGTGGGCATATCTGGTGTTTAATACCAGATTCGCCGCATGATGACGTGAGTTGTGTGTTATTACGACCCGTTATCAACACGGCCACTGAACACACCATGGCTCTGATCGTCTCTCTTTAACTGCCTTCCTTGCGTTTAACTTGAGCTTGGATGAAAGACTAGAAACCGGTCCCAAGAAACACACCTGACGTATTCTGGTAGTAGAGCAGAGACGAACGGTACCACCACGTGGAATTCAGGTGAAATGGATTGCTTTGGTCCATCTGTCGTCACATCGCCTTGCTGTATGGCCTACCCACCTCTATTTCAATTATTTTACCCTTCCAATGATGTCACATCGTTTTGTTTGTTCTCTGTTCCATTTGCATGTCTATCTGTCTCGCTTTGTAATGCAAAACATACACATTTCCATTCCCCTCTATGCTATCCGAAGTTGTTGAACTGATTGTGATGTGAGTGTCCAAGTTTCATTTCCGTATGTCAAAACAGGCAGCACGCACTGATCAAAAACTTTTCTCTTCAGACAAAGTGGAAGCTTATTCTTAAATACAATATTGAGCCTGGCCGAATGCCTGCCAGCCACCCTTAATATGCATTCCACTTCCCAGAGAATATACCCTCCATTGAAATCCTTAAATATACTTATGACCACCTATGTAAACATTGGCCGTAGTGATAGTGAAGGGGTGGTAAGAGTTAAGGTATTATTTGTGGCTATATAAGTGGACGCTCGCCGTTTCGATGGTGAAGCAGTGTTGCCGCAAGCGCGGAGCTATTGGTGAACTTAAGGACAAATAAAAGTTAAAATCGAAATGGCGAATAATAAAAGTGATGGTTATTCTACAGATGAAGGAAAGCGAAAACGGGGATCGCATGATGAGATTGAAAATCAAGTATTCAAAAGAAGTAGAAAAATGATCAGAACACCTGACAGAGGTCAGAAGGAAAATATAAAGGATATGAAGAAAATGATGAAGATGATGATGATGCAGAGAATACAGGATTTGAAATTGGGACAAGAAAAATATGAAGCTGAGATTAAATCATTAAAAAACGAAAATTCAAAACTGAAAATAAAGCTAGATGTAATGAATGCTAGAATGAATTATCTAGAGCACGGGCGTAGCCAGGATTTAGTTTTGGGGAGTTTCCAAACCATACAAAAAATAGTTCGACTACTCGACAAGAGATGGCGTTACTGTGCGCAACGTCCACTAGTTCGGATATATATTCAATTCAAATGTAATAATTTAACTATCTTCACTCCTCGTATTTTTTCGGTATAATATTAGGTAATACGCCCGTGATCTAGAGAGAGATAAGATCAAAAATAATCTAGTAATCTCAGGCCAGAAACTGGATTCCGATAAGAACATATTGAGGAAAGAGATAAATAATTTTATAAAGGTAAACATGGGCATTGTGGTTAAGGTCAAGGATGTGTGAAAAATTAGAGAGATAAAGGGTGTTATTGAAATGGAGTGTTTCGAAGAAAAGATCAAGTTGAAATTAGGGAAATTTGTTAAAACAGTTGTATATATCGAGAGTAATACGGTAAAAACGGATAGACAAACCCAAGCGGTGATTCGAAGGGAAGCGAAGGAAATACGACAGAAAGGTAAGGATGTCAAAGTTGCTTGTATCGTTTAGGACAAGACCAAGACAGTCTAACTCCAAATCTCAAGGTGACCGGACGTATTCGCACCTTACCCTTCCGACAGAGGTATGTAATTTTAGGCTAATTTTTTCTAATATTCCTGCAGAGAAACAACCCGATATTTTTGATATTTTATTTTTTGGTAGTCCCATTTTCGTTTGATTGCTATACCTGAAAATCATTACTCTTAAATATTCGATATTCATAACTTATTTTAATGTTGTTTGTTTAAAATAAGAGAGGATAATGTGAGTCAGTGGGACGTTATGGGTCACTCACACATTTCCAAAACTACACATCCGAGTGTCGCGTAAACGACATCTCCACCCCGCTCTGTAGTCCCCGCCACTTTTACTAATGACTCACGTCAGTAACCACGGCACATTTTGAAGTAACAGCCGTATTTTGTTTTTGCGCATCACCGATGTAAATTTTCGTCGAAATAAAATAAACGATACGTGTCGAATTTCATAATGTACCTAAATAAGACTTTTATGTGTAGTTAATCTGGCATTCAAAATAGTGATGTGCTTAGATTGCAATAGTTTCATTTTTTTTAATTTTTGATTTTTTTCTCATTAGTGTAATTGTGGGTAATGAGAGTTAGGTAGTTACCATTACCTATAAAGAATTGTGCCTGTAGAGTTAATAACCAAATGATTTTTACTGATATGTTTTTTAGATGACGAAGATACGGATCAGAATTACCGAAAAGGCTACCTGATCTTCTGATAATCTAGAAAAGCAGTCCAGCTTGAACAAACGAAAAACGAAACGATACAACGAAAAACGAAACGAAAAGCGAACAATACGAAAAACAGCTTAAGCTGTTTTCCATTAAGCTCAATTTT
This sequence comes from Cosmopolites sordidus, assembly GCA_031761425.1. Classification (NCBI taxonomy): domain Eukaryota; kingdom Metazoa; phylum Arthropoda; class Insecta; order Coleoptera; family Curculionidae; genus Cosmopolites; species Cosmopolites sordidus. The sequence goes on from JARFXV010000031.1 coordinate 694,304, forward strand.
TAAGTCTACAAAAAAGATTAAAAAAATCTAACATGAAACCACGTCTTGGACGACATATTATCTTTAGTTCTGAAGTAGTAGACAAAATAGCAAATTTGGTGAAAAAGATGGCCAATAATTTCTACGGATGTACCGCTAATCAGATAAGAAAAGTTTAAAGCACAACTTTAACAAGTCTTATCAAGAATGGCTAGACGTGATTGGTTAAATGACCAGAAATCCTATTTTTGTTAGGAAGCCAGAAGCAACAAGCACAAACAGAATAACAGCTTTTAATAAACGCAGGTACAGTTTTTCTATAAGCTGTTGGGAAAACTGATGGAAAAACATAAATTTGTTCTAAAAAACATCTATAATTGCGAGGAAATGGGGATTTCAAGTGTACAAACCCCAGGAAAAATACTAGCTACAAAGGGGCAGAAGAGAGTGGGATCCATCACAAGTTGGGAGATACGAAAAACCATCACCTTTATGCGTGCAATGAGCGCTGCTGGACAATTCATGCGACCAATATTAATATTTCCTAAAAAGAGGTTGACTTCACTATTCGAGAACGATCGCCCAACAGGAGCTCTTTACAAATACTCAGACAACGGGTGAATCAATGAGAATCTATTTCTTGAATGGCTTTACCACATTGAACGGTAAACCGGGCCGTTTACGGCTAAACCCGTCCTGTTGATAACAATGGAAAGAAAACTAAGGTGCAGAAGGAGGGCCCCGAAAGAGTAAAGGAGCAAGTTCTCCAGGAACCAAACAATAGTACAATCAGACATAAATACTAATGAGTTATGCCAGTATCATGAGGATGATCATGCAGAAGACGCGGGAAAGATGTCTAATATATAGCGAATTCGGAAAAAACAACGAGGTGTAGTACAGAGCTACTTCATGTGGCCTGTTGACTCACGCGAACTGCATTGTGTGGGACTCGCGTTAAGTATTAAATTTTGTTTGACTTTGATTACGCACAAGGGGACTACCATTGCCCCCACCTCGGTGCAATGGGGGTAAAATTTGTTTTTTTTTACTGTCATTATTTCCAAAGTGATTAAAACTGATCTTAATTGATAGCTGAATAAGTAAATTTTGTTATTAGGCGGTTGCACTAAAGATTTTATTTTGAAATAAGCTTTTATTTGAATTACCGCTTAAGTAACTCTCATTACCCTGCCTGTTTTCACCGTATTGTTCCTTTTGTTATTATCATCTTTTTCTTCCTGTTGCATTACAGCCCATCAGTGAGCTTTAACCTCCTTCAACCTTCGTCTCCAACCGGATCAATTTCCACCTGCCCCTTGACAGTTTTTGATGTGCTTTGGTTCTTCAGCATCTCTTCTTATATTGTGCTGCTAAGGTGTCTGCGGTCTACCTCTTTTTCTGTTACCCCCTGATCCATAATTTTCCTTGGTATTCGGTTTTATAACATTTTCGCCCCATCTGAATCGCACTACCCTGACATAGTCTACAATATGCAGATCTTTGTACATTTGCTTAAGCTCGAAGTTATACCTGATCCTCCAAATTCCATTGTCATTCACAGCACCAAAACTTCTCCTGAGTAGCATTCATTCAAATACCGTAAACATATCTTCTGTTTTCTTTATGAGAGTTGACATCTCGCAGCCAAATAACTACTGACCAATTAAGTGTTTTATAGATCCTAATTTGCATATTCCTTTGAATAACTATTTAAGGATAAGAATCTTAGGACATAATGCAGGGAATAAGTAACTCTGTTACCCTTCACAATACCATATCTGATATATATTTGTCAAGTTTGCTTCCCTGATACGTAAATTCCCTTACAATGGAGGGTAGATAAGTACCACAATATTTGCGAGTGTATACAGGCATTTCATATAGATCGGCTATTGAAATTTTAACCAAAGTATTATATAGTTGCCGCATTTGCTTTCACGGAAACCAAAACGTGTTCGAATGCAAATATCTGTGCATGTCTGGATCATCTTAACATGAATTAAACTGATTTTATGCACCCTTTTTAAACTATGTATTAGTCCAAAATGGTGGTGGCCACATGGATTTCCACAAACATGGATTTCACCAGAACGAAGAACAAAATGTCAAATTGACCATATAATTATTGATGCTAGACAAGCCACACAGACCACTTTTTGGTATATATAGCAAAATGCAAATATGTACTTAATCTTATTACAAGAGAAGATAAAAGGGGAGAATTTGCAAACATATTAACAAACATACTTAAAACAATAACTGAAAGAGAATGTCATACCAAGTCAATGTCATTCACAAGAATTTGGGAGGTCCTTTTTAGATGCGAAAGAATGAGAACTGTAATTACAAAGATAGCTGAGGAAGTGCTAGAAATCTGGAAAATAAAGAGACGAAAAAGATGGTATGATGCAGAGTGGAAAGTAATGGTAGAAGCAAGAGACATGGTCAAACTTAAATGGCTGTAACAGGATGTGACCACAAATAAAGAACTATAGCAAAGATAAGTGTTAATTTTGCAAATTACTAGAAACGCGACTAAATGTAAAAATGAAAGAAAAGGTAGGGCAATATGAAGAAGGATTCAAGAGAATATCTTGATTCTTGAAAATATCTTATATAAATATAATACTGACTTGCACCACCTATTCACAGAATTTGAGCAAGCGTACGACTCGATAATCAGAAGGGAATTATATATAGGGGTAAAAAAACTAAAAATACCCTAGAAGCTCATTAACTTCACAAGAGTGTATATAAACAATACAAAAGCCAAAGTAAACATTTAAAACCATCAAACGTCAGAAGAATGTTACTGTACAGTACACGCTCAACTTCTCTATTCATCTTCACGGTAGAAACAATAATATGGAGAATAGGGACTAATTTATACTAGGCAGTTCCAAATCTTAGCGACGCAGATGATATTTAAATGATGTGTATATCGAAAGAAGGATTGGAATAGATGTTTGTACAATTTGAGGAGGCAGCGTCAATATTAGCTTTAAATATATAGGCTCAGTAATTACGACGTACAATAAAGAGGTCGCACAATCAGAGGACGTAGCAGCAGGAATAACGGCTGGAAACAATATACACAACAATAATTGACTTATAGTATTATATGGGTCAGAAACTTGGGCTCTAACAGAGAAAACTGAACTATCCTTAAATGCTTGACGGAGAAAAATACTGAGATATTTGGTTCCATTAAAACGAAAGGAAATTGAAGAATTCGAACGAATGGAAAACTACCAACAGTCTTTGGAGAACAAATGGAGAACTACCAATAGCCCAGATTTAGTGAAGGAAATCAGGAAAAAACCACTGATTTAGGGGGGGCAAATCTAGAGATGGATAGCGAAAGACAAACCAAGAATATACTGGGAAAGAGTAGAGATGGATCATGACCGAAGGGAAGACCAATAAAGAGATGGGGGATGGAGCGAAGAAGATGAAGAAGACCTTCAAGAGATGGTAATAATGGAAACTAACAACGAGAGATAGAAAGGAGTGGGCAAATATAACGGAAGAGCCAGGGAAACATTAATACAAAAGACTGTACTCTTTTGTATTAATGTACTTGTCTATAACTAGATTATAAAGGTTCTGGAAACGGGTGGTCACCGTTACATGTAAAAAAAACATAAACCTAGTTGCCCCTAGGAGGAGGCAAATGCCCTTGATGGGTTCTTCAGCCACAGAGAAGAAAAGAAGAATTAGTTATTGCATATTTCTAGAATTCATTACAGAATATATTTACTTTATTTTAAATATCAAATTCAAACTCTACTAAGATCAAAAAGATATTTGACAAAATATCTGAATATAATGTTAAAATTGATTTATTTAATTTTGAATAATAATTAAACAAAACAATACAGCTACTGCTCCTTACAAAGTATCGATATAGAATTTGAAGACAAAGATAATGTACTTCTAATGCCGAAATAATGGTTCCAGAAAACCAAAAAATTACTATATAAATTTTGGTCGAAAAATAATGGTAAATTGGGGATAAAAAATTAAAAAATTCACGTAAAAATGTTCCTAAAGCAATCGGATATCAGAAAAGTGATTTTACCTACTTAATACTTATTCCGGCTCGTAAATTTCAAATTTTCTATTCGCCTATTCTTTATTATTCAAATCGCGTTTTTCCGGCGCCAATTCAGCGAAAAATGGCTGCAAATAGAGCAATATTTGAGCTAGAAATTTCGGGAAATTAACGAGTTCTATGTTTTAGAATTAAAACTGCTTACAAACAATATTTTTAATTCATTAAGGCAACATTTATATTATCGCGGCGTTAGATAATTATCAGGAATTATCTTATTGGCAGTTTTTTCGGCTTCAAAAATATATTTTTAGTTTTCGTAATGTTAAAATATATAGTGAATATATATACGCGCAAGGTTCACTAACTGAATACTGAATATATTTGAAGGAAGCAAGAATTTTAAGAAAACCAGAATGAAGAAGAATAATTTGTCCAGAAGAAGGGATTATTATTTTAAGATATTGCTAATCACACTAACACAAAACAGAGCGGTATGGCGATGTCGTGTGTGTCACGTGTCGTTTGATACAGCCCAAAATCGAATAAAAGTAATTAACCGACATGTAAGACGTGCAAAGAACATTCAAGAATATCGTTTAAGAATCGACCAGCAGAAATCAATTTTCGATAGCTCTATAGAGGGTAATGGGTGAATAGACGAATAAGGTCAACTTTTATGTATCTGAATGGTTTATCAATAGTGTGCGATACTTTGGACTGTAACATTAACGACCCATCTTGTACTGCCTCTGAGCGGTGAGCATCTACAGGTATGTTGTAGTGCCATATTGAACACCAACGTTAAATGGAACGTTAAATGACGTCAACTCATCTTCAGTTATAAACCCCCTTCTGCGCCGAGATACATATTGGCAAAAGCAGAATCAGATGTGGGCATAAAGAATGACTTTAACCTCGGTTCTATGTTAAGCCGAATATACACCGAATAGTAGACGTTACGGTCTTCATTTGAAACATGACAGCATAAGATTATGATCATGAAATATTAAACTCGTATCTACTTCCATACCTTAATTGGATGTAAAATAATGATAGTAATAGTAACAGCAAAGTTTGTTTTTCTTTTTTTGGTTTTTTCGCCACGATCTAAAACTCAAAAAATATCAAAATATCTGTTCTTATGTATTATACATAGAAATTAATATAATTTATTTTTTAGATTCGTTTTGAAAACGGGAGGGGAATATTTCCAGAAACGTTAACGTTCAAAGTTTGTATTTATTTTAGAACATTTTTATATTTTTAAAATTTTGTTTGTTAAACAAATTTATTACAAAAAAGAATCACTTGGAAATTTTTCTCCGTTTAATTTTTTTGTTTTTACCCAGTGATTCTTTATTTACATACGAACAGATATTTTGATATTTTTTGGGTTTTAGATCATAGCGAAAAACCTCACAAAAGAAAAAATATATGAACACGTCACAATCATTCAGACATTAAACAGTAATGGTAATAAAGGCCGCATGTTGCAAAAGATTTCTCTTCAATTTTTGAGATCTATATCAGCTGATTTTAGAGATTTTTTGGACATAATGCATATTTTGCTTAGTCCTTTTTGACTACAGAGGGCCTCACATATGAAATTCATTTATTTTGAGATTCAGTACCTCACATTCGAAGAGACCATCTCGTTCAATCGATACCGAGACATGTTAGAAAGTATGCAGATAATTGGAGTGCACAAACACATAACTATTAAAAATTTTAAGAGTTCTAGATATCTTTTTCCAAATTGCTATATGTATATATAGCTAATGCCTATATAGTTTATATGTTGCTATAATAGATATATTTTACGAAAACCCGTATTAAACCCGAACACCTTCTATATGTTGCAATTTATATATAAGTTGCTACATTTATGACAAAAGTTTATGTAAAAGTGCAATATAAGAAATATAACCCATTCGAAAGTAAATTAATAATTGTCTATGTTTTAAATAATTTAATGAACAAATGAACAGTCACATGAAAGAAATTAAATATTTAATGATTTACTTTCAAAATAGAAAATACAAATACTAAATTTTTTAATTAAATTTAAAAATATACTAATTGATATAAAAATTTGAACACTCAGTGTATTTCCGAATATTATATTTTTGTGAAAAATGTTTCTAATAAAGGAGGAAAAAAAATTCATGATTGGACTCATCCAAGTACTAACCCTAACAAGAGACACTGTGCCCAGTCGCCAGGTTACAGGAAATGCTAAAATCTCCTGATCTTCAAATCAAAAGTATAAAATGGTACGTTTTATGTTTATGTTGGACAAGTTGTTTTTTTTTATATACAAGAATTTTTATTTTAATTCCTCGTTCTAATATTCAAATTTATTTGTATTCCATTCAATCTTAATATTCCACCAATTAGGGCTGCAAAAGTCAGAATTATTATTTTATCAAATTACCATTAAGCCTAATAGACGCTCACATATAATATTATATTATTAAGATTTTCAGCATGATCTTTTTTCCGAATATCAAGATCGCTGTTGGCTTCTTACTTTGAGAGACGGTTTTGCTGCCATAAGACCAGTTACGACTGAATAACAGATATGGAAAAACCAACTAGACATGAACTGTAGCTGAACTAAAATTATTACAGCTGAGCACTTCTGGGGCGATTCCACTGATATTCTGCTTAGTATGCAGTAAATAATTTCTGAGAAGAATGAAATTGAATGGAGGGGGTTTAATATTGCATGGATATTTTGCATTGGCATGCATAACGGTGAGGCATTTTAAAGTGATATAAAAAATAATACAGCAACCTGCAGTTTTCTGTAAATAGAGATGATCATACTGTAGGAAGTATTGTGTGGACTATTCCCTATATTACTAGATTACCTTAAATATTTATTAGTTTGAAAAGTTGCATAGTAAACTCGTGGAGAATATTAAAATATTCAAAAACAAGGAGTTTTATGCCGTGCTCTATCCAAAAAATTTTCCAATTCCTTCAATTTCTATCAAACGCCAGCAAGAGTCTCCCGTAACCGGTATCTAGTCTTAAGAAGTCATCAGTCGGGCTCGAACTGAACGTTCGAAAGCAACTGAAAGGGTACGACCATATACATCGGCCATATCAGATATAGGCTGTAATCAAATACAGTTCAAGCCATCCTTTGATCCTGAACAGTACTACTGTGTGAAACCCTTTGTGGCCCGCTTTTTTTTATATTTTTAATATGCTCCACAAGCCCACTATGCAACTTTTCATGTATACCTGTTACCTAGATGGAGCCTGGGTGGGTCACGAGAGATGTCACACAGTAATTCTATTGCTAACCATAGAATTGTATTGATTATAGCCTACATCCAACATGGCCACTCTATATGGACGTACTGATCACGACGAACTTAAGACCAAAAACCCTGTCTCAGGAGACGCTTGCTGACGTTTGATGGTAACTGAAGGAATGTCCATATTTTTTAAACTTTAATTTATGGCATAGAAGTTGATCCTCACTAATTGGTTATTAACATTATTTCGTCTTTATATAAAGATATCTACATCAAAAAATAAAGGACTAAAAGTGCAAAAGTATACAACTTAACTAATAAGTCAACGTATAAACTTTCCAAAAACCTTCGAAAACTATCAGGAATAAATACTACAAACTAAAAACAAATTTCCGCAAGCTCATAAATTACCATTTTTCAGTTGACATTTTCTTTATTATTTAAGGGAACCCGATGGTCGGAAAATGAAAAAATATTTTTTTTTGTCTCAAAAAATTCTACATTCAGTCTTGGTTATATACATATCATGTAGTTTTAAAAACGGCAAAATGCATACATATTTTTTTAAGCTGGTATCGCTGGCATCTTTGACTGGTCTACGGAATCGTTTTTCTTATTGCTAATAATAATGAAATAGGCTTACATTCAATAAATATTTGTTTATTTGCCGTACATGTATTCATGTATATTTTACATTATAATTATTTCAATATTGCAGTTTCATGTAGGATGACTATAAGACAACTATTCTATTGAATATCTGAGAAGGAATATGTATTAGTTTTATTAAAAAAAAAACTGAGTAATAGGAATAAATTAAAATAAAAGTAAAATTTGAAAGTACATCCGACCGACTAGCCCAATGCGTCATTCAGCTGAATAAAAAGTTTAGGCTTCAAATCGTCTAAGCTTATGCATCAACTATAAGCCATAGGGATTAGGAAATTTTATGATGATGTGGCGCAGTTTTAATACAAGGAGAAATGTAAATACAAAATCCTGAAGGGTGATTTTAATGCCAGAATTGGAACAACAAGAAATGACGAAAATGCTACTGGCCCATATGGAACTGGTGAGCGAGACAATAGAAGTGACAGATTGGTTGATTTTGCTGAAGGACAAGAACTATATATTATGAATTCATTCTATAAGAAAAATATCAGCAGAAAATGGACATGGAAAAGTTCATCTGGGCTCACAAGCGAAATTGACTACATCATGACCAACGATAAAACTATATTTACCAATTGTACTGTCCTTAACAATTTGAATGTTGGAAGTGACCACCGAATGGTACGAGCAAGGGTTCGGATTAACTGTTGAAAAGAACGCGAAAGAATGGTCAAGATCAAAGAAGGGCAAGGTGGATTCTGGAAAACTGCTAAAGAGAGGAAGCGATTTTGAAATTGCTTTGTCAAACCGGTTTGCTGCGTTACAAGATTCAGATGAGGTGGAAATATCAGTTCAATATGAAGAAATCGCCAACAATGTACTTCAAACGGCTGCTTCAATAGCACCAGAAGAAATGTGTCTCAAACAAGCAAAAATCTCCAGTGAGACCATTGATTTAATGAAGAAACGGCGAGCAATGAGAAATGCAGGTAGTCCTTTTGGCAGGGTCGAGTATACTGAGCTCTGCAAAACTATAAGAAAACGTATCAGAGAGGACACGCGCCGATTCAATATGCAGCTAGTGCAAAAAACCCTGGAAGAAAACAAAGCTAAACAGAAGCTGAGAAACAAAAGAACGCAAATATATGCTTTAAAGCGTGAGGATGGCACAGTGTGCAGGGCGCGTACCCAAATGTTAGAGATTATATATTATATTAAAAAGCATTTGACAAGGGGTAGATAAAGCATATGTAAACCTATTAAGATCGATATATGATGGAGCTATAGCCACAATTCAACTTGATGATCTTGAAGTGGGAATTAATGTAGAACGAGGTGTACGGCAGGGTAACGCAATATTCCCTATTCTTTTCTCGGCTGGCCTTGAAAAAGTATTCCGTAAACTCGATTGGGAACAGGATGGTGTAAAGATCAATGGTGCAAACTTAAATCAGCTTAGATTTGCAGATGATATCGTTCTCCTTTCACAAGATCCAGAGGAGCTGCAAAGACGCATACAAGAACTGCAAAGGGCTGGCGAACCATTTGGCTTGAAAATAAACCTGAAAAAAATCAGGTTATGTTCAATAACTTCGCTCAGGACAGAAGAAGTTCAGTTTTAGGATGGGATTAGATCCCATTTTATCACGAGCTACTAAAGCTATTGTAATGCGTTTTCACCTAAATATTCAGCAATGTTTAGTGTTTGTTTTAACCTTTTGTTAGGTCCAAACGTAGAAAATATGTAAATTGCAAAAATATCAAAATCTCAAAGTGAAAAAAATTTAAATTTTGGCGGCTTATCAAAACTTTTGCCATATTCGAAATAGAATAAAGAAATGTCAAATAAAACTACTAGTAAAGATTAAAAAGTTAAAAAAAACAAATAGCTAGCTACAACCGTTTTTGAGACCAAGGCCCTCAAAACTGGCAACTTTCTCATATGGATAAGCCAGCCATCGGGTTCCCTTAAATGGCGAGCATCCAGTATCAATTCATAGGAAAATGCTAACAAATAGAGTTACATTTATGCTTTAAATGTAGAAAAATATATGGATAGAACAGTGCTTATAACTTTAACAGAAGGGTTAAATTATTTTTTTAATTAAGGTAAACATTTATAAGAATTCCCAAAAAAAAAGCATTTATTTAAGAAAAAAAATGTAATAGAAGTTCCAAAGAAGCGCGTCACAAAAATTGAATAGTTTTAGAAAGGCCAGTAGTCTGGTTTGGATTTATTTTATTTAAACCAAACAATAGCTACTATCAATGCAATTTTATATTTGAAAGATAACATAAGATTAATTCTGACCATCTTATCATGCTCACAGGATGAACCAAGCCATCTCTGAAAGTTTTGATTCACTCTTTCCAATGTCCCAATTTATTTCCATTTTTTTTTGGAAAATATTTGAATAAATCTGTTCTACATGTTGTATATTTAAATATCTAAAAATCGTATTCAAAAACGCTATTTTCGTTTGTTCTAAAAGTTTTTCTACATTCTGTATTGAAAGGAGAATCTAAAATATAGTGTTGAATATCTGAAAGTAATATAATCCATGCAGCAGTTTATCAGCTTATGAATTTTCGATTTTTCGATTTTCCTGTTCTTTATAATTCTACTCACGATATTTCATTGCCAATTCATAGAGAGGTACTTAAAAATAGCGTACAGAAAAATTCTGACCTTAAATTTTAACAAATCGATTGGCATAATTGTTTTTAGAACAAGGATGCTTAATATTCCGGAAAGTAAGAATAAACTATTTCATTAAGTTAAGGATTTATTCCATTTCCATTCCATTCAATGGTGCTAAACAGGCTAAGAAAGAAAACGGAGAAGAACGACGTTTAAATCTGAAATTGAGAAAATTAGACTTGCGGTTTGCCGGCTGAGTAGTAAATCAAACTTGAGTAATATACATTCTATTATTACAAGTTTCTTTACAGCAATGTTTTATATATCAACATTTAAATAAAATAGTAATTGAGATTTAAGCAAAGACCATATAAAAAATGTTTTTAAAAGTACAAGGGGTGAGTCAGAAATATCAGAATTGCACTAAATGCCCATAAATATGTGTATCATCCACATACAAACACAATATTACTTAAAGCTTGGAAATATCTCAATAAACCTAACAGGACAAACAATTATGATGAATTTCAGATTAATTTTCAACATTATCTTCCATTGGAACTGTTATTATTCATTTAAAACGTTAAAACAATAAGTAATTTTTAACTAAACTTATAACTAACCAACTTAGAAGTACTTTTTTATTAGAGTAGTGATCTCAGTTCTGGCAGTTATAATTAACAATAATTACAAAATCTAATTGAGCTATTTATAGAATCTAATATTCATCAAGCAAGTGATATATTGCAGGCAATATAGAAATTGTTTTATTTGGTGTTATATTATGTAGTATTCAAGATATATACCTATATATATTTATAGATTTAAATTTCCAAGAAAATGTGAAAATGGTTTTTCATTTAGAATGAAGGTGAAATGGTTACTATAGGTTAGGTCAAAAAAGTTAGTATATTCCACCAGTAGGAATTTGTAGTTTAGGAAATTCTAGTTTATGAGTCCAGTCAAAACACCTTATTAAAAAATTGTGACCACTGCTTGTATTGGCGGCTGAAAATGTATATACTCGCGGATCCAAAACTAATGATACATATTGTATTTTTAGAATAATATGTATTTATTTACCAGTTACCTTTCAAAACAAACAAGTATCAAAATATTTATAAACAAGCAAGTCTTATTGCCTCTTGACCGAAAGTTCTTTGACAAATAAGTCACCGCCGCTTGATCGGTGTCGTATCTTTTGATTATTGCTTCAACTTATCATTCGGTGCAATAGCTTCGAGTGAATAGCACCTATCTCTTCTGCTTAGTTCGTGATTTATAATGTCGAGTAATATCAAAGGAAAATTAGTTCCTACACGGAAGAAAGTCGTGTTACCGCTTAAGATAAAAATAGAAATAGAAATAGAAATGCTTGACCGTTTACGCGGTTACGCTTGACTCGCCTATCGTTTGCATCCGCAGTCATTTATGTCAATGAATCAACTGTATGATCCATCAAAAAATCAGAAGACAAAATAAGGAATTTTACAGCTTCAACCGCACTATCAGCAAAAATTATTCGTGATCCAACAATTGAAAAAATGAAACCTGCATTGACATTATAGGTTGAAGAATGTAGCCAGAAAAGAGTGCCTTTAAGTGGTGTTGTAATACGTGAGAAAGTTAAGCGTCTTTACGGACATTTTAAAGAACCTGGTAATGAACATATGGATGGAGGATTTCAATCATCGGAAGGTAGGTTCAATAAATTCAAGGTGTGACAATCACTGCATAACATCAAAATTGTTGGAGAAACTGTATCAGCGGATACTTCAGTAGCAGCAACATATCGAGAAGAATTTTCAAAGGTTATTGCTGATGGTGGATAGAAACCCGAACAAGTATTTAATGCAGACGAAACTGCCCTGTTTTGTAAAAGAATGCCAAACAAAACTTTTATATCCAAAAGTGAAAAGTTCGTCTCTGCTTTTAAGACAGCAAAATATGGAGTTACACTGCTGATCTGTTAAATGCTGTGATCTGTCTTATGCTTTACAGATCGCTAAATTCTCGTGCTTTGAAAAATCAAAACAAGGACAATCAGTGCTTTGACGTTCAGACAAGAAAGCGTGAGTTATAAGTCTCATTTTGTGTGACTAGTTCCGGGATTGTTTTGTTCCTGAAGTTGGAACTTTAGATTTCAAGGCAGTTCTAGTTGGACAATGCTTCAGGTCACCCTTGTAAGGTTGAAGCAATTCATCCTAATAAAAAAAGTGATATTTTTGCCTCCTAACACGACGACCTTACTCCAACCAATGGACCAAGGAATAATCCAGGTTTTTAAGGTATATTACATTAAACAAACCGTTTAGATCACATGGTCACTTTGAAATGTGATCGTGAAGCCATACACATTGAAATCTTGGTGAAAAAAACCATGGCCTGATCTAACTGTCAGTAATGATGAGGAATCTGTGCAAATTCAAGCATTAACTAAAAACATTGCTCACATTGGCAATGGCCTAGGACCAAATGGTTTCGAATAGATAGAATCAAGTGAAATTCAAGAATTGCTTGAATCGCAAGATGAAGATTGTAAATTGAGGATTGATTGTAAAGAGGTAAATTGTTGATACCGCAGCCAAATATCAATCCGAATTGAAAGACATTTAAAAAGGGAAAAAATTACTAAATTGTTAAAACCATTGCATAACCCTAATTATAATTAATAATATTGTTAAAAAATATCTCATGGAATTGCTTTTATTATATATTTTTTCTTTTTATTTTGTAACCTTGGAACATATCCCCTATAATCCCGTACAAATTACAATTCCGTATTCACGGTTTCTGTATTCGCGGCATATTTACGGAACGTATCCCCCGCGAATAAGGAGATTTCACTGTACATTGAAAAGTAAGATTTGAACTCTTATAAGCCACATTATTAAAAGAATGCATTTAAATTTTTAGCTAGGAAATGTTTCTGTTATACGTATGACCGTACAATATAAACAGTTCATTTAAATATCCACTTGTAAATTTGCAACTTTAATATAACTTCCTTCAAATAAAATTTCCTTTATTAAATTCTCAACGAAAATGAAAAAAATAGTTAGAAAAATTTGTCGAACTTGAATGTAGAAAGAGGTGAAATTTAAATTAAACCAGCAAAAATTAATTAACTAAAATGTAATAAAAACTACGACAAGCTATATAACCGTAGTGCAAGTCTATGTCCATTCAGCATTTTAATTTTCTCGTTTCTTTGCGCTGGACTGCCACTGAATGCTAATAGATACACTTAAATAGAACTTTTCCTGAAAATTACAATATTTTACTTCATAAATAAGAAAGAGCTTTGTATTTTACGTTGAGTAGAATGGAAGAATGCGAAAAGGCATACATGTATTATTACAGATAAACATGCTTAAGAAAATATTTTAATTTTCTTGTCGATCCTGGATTAGCTAATTTTACCTACTTTTACTATTTTAGCTTATATAACTTATATAAATAAAATGGCATTGCTGTTTCCTAGGTTTCGACACGTATCTACTTTGACTATGTATATTTTGTCAGGCCCTTGCAGCTTCTGGAAGACCTAATAAATATGTTTGAGGACTGTTTTCATCCAATGATCAAATAAAAACTGATTCAAAATAACCGAGAGAAATTCGTTTTTTTAACTAGATATATCTAGATCAATTCTTCTATTGGAACCTTCGGTGTGAAACACTAAACTCGAAGAGATTTACAACTAAACACCAAATCACTTTTTTTAAATTCTCGTCGCACGTTTCGCTAACAATGTTAGCATCACCAGGAGATGATTTAATCTATGATTAAATTAAAAAATTAATTATTACCTGAGATTAAATCATCTCCTGATGATGGTAACATTAATTAGCAAAACGTGCGTCGAGAAGTTCAAAAAAGTGATTTCGTGTTTAGTCGTAAATCTATTCGAGTTTAGATATATTAAAATAAATAAGCAAAGATTAATATCTGATAATTTATAATTGACAACAGCACAAACGCATGTACAAAATTTGGTTTATTTTTTATGTATTTCAGACATTTTTAATTAATGGATACGTAACCAAAAATATTGTTTTGAAAATTAGAACAACAATAAAATAATCACCTCAAAGAAAAAAATGCAAACGTACGAAAACATGTTTTAACCCTTTAGTCCATAGTATCACTCCTGAATTACATATCAAGTGTTGGCCTGCAAGAGACATCTGTTGAGCATTTTAGAAACTAATTTATGTAACTGAGCAGTGTCAACATCCACGAAAAGCCTTCAACCAATCAAAACTCCCAACAGTATAACCTAATTTAATATAAAAGGTTTTTAGAAATATAAAATATTTCTGGGTTTTTTATTGTCTTAGAAATCGGTTTAATCTTTGAAAATAAGTATGCATTTATTTATTTACTTACAATATCAGTGTGTTTGTGTATGTAACTTCTGAGTTACATCATGCAACACCGATTGTATAGATTGCCATGTTTTCATGATTTCTTAGTAATTTTATAGTATTTTGCTTTACAGACATGGATTCAGAAGACTATTTTGTTATTAATAGAGTAGAAATGAGAAAAGAGGAAGTTGTAGATTTTTTGTTCCATCCGTTCTCATAGGACTTCCACAGAGTAGCGAAATACCGTCAATTATAAACGAGCCTTCTGTACCAGCATGAATAGAAGGAGCCTCTTCCTGGAACTTCGGCAATCACACAGAGTTCTGCTCAGGAAGACAATATTGGTCAGAGTAGGAAAAAAGTTCCCTTAGGACACCAAGTGCTTCGGAAGGAGTTCGTGATCAACCAAAAAGCTCCACTCGAAAACCAAGTCCAGGTAAATCGAACAAGTTAAAACTTAAGTAGAATTACAACTTAATAAGTCTGAGGCAGAATTCAAGAGAAACTCCTTGCTTCCTTCTGTGATCACTGACTTATATTTTCAGTCCATACCAATGTTTCGAATATTTTTACCTAGTAAGTAAAATTGCTTTAGAAAGTAGTAATTATTCTACTCAGAAGGACCCTTCTAAATCCAGAACAGTGACAAATAAAGAAATATATAGGTTTATAGGCATCTTGCTGTTTTCCTCGGTCACAAGAGCTACGAATGTAAGGAACATGTGGGACGCAGTGCTTGCCATTCCAATAGTAAAAGAAACTATTCCTGTAAATAATTTTGAAAGTCTTCGTTCTACAATTTATTTTAACGATAATTTAAAAATGTAGCCGAGAGACGACCCGAAATACGACAGGCTATTCAAATTGCGTCCAATTATACACAGCCTGAATGCTAAATTTTTATCAGTACCAATGAATGAAACCTTATCGGTAAATGAACAGGTATAAGCTACGAAAGACCCATCACTTCTTGAGACAATACAACCCGAGGAAGCCTCATAAGTGGGGCTTTAAACTATTTGTTTTGTGTAACGATAAAGGATTCTCACCCAAATTCGAAATCTATTCAAGCCAAGAGCAGGTTATGTAAGCCGACGTTATGTATGCCGAGGTATGTGGTAATTAGGCTGGCAAGAGAAATACCAAGAAACTTAAACTATAAAATATACTGTGGTAACATATTCAACTGTGCCACTATTTAGTTACCTAAAATCACAACGGATTTTTGCCATTGGCATATTCAGAAAAGGTAGAATCCACAACAACAGAATCAACTAAAAATCCGGATTGAACTTATGCAATATTTGTGTATGATAGGCGCTAAAGCGACACCAAAGAGAAAAAGGTCAACGTCCCTAGAAAATGTTATTCCACCAGAAAAAAAAACGTGCTGCTCCAAAACCTCCTTTACCAGTCGTAAAGGATAAAACAGTTCGTTGGCCTAATTGGGAAGCTAAAAGAAACCTGTGCAAAATTCCAGGTTGCTCCGGAAACACTAATGTAATGTGCACAAAATGCAATTTGAATCTTTGTTTCCATACAAAAAAAAACTGTTTCTACTAATTTCATGTGTAGCTGAATTTTTTAACTTTTTTAAATTGTTTATAATCATTTTATTAATAATAAATATTTTTTGTATAATTATAATTATAACGATTATTGTTAAAATTATTAATAATAAAAAAATAGTGTGATATCTAGGTGACAACTTTTCTGTCATCCCTGCATTTCCGCCACTGAATGATTTAACTCAAGGGTTAGGCGACAGTTTTTTCAAATTTGACGCGAAAAAATGATAATATGGAATAATTTTTAAACATTTTTCCTGCTAATCTGAGTGTCTATTAGTACTAAAAATTGTTTTTATTTAAATTGATTTTCCTACCACATATTTCTTTCCCCATCGCTTCCTATCCTGTGTCATCTATTTAATACCATCCCACTCTATTCACCTACTCTTTGTTTCTTCTTAAATCCCTTCAATCCACCTTTTTCTCCGCCTCCCTCTATAATGGTTTTCAGTTGTTTTCGTTACATGCACTGCTTTCGTTAACCTATTATCTGATATTCAACACATGTATCCAAACCATTTAAGTTAATTTTGCATGTAGATACTGCCTGTGTATTTTATTTCTTATTCTTATAGGATATTTCTTCAATTCTTCTAATGATATCTTCGTTGTAAAACACGAAACTCGAATAGATTTAGCAACAAATCACTTTTTTAAACTTCTCGACCCACCATTCACTAACCATGTTAGCATCATCAGATGATTTAATTTGATTAAAGACTAAATCATCACTAAATTTTAATCAAAATTTATTTAAATTAATAAAGTGGACGAAGAGTAGATTAAAACATCTCCTGACTATGATAACATGGTTAGCGAAACGCACGTCGAGAAGATTAAAATAATGCAATTTTTATGTTTAAATGTAAAGTAATATTAAAAAACACTATTTTATATTGACAGAGACTAAATAAAAGTGTTAATTTCATAAATAAAAATACAATAAATTGCCATTGGTAAAATACTTAAAAAAAAGTAATGTTAGATCCAAAAAAAAAACTTCCATCAACAATTAAAAGATATGCTACCAATCAATGAATTCAAGGAACTGAAAAATATAATACTAACTATGACAAGAATAACTATATTGGCAATGGATATGGTTACGATGAGAAAAGTTAAGAAAATATAATTAAATGAGGAATTAAAAAAAGTAAAACTTGAGATCAAATGAGAGGTTTTATTGACATAAGGAGTGGTTACAACAAAAACATTCAAAATATGTACTTGCGAAAAATGCGGTAATACAAAACAATAAGAAATTAAGTATTAATGAAATAAGATCCAAGAAATTTAGCAACAAGTATCGATCGACGCAGAACACGAGCAAAAAGATTACAGTAATTATGCATTCTGATAATGGATTAAGTATTAGGAGAACATGGATCCTTAATTTGCCAATTAGATATAGGTCATAAAAATTTCCATAAAGTTCCACAAAGCAGCAATTACTATCCAAGTATTGATCATTTTGAGAGTGTCTGGACATAATTAGGTTATAAACTTGATATTTCAAATAAATAATTAGAAAATACAATCTAAAGATAAACTTACAAATATTAGATTTAGTTATATATATATATATATATATATATATATATATATATATATATATATATATATATATATATATATATATATATATATATATATATATATATATATATATATAGCCATTGTCGATCCACTTCAGGATGAAGGCCTCCCCAGCAGCAAGGGAGACGCCTGTTGGTTTTTTTTGATGATAACATTCGAGTGCATACATTTTTGTCGTTCTGTATACCGTTGGAAAGGTAATGTTCTTGGCTATACTTTAAGAAGAAAATTATTTCATAGCTTCAAAAATAAAAGAGTTATTGTCAATTTTTTTAACCACGTGAATTTTGAGCAAAAATAATTTTGGTCTGTAGGTTGGGACAGTTGAAATTTAAATGTAATGGAAGTTGAATGTTGAAATAGAAATGTACAAAAGGGTTCAAAAAGTCAAATAAAAAAAGGAAGCTTTCCAACATGTATAGTGGATTTATTTATTTAAAAGGCCATGAAAAATAGAATAAAGAAAATCAAATACTTGCTAGTCTTCGTCAACGTCGCAATTTCGGCAGCTATAGTAGCTGCGAAACACACGCGAGATATTTACACACTTTATATATGAAATGGTCGCTGGCACTTGTTACATTCAACAGAATTGTCGAGAGTTAATTTGGCTGGCAAATTTCTCATGCAAATCGTACAGAAACCAACATTCGACGACGACAACTACGAAGACAACGACGACGATGACTTTCGCACTAGTTTGGCTTCGCTTTTTGGCTGGCGTTTCTGGTGTCGATTGTCATCGCTTCTTTGCACTGTCTTCCTTCTTATTCATTTTTCTTTGAGCACGGCAACATTTTCTGATGCTTTTCATTACTTAGGCCCGCGGGCGGACTTTTTCAAAGCTGTTGCTGATCTAACTGGTCCAACTGTAAACAAAACTGAGGAAAAACTTGACGAACGTGACAATGATTGTTATGTTGCACCTGTTGATGGTTCTTTCATGTACAGGAATATCCATTAAAATAATGAGTCACTGCTCTTCTTCGTTCAAGTTGTTATGAATCGTAGTAACATTTACAGTTTAATTGGAGTAAAGGCTAAATCCAGAGTTTTGCAAACGAGTTCAGGAATGTGTCAAATATCCAATGCCTTTCCAACATTAGATTTTTACCAACTGCTACATTCGGTCTTGTAGTATGTCTTGGCTGGACCATGAACTGAAACATCCAATGCTGGCATTTTGTGAGAACAATAAGGTGAAAAAGAAAGCATATGAGCACAGTTTTCCAATGCCAAGTCAATTGTTTCAATAAAAGTGAGACGTATGATTATCAAGAAGAAGCAGTGTCGGTTGGTCTGTCGATGAGTGGGTGTGTTTGATAAAATGTTTCATACATATATTTGATAAATTCTTTCTGCTGCATCCAACCAGATTCATTGCGGGCGGCTTCACTTCCTGATGAGACATTATCCCTGAAACACCCTTGCATATTCTTTCTCGGAAAAATAAAGAAAGGCAGCATTTACGGCAAGCGCCATAGTGCCATAGTGCCACGTTCTTGTGCAGCAGCTTGGCCGACTTTTTTTGTGCCTTTTAACGAGATGACTTTTCCGATTTTTGTTGGAACTGTCGAAAAATCAGACTCGTCCATAATCCATATGGATGTGCATCAAAGTGCTACAAATCAAAAAGCACACATAAATAATCAAATAATGGGTCGACATTTTCCTTGCAGAAAGTCTTCATCCGGTTGAGACTTGTTTGTTCGAGCGTGCCCAAAAACAGTTTTTTGTGCCGCAGCATGAAACCACAGTACCAAGATTTTCCAGTCATTTCATCAGTATCCCATGCTGATGGATATTCGATATTCAGTTTGCGGAGCAACCTTTCACTTTTATTTTTATTTAACCACTTTTCTACTTTTTCCTACACTTCTTTATTTTATTCTTTCCTTTTGTTTGATTAATGTTTTTTGTTTTCACTTCTTCAATGATAAAAATTAAACTGGCGTCAGAGCGGAAGTGAGGCTTCTTGTATACCCCCCAGCTGGCCATGAAGAAGTGCCCAGTGGTGGGGATAGAACATCTCGAAGCTTCGATTTATTTACGATTTTGGAATGTTCTCGGAAAACTTCGAATCTGTCCAACTGTCCCAATTTACGTACACCGTGGTCATTTTGAAATGATATGATTTTTTTCCTTATTCAAGATATGTTCGAAATTATGCAGGACTATAATAGAGACAAGAAACTACGGTACAAATGTCATACCCACCTATTCTACAGATATATTTCAGTTTTGCACGATGATGAGTTATTCTGTTATATAAAACTTAATTGTTATTGCCTGTTAAATTTCACTCTATGTCATTCGTTTTCATGAAATATTCCCGCCGATAGTTAGAATTAGATTTTCATCAGTTTTCTCCTTTAAATTATCGTAAAAGTGAAAATAATAAGAATTCACTACTATTTGTAAGATACCCTAATTTATCGAAGAATTAAATCAATCATTTGTTAAAACTGAACTAGAAGCATAATACAGAAATTTTAATTTTTAGTGAAAACTTGCTAACCAAAACGTAGATTTAATTTGATTTTCAAACATAATTTTCTACAACAGTTAATAGTAGTAAGTTAATACACATAGATTATAAGCGTTCTTACCACAAATATAAATGTTAAAAACGTAATATTCAAAATAGTTTGCCCTTTATAAATCAATTTTAAAAACAAAAATAATTTGTAAGATTCTCTCCCTGTATTTTTAGGGCTAATTGTTTAATCGTTTTTAATTTATATTGTTACATACTCTTCTTGATGACAAGGAGATTCACAAAAGATTAGTTTACGATTTTGTATAGTTGTGTAATTAAAATCATCCACTGTTGATTTGAGTTTTCGTCAGACACATATTGGTACTTTGTTTTATTGTGTTTGTTGTAAAAGATATAGAGGTTTTATCTGACTTTCTAGCGTATTTCAAATGTTGGCTTTTTAGACACTCAAATGCAGCTTTTAATCACTTTTGAAAAGATAAAGTGCTTCCCAGGAAGGGACGATAGGATTTTGACAGCTAATGGCGGCCCTATTTGACATCCAATTTCTCACATTTGCTGTCAATTGTTTTCAGTAAGGTTTGCCATTTCACCATGAACAAGTTTTCGTTGCTACAATGTTTGGAAATTGTCCAAATATTTTAACAAAATGCATAACAAAGTTTTGTTGCTACTTAAAGAGCATTTTGTTCAAAACACGGTCGTCATTCTGCTCCTTCTTATCAAGTCGTCCGCTGGATAATTGATAAGTTTAAACGTGAGTTTAGTCTTCATGACCTAAAACCACCGTCACGACTTCGTAGTGGCCGTAGTGAAGAAAATATCGCGGATGTTCGCGGAAATTGTTGCCGAGAACCAAAATGTGTCTATTCCTCGCCGTTCTCAAGAGTTGGGCTTATCCAGGATGACCACCTGACGTATTTTGCTTTTGGATCTCGGTTTATACACATACAAGATTGTATTGGCACAAGAACTTAAGCCAACTGACTATCGATTACGTCGGGAGTTTGCAGATTGGGCGTTGGAAGCAATGGAAATCGATCCGGATTTTCATCGCAAGCAAAATCATCTTCTCCGATGAGGCTCATTTTTGGTTAAACAGCTACGTCAATAAGCAAAATTGCCGTTATTGGTGTGAGTCAAACCCATAAGTAATTCATCAGCCCCCGTTATATCGAAGAACAGACCGTCATTGTGGATGACGAACGCTATCGTTCCATGTTATCCGATTTTTTTTTCCGAAAATTAATAAAATTGATGCAGACGAACTATATTTTCAACAAGATGGCGCAACATGTCACGCAGCACACATTACGATAGAGTTATTGAGCAACTGGCCACCAACATCTTGTGATTTAACACCTTTAGACTATTTTCTTTGGGGCTATGTTAAATCACAAATTTACATCAACAAACCCAATACATTGATGAACTTGAAGCCAACATTTGAGCAACCGTAGTCGCCATACCATCCAATATGATCCACAGTGTCATCGAAAATTGGGCCAATCGGATCAACCAGTGCAAGAAAAGTCGAGGTGGTCACTTGAACAATATTTTGTTTAAATCATAAATATCATAAAATATACCATACCTAATAAAAACAATGCGCACCATTTTTGGCCGAATTTTCTGGGTTTTATTTCTAATTCAAATCCTATCGCTCTTAGTGGGAAAAATGTGTGTTATTTTCTCTGTTCTTAAAGTTTTATAACAATACCAATAAAACATTCCTCTTCTAAATTTGGGCTTGATCAGATAAGATTATTTTAATATGTACCTCAAAAACCATGTTATTTACATTGTCGCATCGGCAAAAAATGCAGGTTTATATGGCAAATTTCATAATTCTTAATTTTAATTAATATTTCAGAATTTCTTAATTTTAATTAATTTTACTTTTGGAAAGTGTTTTCGTTTAACGAACTGCTAATTGATTATGGTTTTAAAAAGATAGAATCGTCTAACATGGACATGGAGACACACCGAGTATTTAAACAAACGTTTCTACGAAAGCTAATTTCGAAATCTGTTAACCTTATCTATCCACAACAATCACTCAAATTAATAACTCTTTGTTTGGGGTAAAATTACAACTCATCAAATATTCATCACCGATCCAGATGATTCAAAATTTGACTCCTTTTATTTCTAGGGCACTAAATATCAATTCATATATTCAGACAGACTTGTACGTAGATGGCTATCCAAAATGCTGATAAAATATATATGTACCCAATGTTAATCGCAATAATTTACATTGAAACTAACCATTAGCTACTAGCTTAGTTCAAACATTCCACAACTGTGTTATTAAAACTAAGTAAGTTATGATAACAGTTAGCCGATATATGTCGGAGGAATTCGAATTGTTTGCATTTACTATTCCACATTTCACATCAGTTAAATATAGCGAACTATATTGCCAGCAAAGTTAATTATTGGCTGCAGTTTTGTGAATGTAGATGTTCAGTATTTCTTAGTTATATATTTATCAAATATAACTTCGAAATGAATCAATTTAATAGAGTTTTTCAAAGGTTTTCCTGTATTTTTAATATCTCTGCAATGTTTTATATTTATATTAAAATATGCGACAGCAGTATTCAAACTATAGCCAATGAGGTGCTATTTAATGCGTATTATAACATTTCGCGATGCAATATCGACGAGATTTTAATATATTTTAATTGGATTAACATTTTGTTTTAATTTAAAATAAATTCGATTCGATTCGAGTTTTTAATCGATTGGAAAGAAAACCTATTTAGGCTTTAAACAAGTTAATATTAAATAGGTTATTTATATTGCAAAATATATTACCCATATTTTTATTATACAACTTGTATATTCTATATATTTTGTTTAATTAAGCTTGTTAAGCTAATTAAGCTTTGTTAATATTAAGCTTACAATCTGTCGTAGTGATCTTAAGGATGCTAAACATAGTCTTTAAAATAAATATTTTACCCAACAGTTTTTGTACTACATTTCCACATCGCATGTACGGTCTCACAATGAAACTAACGACCAGCTTAAGCTGACAAGTAAATACCAAATAAAAGAGCGCAATTTAAATTAGGATTAGTAATCCATAAGAGATTGTTGGAAGAAGCATATATACAATATATAATAAAACTGAAAATCTAAATATCTAAGTACATATGCACTTAATACAAGAAATCATAGAAAAAGATAATTTATGAAATTGCAGGCAATAATGACTAAAGTTAGACTCTAAAGCTTGGATAGGTAAAGAACAGGTATTCCATAACGTAACTCAATAGTTTAATTAAAATGCAATTAATAAAAGAGAAAAAATATTAAAATAATCCTGTCCTATTAATTCATTGACGATAAATATGATATAAAAATGATAGTAAAGATCGGTCAACAGATTCATTCCAAACGCATATCTTGGGCATGAAAACTTGGCAGTCATCCTAAATTAGTATTATGAAAATCAGACGTTAAATACCATACATGTCGCGTAAATACCCTATTGTATTAAAAAGACAATTTAATTTACAATATAAAATATTTAATTTATAACAGCTTAAAAAACTATATGGGAATAGACATGGAGACAAGATATATGAACACCCAGTAATCAAAAGTAATAAGTTACATGTAATCAATAGATAATGCCAAAACATGGAAAGTTCTTAAAGATATTATATTAAACGCAGCTGAAGAAGCACCTAAAGGAAGAAAAATAAGCGTGTGTAAAACTAATACAAAATCATACTTGTGATAAAAGATTTAGCTAATATAATAGAAAAATTATCGTATATATCAGATAATGGGAAATATAACCGCAGAAAACCAAGAATAGAGAAAAAACAAATAAAGAAATATGATGAACCAAAAAATATGACAACTCAAACACGAATAGTGGGAAAGATTTTCGAAAAAAATGGAGGACGACGGATATAGAGGTCAAAAGATAATAGAAGAAAGCCAATGAAGAAAAGAATGAATGTAAAATATTCAATAATTTATTTGGATAACATATGCTACAGCTAAGAGCCGTGCTCAAACATAGCAATAAATAAGATACAATTAGTAAAGTAATCAAAGAGATTAAAGTAATCAGAAGGAATCGAAAATTCCCAATAACCAAACAAAATCAACAATGGGACAATAAAGTATGAAGGACTACAACTAAAGAAAAAATTATAACAATTATTTTATAATATACACAAAGTCAAAAGCATGTTAAACGAGTAGAAAAAAGTACAACTATACATTTTTTTAATGGACAAATAATAAGTAAAAAAGAGATAAAGTACGGAACGAAAATTTACGACAATAGTTCAACCTCAAAATATAATGCCGCTTTTCTACTGGCAGGACCCGCTATTCAGATATGTAAACGCCACTGCTGTTTTAGTCTACCACGTAGGCGCTAGCCATGTATTTCAAGATGATAAGCAAAGCCATGTGACATTACCACGTGCTGCACCTGTACATGGTCATATCATCGCAGTCGTCCTTCTCGCATCTTTTCATTAATTGATGTAATGCCAAATTGTCCCCGGATTGAATCAGTACTATCATTTTCTTATCTATATATATATACATATATATATATATATATATATATATATATATATATATATATATATATATATATATATATATATATATATATATATATATATATATATATATATATATATATATATATATATATATATATATATATATACGCATATACAGGATGGCGCAGAGGAAATACATAATTTTCACCTAAGCATTACATTGTTTATTTTCAAGATCATTTTTTGTAATTACAGCTATAGTGCACTTTTAAAATGTCAGTCAAGTGTCGCCCTTCATTCTCGCACAAAACTTTCTGCACTGTACAAAATTCCTTTCAGTCAGCTGGGGTACAATCATTATTTTGTAGAATGCGCCGACTCATCTAATTCATCAACCATATCATTGTGAAATTAATGTAACGATAAACCCTTGTTTTCCACAATGTATTCTTTGTTGTTTTGTCTATTTTCGAATATACAAATACTACAACAGATAAAAGACAGGTACAGGATGACACAAAAAAAGAAGTAAACAATTATTATCAAACTTGTGTATTAAAGTACAGTTTCTGGAGCTTTTCGGCCAATTACTTTAGAATAATGTGTGTTGAATGGTGACGCAAGTATTTAGTATTTCTTGGTGTTAGTATTTCTTGCATATACCCTCTATTATTGAATATTGTCTTGGAGCTCATGGAGTTGAAGTTGGAGATCGAATGGAGTTGGAGTGTTTGGCTTATTAATATATACTCTCTTTTTAAGGTAACACAGAAAGAAGTTAGAAGCGGTGAGATCTTATATCTTCAGATAGGGAATTAATCGATTATGGAAATGTCTCTTAAAAAGTGCTATTGCAGTCCTTGCAGTATGAACTATATCATCATCCTGACCTGAGTTAATTGAAACCAATTGACTTCACCGTCTGACGTTTTGAAACATACGCCTATGGTGCCCCTTATTTACGGTTTCTGTTCGCCCATCGCTTTTTATTCAAAAAGAGGAACAATAATTATTTCTGTGGAAATTTCACACCACACTGTGACTTTTTCACTATGGAAAATTATTTCATAAATCAATTGTAGATTTTTGTATTCTATGAATGAGATCAAACAATTACTCTCCCTTTTTAAAATAAAGTATAACAATGTGTGTTTATTCTGCAAGTGAATGTCACTATATTTTTAAATATTCTAGAGGTTTTAGCCTATTCTGATATTAAAAAAGAAAAAAAGTGTGAAACCAAAAATATAAAAATATAATATTTCAATTTGAAAAAGGGAACCTCCTTATTCAATACTTCCTCCTTATTAGTTTAAAATAGAAAACTTCTCGTTACACCACCCAATATATTCAAAATCTTTATACCAAATAATGAAATATTCATTAAAGTAACATCAAACTGATGCCACAGATTTTTGTAAAATGATATTAATCTAAAATGACGATATCGCCTTTCTGTTGCTTTTAAATGACGTGAAGGAACAAAACAGAAGCAATTAGTCATCCTACAATTTAGCCATATAGCCACTTTCTGGTTGGTTAAAAGAAGAATACGAAGACGTTTATATGGTAACAATTATTTAAATAATCAATTTTTCTAACATTGATTGAATTGACGTGGAACACCAGAGCAGTTCACTTCGAAGTAACCTACACCTATACATACAACTTACGTTTCCATACATACATTTGTTATAAATATTAAAAAAGAAATCATCCAACCGTAGCGACAATATTTCATAAAATTTCTTAGAATATCCCTCGTGTCCTTTGAAATTATAATAGTTTGCTTGTATCTTATTATTCGAAATATATTACTTCTATTAAAACAAAATGATTTCATATTAACAATGACCTAATAAATTGTTTGCATTTACCACCTTACATATCTTGTCAGTCATACTAAAATATAGGCAATAGTATGTGTTGCTAAACCAAATAAGTAGCGTCACTCGGTAGTGACGGGTAGGGCACTGGGTGGTGCAGACGCAATTTATGCATATAGGTGTTTTTGTATGGAGCTACAACATTGCTCTTTGATTCAATATTGCTTTGGCGTGTCAAATTCGCGTCAAAATGCATTGAAATGAAAAACTGCTTTTAGGACTTCACTCAGATTTTTTAAGTGTAATGTCACCTTTTTAGTACTCGTTGGGGCTTTTTTCCAAGTCGGTTTCAGTTAAATCTTCATCTTGCGATTCAAACAATTCTGAAATGTCATCTTTTTCTATATGTTCGAAACTGGCTCGTCATATGACATTCGCAACTTGAGCAATGTTTTCAATTAATGTTTGAATTTGCAGGGATTCTTCATCATTACCGACAGTTACATCAGGCCACAGTTTTAACCTGCATGGATGGCTGTGTATGGCTTCAGCACTTGCAATGATTCTTGTATGTTAACTCTTTGCTGATAATGAGGTCAAGTTATAAAATTATTTTGGTTCCTGATTTCTTGACGGTTCGTACAGTTAATTCATGGATATTAAAAAATACGTGACATAGATGCAAACAACTAACTACAACAACTATTCCTATTACTCAGTTACTATTTTTTTTTAATAAAACGAATACATATT
The DNA here is from genome assembly GCA_031761425.1 of Cosmopolites sordidus. NCBI lineage: Eukaryota > Metazoa > Arthropoda > Insecta > Coleoptera > Curculionidae > Cosmopolites > Cosmopolites sordidus. Next base: position 722,028 of record JARFXV010000031.1, read on the forward strand.
CCTTCTCAGATATTCAATAAAATAGTTGTCTTTTAGTCATCCTATATGAAACTTCAATATTGAAATAATAATAATGTGAAATATACATGAATACATGTACAAATATACGGCAAATAATCACTTTCATTTTCCGACCATCGGGTTCCCTTAAATAATAAAGAAAATGTCAACTGAAAAATTGTAATTTATGAGCTTGCGGAAATTTGTTTTAAGTTTGTAGTATTTATTCATGATAGTTTTAGAAGGTTTTTGGAAAGTTTATACGTTGAACCGTTGTTCAGACTCCGTTCAGACGTTGATTTATACCATACCATATACCATACCATCAAGAATAAGGAGACCATATCCACAGCCAGTTACCCATGTTTTTGCCGACCTCCCGTCGGATGGCGCATATATGTAGAGTTAGATTTTCTTGGACTGCGTCCAATGAGATAGCAGTAGCTGAGTGTCATTACACACCCAGCCGTTAGGTTGGTATATGTCGGCGCTCTGAAGAGTCTGAACCTCAAGAGACGAAACATATGTCATCCAGCTGAAGGGATAGCTGGGGCTCCTTCCCGTTCTAGCAACCAACAAAAATGTTCATTTAGGCGGAGACGCAGGTTGTTGTGTCTATATATACATATACATATATATATATATATATATATATATATATATATATATATATATATATATATATATATATATATATATATATATATATATATATATATATATATATATATATATATATATATATATATATATATATATATATATATTAGTTTTGGATCCGCGAATACTGAAAACGCGATTAACGGAACCATGAATAAGTAGCTGTAACTGTATTTCAATCGTTTAACTGAAGTAGCCATTTTTTTTCATCGGCGAATACTGAAAATGCGATTAACGGAACCGTGAATAAGGAGCTTTAATTATACAACAGGTATATTTCCGTCTGTCGCTATACAATTAAGTTTGACTGCGTTTAAACTTAATATGGCGATTACTTGACCTGATCTGCTTTCTATACATGTAATTCCCCATAATTAATTCAGTAATAGCTCTACGTCGTTCTAAGGCGAAAATGAAATCTCGCCTTTCACTCCGAAAACATCTAACCATTTTACGCCCATTATAACCCTCTAAACAAAACCTAAATTTATTAGGGGAGTTCTAAACTTGAAGAGATTTACCACTAAACACCAAATCAATTTTTTGAACTGCTCGACCCACGTCTCGTTATCCATGTTAGCATCATCAGGAGATGATTTAATCTAATTCGAAAAGTACATTATGTACTATTTATATGAAAAACCCTACTAACGATGCGTGTAAAAATCATGAACCGTGAAGTTTACTAAGCCTTACATTACTAATTGAAAAAGTTGACTGAACTTGATACGCTCACAGTCTTGACAACTAATTTTGTAAATCCCCGACTTTTCATGTAGCTCTACTTTATCCTTTGGATTACTCAGAACTTATCTTAATTTATTATATGGTTTGTACACAACTTTAATATCCACTTTTTTCAAAATGTTGTCTAGCCCTCTTGTTAATTGGGCATCAAATGGTATTACTATGAATTTCTTTGTGTTCTGATCCTTTTGAAAAGTCGAAGATTCCTTCAATAATTTTCTGAACTTATGTTTTCTAATTAATTTATCTACAATATTCTTATTATAATCATTCACTTCAGATACCTCCTTAATTAATTTTAATGCTTTGTTATAATTATCTTTATTTAAAGGAAAATTAATTAATCTATTTACCGTAAAATTTAAACTAGCCATCTTATTTTGGAAGTTATCATTTGAGTCGTTAGGAATGTGGTGGTGTTTTTCTGAAAATATCAAAATCTAACCTATGTTTATTGTTTCTACTAAACCAGAATTCAAATAGAAAAATGTAAGAAAATCGTGAACCGAGATAATATCTTTTGAACTGATTATATAGCACTGGCTTACACTTAATCCTAAAATCTGAAATGTTTAACTTAATACTGAAATTTTGGAATAAGTTTGGATTAGTACCATTTTCATTAGCTTTCTTAGTACCATTTTCAATACCTGTTTCCATCTGTTTCTATAACTAACTAGTCTCCTTCTATGCGACGCAATTTGTTAGTGTGCAGAAAAGCAAATAAATGTATTATAATTTAAAAGGGATTGTAAGTTACAATGTCGTTTACAAATATACGCAGCTGATGAGCGGGTGCTAGCTAGAGTGGACTGTTAAGCGTGCGTGCAAATTATACCCCTTTAGCACAGATCAACCGGAGGATAAAGATGGGTTATGAACCCCACTGATCTTACTACGGAATAGGCCAGGAAATCCCCAAGATGTTCTAGGAGTTCGCTCTAATTTATCCGCTCACCACTACAGCGGAAAAATTGATCATAAGTCTACTAACTAAAGTACTACGTAAATTATCAATACAAATCATAAAAATAATATATAAATATTATTGGTGTTCAGCCACGTCGCCACCGCTGCCCCCAAAGTAAAAAATAAAGAAAAAAATAAAGGCTCCCGTTGGGCGCCAAAAATTAAATAAAAGTTAAAGTAAAAGTAAAATAAAAAGGTTCACACAGAAAATCAGCCTTTTCATTCTCTAAGACAAAGGTAAAGATAAGTTAATATATAATAACAAGGGAAATAAAAAAAATAAAAACGTAGTCGGAGTCAGGCTTCCAACAAGAATGATAGCGAGGTTGGATTGTACAGCCTACCTAAATTCGGTTCTGTCTTAGGACCCTAAATTTGGCTTCGTCCAAGGACCTTAAATTTGGCCCTGTTAAGAACCCTAAATAAAAGAAAAAAAATCAAAAACAACAACCCGAAAAACAAGATATAAAACAGAAAACAATTGTGGGTGTTTGCCTCCGTAGCCAAGAAAAGACGGCACAAATTGGTCGAGGACCCCGCACATTATCAAACAACAAAAAGAAAAGTAAAGGGAATAAGGAAATTACATGTAAAAGAGTTTCAATGCAGCCCCGATGTAGTGGGTTCCTTCGAGTTAGGTGTTTCTAATCATCCGAAAGGAAGTACCCATAAGACCGCTGATCAAATCAATACAAAACTAAAAGCACTCGAGGTGCAAATCCGTAAAAATACGATATTCTAAATTATTACCCATGGCAGTCTTGAACCACAGAGTTCAACAGGAAAAGTGTCTTTCACCATGAGTACAACAAAATCCCGGTAATCTGCGGAAACTGTGACGAAAGATATTTGAGCAATGGACCCAAGAGAGATCGGAGGAAAAACGGAATCAATCACATACATTCAATTAGATGGGTCTAAATCGATACCTGTCTCGTTCTAACGCACTCCGAAAATTACTGCGATGCTATATCGTTCATATCACTGTCCCTAGATATGTGGATCAGATGACTTTCTATTTCAATATTTTTTGAATTATGTAATATTTTGAATCATTTTCGGATAAAGATGAGTAATATTAAAAAATCTCTTCAGTTGCTTCTCGGATGATTATATATTCAGTGGTAGTGTAATTCTAAAGCTTTTTTCACTGACATTTTCAGTACTCCCCCTAATAGCTTATGTATTTCTTTTTGTATGATAACATAATCTAATTAATATTATTGTCCCGTTATTTAATTAATATGTAGAGTTGTTGAAGCTATGTATTGGTTTAAAATGTAAAGTAATAAAGGCAAAGATTTAGAATTCGAGACGCGTCAGCAACTAAAGCTATTTAGCGACTAGATGTACAGCTTAATGTGAGTGTCGAACCACGGTCATCAGCTACCAATAAACCTTTGCTTTTGTACTTGATTATAAACCTTTCGAGAAGCCTATCGTACTGGCAAGTGATCAAAATAGAATACGTCGCAGAAGGCATCCGGCCTTACCCAGCCTCAAACTGCCATAACTTGTCAGATTTTAAACTCTTGTTTACAAAAATTCACAAACATATAAGGAAGTCACATAACAAATATCCACACTGAGAGCGGAAGTCGAACCCGCTACCATGCGAACTACCGTGCCGTCGGGCTATCGCCTTAAGAACCACGCCAACGCTGCCGGTCAATTCTAAATGTGTTTAATTGTCCACTTCTTACTCTTGCGTCGCTAAGCCTATTCTTCTACAGACCATTTTCCAATTAATTAAAACTATACTTGATGAACTATATTTTGTTGAAACTGTAGTAAAGATTTTTTGCATGCCTATGATAAAAAGATGTAATGGTGTAGCGTTCACAAATTCTTGATCGCTACAGGTAGCATTCGTAAATTGTTGATCACCACTGGTAGGTTTATTTCGGACAAATTCTTAACTGAAAGAGCTCCGCTATCGTTTGGACAAGGCAAGACAGTCTAACTCCAAATATTCAGGTGAGCGAACGTTTTCGCGCCTTACCCTTCCGACCGAGGTACGTAGGTTTGCTGGCCAAGTCACGCTTGGGTTGATTTTTCTGATATTCTTATAGAGGGTTTTACGACCCGGCAGCAGAGAATCCGATCAACAGACATCAGGCCATTGATCGACCACCTATTACAGAGCCCGACCATCTTGGAAACCTTACACCTTTTTGGGGCCAAATGGCACAGTAACCGGTTGGTCAGACCGAGATTATTTCAGGACCCCCGCATAGGGATACCGGACTGCCCGCAGTCATACTCAGTGTTTTTGGACACCCAGTACATTGACAGGCAAGGATAGACAACATCAGGAAATAAGGCCAGATAAACACTTTTTTTATTATATTTTTATGTACCGTTAAGGATTGCAGTTACCATTTATTTTTCACAAATACATTTTTACCATAATTTCTTATACTAATAATGGTCACGTTATCACCTTATATTTTGTATCTATTTGCCGTCTGACCATTCTTGGTTACCCTAGCATTATATATTTATCTTTTTACTATTGTCAGAATGAAGGAAATAGCCTCTAGTTTGTAAGTGTAGGGACCTAGAGACCAGCTGGTGTAATGCAGAGCTGTGTATTTGATTTTTGATTTATTTCACGGTAAGGTTTGGAGAACCACCTTCCCTAAACCTTCCCGTGCCTTTTGTTTGATAGTTTTAGTTATTCATTTTTTTGTGTGCTTTGTGTCGTTCTTTTTTGAGTGTGCTTTTAATATATATATATATATATATATATATATATATATATATATATATATATATATATATATATATATATATATATATATATATATATATATAAATATATATATATATATACATATATATATATATATATATATATATATATATATATATATATATATATATATATATATATATATATATATTAAATTCTAGTAAACCGTTTTATTTAAGATAGATCCCTTCCCGGTTCCAGGGTCTTTTCCGATATATGAAGTAACCGGGTGGCGCTCAACTTTTGTCGTGGCTTCATTCTGTCCTGGACCTTCTTCCGGGTGCTCCCGGCGAACAACTGCCGTCGCTGTGATCTATATATTTTTTTTATTTTTGTTTCAAAAGAGAAAATAAGAGGTCACAATGGTTTTGTCATTCAAATAACTGTTTCTCCATTTGGCTCACGCTATAAATTTGATTTTGTATAGTTCTACCATTTCCAAATCCACTTTAAGTGTCACATAATCCTTTAGTCGATCTTGAACATACTTTTTTCCCAGAGTTTTGTATTTTAATACCTCAATAATTGTTAGCATCTATACAACTGAATGCTATTCTAATGCGATTCTATTCAGAATTTTTTCGCACCGTATAGTTAATGTTTAATTAAGTGACGCTAAACTTCTGGAACGGATAAAAAAGTGGAGGCTAGAGCATTGGAAACACTCCTGGATCAAAATCCTAGTATACTGCTAGAGCTCGGACTGGAACCAGGAGTAATACCACAAACCATTTCTAAACGATCACACAAGCTAGGGAATATTCAAAAGAAGAGTCGTTGGGTTCTCTATGAAGTGAAGTTTTGATGGTGTTTTGTACTTGCTCAAGATTCAAGAATTCAAGAAAAAGGACTTCCGGTATAAAATTGTGACCTGTAATAAAAAGTGGATCTTCCATAATAATCCAAAGAGATGTAAATCATGGGTTAATTGACAAAATAAAATGGTCACTACTAATTCGTTTTAATAAAGCTCTGGAGGAAAGCCACTTTACACTGCCAAGGAAAGAACGAAAGTGAAATTGTTTCAGAACAACACACGACCACATACAGCAAAAAGGATTCAGGAAATGATCACCAAGTTGAGCTCGGAGGTTCCATTGTATCCGAGGCTTTTGCAGATGTGGGATCTTCGAATTTTCATATATTTCTATACCTGCAAGATTATGTCATTAATAGTCATTTCATATATCTTAAGAAAGTCGAAAAACTTCAATGAGTTTTTCAAATTTAAACCACCAACTATTTTTCGATCTGGGATTCGACTAGTTGCCTGAAAAATGACAAAAGAGCATATTACTTCGAAAATTAAGTTTATTTTACTTTTTCATAAATAAATGCCAAAGGTAACCAAAAAATGCCAATAATTAAGTTGGAAACCCAATATTTTTAATGTATGATATTTATATAATAGATAGCTAAGAACGATGAAATAGATAACGTAATAATTTCAGTACATTTAAAATGCCGCTTGTAATTAAAGTAATGTTTTTATATACAATCGAAATTTTGTGAACATATGATTTCTTATAACACAACGTAATGATTTTCCCATATACACATTAATAGTTGCTTTATTATCTTTATTAAATATTCACTCAAATGGTAATTAAAAATGTGACCCTCGTATCAATAACTTCATCTATTACTAATTTGCATAAATTTTCACTTGAGACTAAATCGAATTTATCAAATGATTTTCAACTTCTACATATCTGTATAAATTTATTTCAGCAAACTAAATTTCCAATTCTAATATCCAAACAATCCAAAAATATGCCCAAATCCATTCACAATACAATAACAAGTTGACTAGGAAAATGCACTGTAGATAATCTCTGGTTCCCTGGCACTGTAGATAACTCAAACATTTCATAACAATTGTTATTATAACTAAATAAGTTATGATTAACAAGAAAATGATATTTAATGTTGTTGAACGAATTGTTTACATATATATCATCGCAGTTGTTAAATATGGGCAACTGGATTTGTCGCTTGACCAGCTGCGTTAATTACAGGAGCGGTTTGTGTATACGGACATTTTACTTCTACAAACAATTTAAATAGTTAGATTTAGATAATATACTGCTAATTCTATAGTCGCTCTTAACTTAGAATGTAAACTTAACTTAGAATGTAAACAAACATATGTAAACAGACCTTTTTTCAATTGACTAAATTAAGTTACTCTATTCACATCATGTTTCAATAGTATTCTCTAATTTTTTTTATTAAAATTCTAATGCAGGCTTTTTTCATGCCTAAAATAATTATGTAGTTGATTATTCTAATATTTTGTTTAGTAATTGCCTCCAATAAAAATCTTCTCATGCCCTCTTACCATTTCCAAATCCACATTTGGTTATCATCTCATGTTCTTTCAGTTACTCTCTTATAATTTGTGTTTTAAAAATCCTGGAATATACTTTGATTCATACCGATTTAAGCATCCTATTTCGGGTCAAGATTTGTGGAAGATTATTTATGAACCTACTTATAGCATTAATACACTGAGTAGCATTACTTATAGTATTAATGAAAAGAGAGTGTCAATAAAGATGAGGACGGTTGGGAACAAGATATTCAGAGAAGTTACTAAATGACTGAGAAATGATGGTGCTCAAGAAGAGAGTATGAGTAAACTGAGATGGATCAAGTAAACCTTGAGGAAGCTCAGACTTTTTTTTATCATAATATATTACAAATAGAATGTTAGCGTATACATACATATGTCCATGAAAGAAATACACTACGCGGTTTTCTTATTCTAATGTCTGTCTAACTATTTGGCTCAAGATAAAACTCCTGTTCTTTCTGTTGTTCTTGAATATATAATTTTCCCAGACTTTGTATTTCAGTACCACAATAATTGGTGGCATATGTACAATTATGTCTGCAACTTAATTTTTATCCCAACGTTTCATCGATTGTAGAACCTGTTCTAATCAGAATGTTTTCGCGCCGTATAGATGTTTTAAAGCCACTTTTCAGCTTCAAAACAAGGTATACAATACGAGCCTGCTAGGAATAAAACCTAAAAACCAGTTGTAGACGCTATTCATTAAAAAAATAATTCAACAAAAAAAGAAACATTTGAGGCATTGTCTTCCTTTCGCTTTTCACCTAAAAAAAAATTACTGCGAAACCTCAGGACATGATTTGTGCAGCTTTGCGAGATAATACTGCTTCATATAGTACTTTTAAGAAGTGGTTCAAGCAATTCAAGAAGTGCGAACTAGATATATTTAATCAAATGATACAAAACTTCCGTAACAGCCACACAAAAAAAGTGGAGGCTACAGAATTGGAAGCACTGCACGAACAAAATCCTTGTCGTATACTGCTAGAGTTCGGATAGGAATTCGAAGTAACACCACAAATCATTTTTAAAAATTCACTTAAGCTACGGAAAATTCAAAAGAAGAGTCGTTGGATCCTCTATGAACTCGCAGCTGAAACTAAAAATAGACTCTTTGATGTTGTTTTATACATGTTTAAGATTCAGGAATTCAAGAAGAAGAATTTCCTGTTTTGCGACCTGAAATTGTGACCTGTAATGAAAAGTGGATCCTCTACAATAATCCAAAGAGACGAAAATCGAGGGTTAATTTTAATAAGCCATCAACCAATAATGCAAAATCAAATATCCACGCAAAACAATACACACACACAAGTATTGCTGTGTGTATGGTGGGATCAGCTGGGCATCGTGCATTACGACTTGCTCCAATCTGGTCAAACGATCACTGTTAATTCGTCGTCAGAACAACGTCGTAAGATTCATAGTAAGAGAAACAAGGCCTGCCGAGGAAGGAAAGAAAGTCAGTTTTTTTCAGGACAACACACAGCCACATACACCAATACGGATTCTGGAAATGGTCACCGAGTGGAGCTCCAGGTCGGTTCTCTCTCTTATCTTCATTTTTGACATCCAAAGCACCAAGTATTTTTCGATCTGGGATTCGACAGTTGCCTGAAAAGTGGCAAAAGTGTATTACCAGTGTGATTACCAGAAGGTTGTTGCTTAGCTCCTATATTATTCAAATTATACTTGAATGAAATGTTAAGCCTATGGAGGAGGAATTATGGAAAAATAGGAGTTAGGGTATATGACGACACGCTACCTTTTGAACGATTCGAGACGATGAAGACGATGCCTGCTACTACATGCTGCGGAAGTTAACCGAAGCATAAAAAATGGCGAAACTTCAAATATATTTCAAAAAAATCGAATACATGGTATTGGTGGAAGGTGGAAGAGACTGAAACTTAGAAAACGGATGTATGTGAAGAATTGCCAAACCTACTAATACCTTTAAACAATTGTCAATATAGATGGATCTGAAGTCCAATATAGATGGATCTGAAGAGGAAATAATACATACGGAAAAGACAGAGTAGCAATACGACAGCTACACTCGTTAGCATAGCACTATACAAAATGGGGGTATATCAGAAGTACCTGACAGAAATACACGGAGATTGAGTGCTATGGAAATAGACTTTCGGCGACGCAACTGTGGAAAAGATTCTTATGAACAAAGTGAGCAATGAAACGATAAGGAAATAAATGGGAGTACTCTTTGATACGATGAACACTGTAAATCAATGTTGGTCTCAAAAGTATGGCAGTAGACTCCGACACAGTGATGGCAAAGAAGAAAGCCAGGATTGTGGGATTAAAGAAAATGATGAAAATGGAGCCCTACATGAAAATGATTGGCAAAATCGAAGGTGAAAGCTGGGTTACGAGAAACGCCGTGCGATGTAACCCACTCAAAAAAAAATATCGAACGTAATTAAAAAGGAATTAATCGGGAATTAAGTGGGGGACCTGATATTTTTAATGTATGGTATTTATAAGAAACAAAATCGAAAACGTAATAATTCCAATGAATATAAAATGCTGATTTTTAGAAAAAAAATTCATTATATACGGTCGGAGTTAGATGAAAATGTGACTTATTGTAACGTACTCATTTTACCATATACACACTAATAGTTGCTTTATTTTTTTTGTTAGCCCCAAGAGCGAGCTGCATCACGTCAAACATTAGTTCTGAATAACTGAAATTAAACGGCTTCGACCGCGGTCGATATCTGGATGGGTGACCGTAATATAGGCAACCCAGTAAACCGACACTTAGCGGTATAAAGATATTAAAAGCCAAAAAACTCCCAGGCTAGTAGCGCGAAATAATAAATATTATTAGGGTCTTGGTCAATATTCACTCGTATAGTTGCGACACGACTTCGTTAGTGGGTTGAAAAAAAAGAAGAGAAGAAAATTACAAATAATATATTTTAATATAAATGACGTTTACAACTATACTCAGCCGATGAGCTGAGTGATAGCCAGAGCTAAAAGTTAAGCGTGCGTGCAAATTATGCCCTCCTTAGCTCAGATCAATCAGAGAGTAGGGTGGACTATGAGCGCCACCGGCCTTGCCACAGAATAGGCCAGGAAATCCCCTATAATGATGAAATGAATCAGAAGTATATAATTTATAGTACCACGTAAGTTATCAATACTAACCATATAAATAATATATTAATAATAATATTAGTATTCGGCCACGTCGTCACCACGGCCCCCAAACAAAGGAAAAAGTAAAAATAAAATTAAAAAGTTTCACAAAAAAGTCTTTCACAGTAGAAAGATCGACCTCTTCGTCATCCGGCGTCATCCGGTCATCTTTTTTTTCTCTTTTTTTCTACGGTGTACGTGGAAGAAAAGAGATAAAAAAAACATAAATATCGGGGTCTAGCTTCCCACAAGAATGATGGAGAAGTGAGGCGGTCGGCCTATCTAAATTCGGCTCCATCCAAAAACACTAAATAAATACAAAAATATTCAAAAAGAGAAAACAATTTTGTGGCTTGCCTCCGTAGCCAAGAGAAGAGCACACACGTAGCGTCCTAGCTTTAAATTTGTGTGATCAGCAAACAAAGAAAAACGCATATATTTTAGCAGTAAGTTATTAAACAACAGCAAAAAAAGGAGAAGAAAAGAAAAAAAGGAAAACTACCTGTAAAAGAGTTTTAACGCTGCCCCAGTGTAGGGACACCATGATGGGTGATAGTGATCCTCCCGTAAATTGGGTGTTCGAAATCCTCCCAAATGGGGTACCCATAAAACTGCTAATCAAACCAACACATAACCAAGGACATTCGGTCTTATGGCTGGGACCTCGTGATGTAAATCCGTAAAAATACCTTAACCTGAATTATTACACCAGGAAGGCCCTTCACTACGGAGCTCAACGGAAAAAGTGACCTTTCACTTCCACAATGAATAGAATGAAAACACGGTGATTTTCATGTCCCACCAAAAGAGCCCCTTGTCTCCGAAAACTGCGACGAAAGATAGTTGAGCAGTGGACCCAAGTGCATGCATTTAATTAGTTGGGACAAAATTTGATCATTCTGTCTCATTCTAACACACTCCAAAATTAAACCACATTCTGCTCTATAACATTTTAACGAAGAAAAAAGGAACGGTAAATTGCGATGGCAAAGGCGACACGAATGGCACAATTCCACCCCAGATTTCGGCATATCCTCATGTTCACGAATGAGGCTCTCCGAGAACACAAATACAGATCAAAAAATAGATAACATTGCTATGTATCTATCTATTCTATTTAAAAATTGTAGTCAGGTCGATGAAATGTTGCTCCCTCTCCTAGTGATTAAAAATAAAATTAAATAAAAGCCTATTCAAAACTTAGGTTTGAACCCGTTACATGGTGATATACAATACAATATGATACTCGTGTTAATTGTTTCTATTATTACTAATTTGCATAAATTTTGATTTGAGACTTAATCGCATTTATCAACTGAATTTAAACTTCTACAAATCTGTATAAATTTATACCAGCGAACTAAATTTCCAATTCAAATATCCAAACATTTCGATCGTGTCGATCACGTGACGCAAATAAATAACAATAGCAAAATATGCGCAAATCCATTCACAATACAATAACAAGTTGACTAGGAAAATGCATTGTAGATAGCCGATGGTTGCTAACTCAGACGTTTCATAACAATTGTTATTATAACTAAATAAGTTATGATTAACATAGAACTGATATTTGACGTTGTTATACGAATTGTTTGCATTTACTGTTTCACCGCAGTTGTTAAATATGGACAACTAGTCTTGTCGCATGACCAGCTGCATTAATTATAGGAGCGGTTGCTGTATACGGACATTTTACTTTTACGAATAATTAAAATAATAACTTTTAGATTATATAATACTAATTCTATAGTTGCTCTTGGATTCTCCTCACCCGATATTACAATAATATTGTTTGGTTTTGGCAATTTCCTCGGTATAATAACAATATAATTGTCAAATATTCCCTAAATTAGCTGTTACAAAATCCTTGTTGGCCAAACCCATTTAATAATAAATTTATCTGAGGTAGCCGATACTTGATGGAAATTATTTAATATATTAAATAAATGAGCGAAAATTAATATCTAAAAGTTTCCACTTAATTTAAAATTGTATTTATAAGAATTATTTCGACACACAGTGCCTTTTTCAAATACAAACTATGCTAAACTAACAGTAAGAATAGTAATTACAACCTAAAGTTTCCATCGACCTAATAATACCATAAAACATGGTAGTCGGGAAATCAATTTTTTGTCAACGTCTAAGAGGCAACATAAGTTTAATGTGTCTAGTCCATAAGTCTAGCTGGTCATTTAGCAAAATATCTAATTTTTTTCTTTTATTAGTTTCTAGGCTAAAAGATTTAATTTTTTGAATTTATTCTCATTATGTAACATTTCCAAATTATTAAAAGTTCTAACATTAAGTAGTTAGCATAATGAGAATTATTTTGTTGTTTAGTGTAACTTCTTTTATGTTCGTTGAGCCTAGTAGAGAAAGACTTTTGGACACGACCCGCACTCAATTAAATAAACTCCTGATTTATACAGTTTATTTGTTTGACTTTTATTGTTTTTAATGAGACGTCCTAGACTATTGTTTGTTTTAAAAGCAATATTTAAATTGTTTGTTTTGGATAAATGTCTCGACACTAATTTGGTAATTTTTCCCGTATATGTAATTGTTTTGAACGCTGCATCTTTGATATTATTGATCGGATATATTAAATGAATGGCTTTATTATAACTATATATAAATTATTATACATATTATTTAAAATATAGTGGAAATTTTTAAATATTAATATTTGCTTGTCCTTTTATTAATACTTGACTCAAGGGTGTTCCAATAGGTACTTTGGAATATAAATTTGGCGCCTTTTTTTTACGACTTCTAATCACGTTTTTTAGCGGCTAGAAATTTTATGTCATGCATTTATCATCTAGAGACTAAGCAATTTGATTATGGATTATTTTAAAACAGAAAACTTATTAGAATTGTATAAGCTTGATGAAGTTGGAAATAATGCAGAATTATGCAATAAAATTGTTTTCCGAAGAAGCTCATTTCCACCTCACAGATTATGTGAACAAGCAAAATTGTAGAAGTAAGGGAAGTGAAAATCCTTGAGCGATTGCAGAAGAACCGTTACACCCTCTTCGAGTAACAGTATGTTGGGCATTGTAGACTGGAGGGGTTATAAGGTCATTTTTCAAATTATTTAATTGTTAATTGCGAACGCTACCGCAATGTATTAAGAAACTTTTTATGGCCCCAATTAAATAGTATGCACCTTAATAGTATATTCTTTCAACAGCAAAGTGTTCCCGGCTGCGCCATTTCTCGAAGTAGTACTGTACAGTGGCCTGCAAGATCATGTGATGTGATCTACTCGGTTTGTTTCTGTGGAACTTTCTCAAGGACAAAGTCTATTCTAACAATTCTCAGACGACATAATGACCTGAAGTAAAATATGCGTCAACTTATTAGTGAAATTGAACGGCAATTATGACATTTTTAACAAATAACAAATAATTATTTTCTTATTTCTTGTTTCTAAAATCCTTGAATATACTTTGATTCATATCAATTCAAGCACCCTCTTTCAGGGCAAAACTTGTAGGCCTTAAGTTTCGAATAGGCTTTATTTTATTTTATTTTTAATCATAGGGGATAGAGCTACATTTCATCGACTCGATAACATTTTATTATTTTAAATATCTAGCATATCCCTCGTAACGTCATATCAACGCACTTTCCATTTTCCGTTTCTCTGCTTTTTCTTCGTTAAAGTGTTTAATGAGCAGAGTATGGTTGTCTCTCGGAGGGCATTAGAACGAGACAGGTATTGATTTTGCCCCAACCAATTGCCTGCATGTGATTAATTCATATTATAAATATTAAAATAGCTTAGATTTTAATATTTTTAGAAAAAACACCACCACTTTGAGATACATTCCTAATAATTCGAATCATAACTTCCAAAATAAGATGGCTAGTTTAAATTTTATGGTAAATAGATTAATCAATTTTCCTTTAACCAAAGATAATTATAACAAATAATTAAAATTAATTAGGAAGGTATTTGAAGTAAACGGTTATAATAAGAACATTGTAGATAAATTAATTAGAAAACATAAGATTAGAAAATGATTGAAAGAATCTTCGACTTTTCAAAAAACAAAAATAAAAAAATCTTGGTAATACCGTTTGATGTCCAATTAACACGAGTGCTAGACAACATTTTGAAAAAAGTGGATATTAAGATTGTGTACAAACTATATAATAAATTAAGTCCTGGGAAATCCAAAGGAAAAGGTAGATTAACATGAAAAGTCGGGGATTTATGCAATTAGTGGTCAAGATTGTGAACGAAGGTATATTGGGCAAACAAAAAGATCCATGTTAACGAGATTTAAAGACACATTTCCCGCATTAGATATGCGAAAAATTAAAAATCTTGTGTTACCCAACAAGCAATCGAACATGACCACAATATATAAATATTAAAAATTTAAGAGCATTCATATGAAAGTAGTCAAATAGACAAATGTAAGAAAATCATGAACCGGGATAAAGGACCTATTCGGTTCAGTCAACTTTTTCAATTATTAATGTAAAGCTCAGTAATCTTCACGGTTCATGACTTTTATACGCCTCATTAGGTAGGGTTATTATATAAATAGAACATAGTGTGGTTTTAGAATTAGATTAAATGATCTCCTGATTATGCTAACATGGTTAGCGAAACGTGCATCAAGAAGTTTTAAAAAAGTTATTTGGTGTTTAGTGGTAAATCCCTTCGAGTTTAATATTTAGCACTTTGTTGCAAAAAAATTATAAATATTCTTAATACCCGTTTTTACCTCATATTTCGATTTGATTGCTAATTTCGTTACGCTATTTTAAATAAAAAATCCACAAATTGCAGTTTTAAAAAAGTATTATTTCCCTTTTAGTAAACACCAAATAGAAAAAACAGCACTAAACTAGTAAAAACTCAAAAAACTAGATGGATAGAGAAAATGATGGAGATGATAAAAAATAGAAAAAGATAATAAGAATAATATAAAATTATACAGATATATCAAAAGACAAAATGCGAAAAGGAACACAACAAACATAAGTAGCACTGAATGGGCGAATCATTTTAGAAAAATAATAACAGATAACGGAACGGTGACGTAAAGCGAAAATGATGGAAACCTGGAAAGCAATTTGGAAGAAGAACTGGATATACCCACAGAAGAAGAATTTAATGATGTAATAACTCAACTTAAATTAAATAAAGCTGGTGAATCAGATAATATGCTTAATGAGATGATAAGATACGGGGGAGAAGCCTTAGGAAGAAGGATATTGAAGCTGATAATACATATCTGGAAGAAAGAAAAAATGCCTAATGAGTTGAAAAAAGGGATAATAATGCCAATTAATAAGAAGGGAGATCCAAAAGTTGGTGCAAATTACAGGGGAATTACCTTACTTAGTGTTATAAGATACTGACCATGATAATAAATAACAGATTGATGAGGTATACAGAGGAAAAAATTAAAGACTGTCAATATGGCTTTAGGAGAGGCAGATCTACCATTGACGCGGTACATATAATAAAGCAAATAATCGAAAAATCTCAGGAATATGGAATTTAATAACACTTAATACAATAATACAATAATAGAACTTAATACTTAATACAATACATAATACAAATTATGTATATTGATTTCAAACAAGCTTTTGATAGTTTGAAACGGGGATAAGTAATGAAAGCTATGACGGACATGAAAATACCGGGCAAGCTAATAAGACTAACAGAAAAGACATTAAAAATTCACAAGAAGTAGTTAGAACAGCGGAAGGAGAAACAGAGGATTTTGAGATCAATATAGGAGTGAGACAAGGAGATGGGCTATCAACAACATTGTTTATATTAACACTGGATGCAGTAATGAAATAGTGTAATTTCACGGAAACAATCATTAATAAAGCGACCCAAGCAGTTGCATACGCAGATTATCTTACTGTGCTAGCTAGAGACAGAATAAGCCTGGAAGAAGCAATTCAAAAAATTGGACAAGAAGCAAAGAAAAGAGGCCTCACAATAAATCAAGAAAAAAACAAATATATGTAAATAAAGAAAGAAAATAGAAGAGTTACAGCCAAATCAGTAAAAATACAAAATTACGAATAAAGTACTTATGAAGTAGTGGAAAAACTTTAAATATTTGGGAATAATAGTAAATAGCAAAAGCTATAGAAACATAGACTATTATAAATTCAAAAGCATTATGAAAAGCAAAAACATAAGTACAAATACAAAAATAAAGGTATATAAAGCAGCTATTAGACCAATGGTGACCTATGGGGCGGAGATAATGAATTTAGCAAGCTAGAACAGGAAAATTTACGAATATTCGAAAGAAACATAGTAAGAAGAATATATGAATTAAAGAAAGTTGCAGAAGATGAACACAGAAGGTTAATGAATTTTTAAATAAAAATCATTTTGAAAAGAGAAGATATAGTGAAGACCATAAAAGTGCAAAGACTCCGCTGGTTTGGTCATATAAAAAGAATGGAAGACAACAAAGTAGTAAAGAAAATTACAATGTGGAGACCAGATACTAACAGAAGAAGAGGGAGACCGAAAAGTAAGTGGGAAGATCAGGTGCGGGAAGACATAAAGAAATTGGAAATACAAGCATGGTGGGAAAAGATACTGGACCGAGATGTGGGGAAGGACATAACAGAAGAAGCAAGAACAAACAATAGGATAAAATAAGGCAAGAAGAGAGGAACGTGGACTAACTCACAACAAGAAATTAGTTTCTAATGCTCAAAAGAATCGAGCGGCTGCAATTCCTAATGGAATGTAGACCCATGTATATATAAACACCAAATAGAAAATTACGAAGCCACGTGGTGGTTCTAAGGTTAACCATGAATTTTGAAACCGAACTATTACAAATAGCAGGCAAAAGTATTAAATTTACCATTTTTATTTCTTAGATATTGTAACCCCTTTTTACTTATTTGGGTTACGGCTACGGCAGGTGTTCTCCGGAGGCAGTTTGGTCTTGAGTCACGTATAGATCTCATCGGCATTTCGACGAGGGAGCCATACAGTTCTTCGGAATCAAAAACAATAAACCCTTAAACTGGAAGAAAGGGTCTACCTACTCCGCAAAGATGCAATTAACTGTAAAAATTTTAAAAATATTTAATAATTATAAGCACAAGTTCAGAGACAAACAAAAAATAAAAATAAAGAAAAATACATAATTATAACACAATAGAAATTTAAAGGTAATGCTTACAACTACCCTACTTAACTAGGCATAATATAGATAAAAATGTTCCACATTAAGCTAACAGTGTTAATGTATGACGAATCTTATCCAGTGCTCTTGAAACAAATAATGATGGTAGACAAATAGTGATTGAATCATAAATGAGATAATTGTGAAAGTAATAATAAAATATTGTATAGACTTTGTCACTTATGCAGCTGTTTAAATATTCGGCTATTGAAAAGTCCGGTAACTAAAAGTAGTATAAAACGTTTGGTACCATAAATATCCGGCATCAAAAATGTCTGATATCTAAAATGTTCCATTCTAAAATGTCCGGAGTCTAAAACCCTCTAAAAAATACCAAAAAATAAGACTGCGCACAGCTTAGCCAACTAATAAACATACCTCCAATGGAGGGGCGTCGAGTATCCAGATGTGCTTTAAAGCAAGATATACGCAAAACAGTACTACTTGTAGCGGCCGATAATGTTTAAACCCAACAATATCTTAGATATTTTATAATCAATATTTACATTTAATAACTCAATATGTAAGTTTAATTTCTTGAGTCAACAAAGATTCTACATTTTACAGTAATACTAAAATTATTGTTCGAACAAACATGATTCGATGTAACCAAAAAAAAAAATGTATCAGCCTAATTTAATTTTGTTCAGTAAGGGAAAGAGTTTCATGTTTATTCACATCTGTTAAACTAATGTTATAAATGAAAGAGAAATTACTATTTTTGTTACAATAACTTATAGAAAAGGATCCTAAATTTAATTGGCCACTTGAAAGGGATCGTTAGTTTAAAAAGCAAACCCTTTATGCCAAATATATTTAGTGCTTAATTTAGTCTCTGTCAGTAATAGAGTCTCTGCGCCTTTGCAACTAAGATATACAAATTTGTGCAGCTGTTAGTGATTGACCTTTAATGACCGATGCACTTCATATAATTCAAATAACTATTTTATATCATGAACCAAAAATGTATCATTGAAGCTTACAGTGACCAAACTCTGTCATAAAGAATATATTTGTGTTCAGAATAATCAGTCAGCAGTACAGTAGCTGAAATGCATTACATTAAAATGTTGATTGATGGTAAATGTTACGTGGATTACATTAAAATAATTAATTGAGTGAATTGGAAATGAATTAGACATTGGCTTCCATTAAAATTATTCCCATATAGAAAATTTTAACTTTGATAATATATGAGATAAAAGGGAATGTTATATAGCCGACTACTCGAATCGGAGTTTATTATTTTAACATTCAAGACTAGCTGGTGTGTACTCTTCTGTAGCTGAAGAGAACTATTCTAGATGAGATAATGCAACCGCACTATGGACATTCGAACTGGTTAAGAGTCGAGATGTATCTGTTTATAGGCCTCACTCCTAGATGCTAATGAACTAGTTGCCTCCATTGGACTTTGTTGAAGGCAGTCATCTCCTATTGATCACTATCATTAACGCTATTTAACATTTCACCTGAAGTCACTTCACCATATAAGATACTTTTCTAACCGATGGTTATCCAACCTGGCCAAATGTCCAACGCAGACGCCCTCGTCGCATCAGAACCTCCAGCGTCAAAAGTTCACTTTAGAGAACGTCCTTATTTAATATCTTATGGTACCTCACATTATCTGTCTCAGATGAGGTTGCTGAGTTATCTCGAAAACCCTCAGATGTTTCTTTATAAGGTACCTATGATTTTTACCCTTAAGTACTCAAAGCCGCGATCACAGCTCGGTACACAGTCACCCTTCGAATCAAAACAAGTCATAATTTCCAAAAACTCTATGACAAAGTTTCCAAAAGGCTCTAGACGCACTGCTAATTCAGTTGCGGATTTCCGAATCCAGAGCTCCTCTAAAATTAAGAAAACTGCCCAGGTAGTTAAAAGATTCGACTGGGGGGGATGCTATTCCATTCGAAGCCTCAAGGGAAGATGAATTATGACGAACAGCCCTATTTCTATTTATAACTGTGTTAATTTTCTTCTGTAAAGTGGAGTTCTGTAATATAGCGAATTCGGGTTTTGTTTTTTAGCCTTATGGCGGAACCCATTGAAGAAGCCTGCATCAGTCCAATAACGTATCGCAATGCCTTTTTCCTCCAGCTTCCTGTCGACGAACTGGGTCCATAAAGCTGCACAGCCTGATACCAAAGGCAATTTCAAAAGAATCCACAATTTAACCATTGTGCGACCCTACAGCTCTGTTATTAACATAAAAGCTTTTACAGATGTTGATATGTTTCTGAGGAATGCCGAACTTCGCCATAATCAGCCACATGGCCTTTGTGACATCAATGAAGGCAATATGAATATTCTATTATTATTCAGTAACTGTTTCTTGCGGTTGAGGAGTTAGGAAGTTCTTGCAATATATATATATATATATATATATATATATATATATATATATATATATATATATATATATATATATATATATATATATATATCATGTTGCTAATGTTTATTGATTGGAATTCAGTTTTTGTTTCATTCGTCTTTTATTATTTGCAAATAAAGTGTAATATTTGTATATTCTTTCATTCCATAGGTTTCAACATAAATTTGGTTTGATTTGTTAGAAAACGAAGGCAAAGTTACACATTATAGCATTTAATATCAAAGTAGAAATTACCAGCACTAATTTTTTGCACCAGAACACGTTTTAAACGATTCACATCACATTGGCAGACGCACAATTAATTGTTTTACTAAATTAAGTTTAATCAAATTTTTGCAATTCATTAGGTTAGCTCTCTGCACACAAAACAAAATATGTTAAGACTATTTCCGTACTGCCTAGACATTTTATATAAAACTAATCACAAAGTAAAATAAGAAACATAAATTACACAGAACTTAAGAAATGTATTACTCACTACATAAAAAATACTACATATTCGGAGGCCGATAGCCTACAAATGAACGCAATCTGTATTGGAGACATACTTTGTAGATGCAATAAATTAATTTTGCAAATTTTTCAGAACAGTTATCAGTATTATAATTCACATCTTGAAAGAACTGAAAGAAGAACGAGTTCTTTTTCTAATAAGGAATAAAATTATTTTGATTTTAGGCTTATTGTTTCTGGTAGCAGTAGAAAAATTTGAAAGTATATAAGCTTCTTGGTGGTTGGAATCAATCTAATGTCATTACGAAAATGACAGAAACTTCCCGGTGGTCTGGGAAACTTCGTTTAAAAAAACATCTAAACTTCAGCTAAATAAAATAAGTCAAAGTTTCATCGCATCAAATAACAAACGCTTTCCATCCTTATTTTCGCTAGAGCAATACAGTGTTGAACATAGTTAATATTAACGTGAAATTGGAAATGTTAAATGCAACTAATTTGCATTCTACCAATAAATCAGTTCGTTATTATTAATGGTGACTTATTCAGTTATCACAACGACAGTTATGGATTACTCAAGTTGAGTCAACAAGCCCCTGTCACCTGCAGGATAATTTTATTCATTTGGGCTATAATTTTTGTTATGAGTGACAGTCAATATATTTTGTAACTGTAATTCATGCGCATACGGTTGCTACGATTAAACGGACTGAATATATGAATTGGTAATTAAATTATATTGATATATGGCTGAACCTAACACTAATGGTACACAACACATTCTTAAATATTTACAAATATTTCCACACTACATACAATACAACACAATCCTGCTGTATATTTTAATATGCTCTCGTGAAACTATTGTAAATTATCTGTAAGTTACTTTAGGAAATGGACAACTGAAACCAGTTATAAAAGTTGACAAATTCTGATATTCAAGCGAGAAATCGATAGCGATCTATTACACGAATACGTTTAAGTGAGACGAGGATAATCTTTTAATTGCATTAATCATACACAACATAATTTTTCTATTAGAAAATTTGATGTAAAACACTAAACTGAAAAGAAATTTTTGATTAAACGCCAAATCACTCTTTTAATTTTCTCAAAAATTTAATTTCTCATTCAATCTCCTGATGATGGAACATTCTGCACTTAAGCATGAGAAAACTATCAACGATATGGGTATCGTGTTTGCTTACAACGGGTCAAAAAGGAAATCAAATGACCACTTTACAGCATTATTTAGACATATATTACCGCAATCCAAACGAGTTTCTACAGCGAACGAGTTTCTACAGTTTGAGAAGGTGAAGACGATTCCATCAAGCGGAAAGGTTATGCCCACTCTCTCTGGGATTATCTTCATAGACTGTTTTGAAAAAGGTGAAGCCGATCACAAGAGAATTTCACACAAGGACAAACCGCACCGCGTGGAACATTGATTTTTCTTGATAACTGAAATTAAGCGACGTCGGTCGCGGTCGATATCTGGGTGCATGACACAAATATAGGTAACCTAATAAACATTTCTACACTTAACGGTATAAGGGATATTCAGTTTTAAAACAATTTTAAAATATTGCTATATATTCTACCAATAGAGCAGTTATTCCTCGATAATTGGTGCATTCGTCTCTTTTTCCACTCCTCACTCCCACTCGTGTAACATCTTGAGTATCAATCAATGTTATGCTTCCTTAATCAATTGAACTTTAAAAAAGAACATTCTTATTGAACTTTTCGAATTAATACATTGTTTGCATTATCAAATTCTGGAATACTAAATGGGTCCGTTTATAAATCATCCTTATTTTTATTATTCTCTGAATTCCAAAGCAAGACGCAAATAGATAAAAGGGTTATACTGAAGAACTATGTACTATTATAGTTCTCTTTTTCAGTTCAAGTAACTGATGCAATTAGATTGCGCTAGTATTAGCTAGTAAATTGGAAAAAGGTTTTTAAGAAACTGAGAACCGGTCCACCAAATAAGAATACTGATAATATTACAGCTCTGGATGCAATCAACAAGCTTTTCAGCGGTACTTGTACATTTCCAAGAATATATAGCTTCAATTCTTCTATCGGAACTCTCGGTGAGGTAGAAAGGTTCGAGAGATTGTTGAGATGATGAACCTCTCGAACAAATACGTACGGAATATCTTACCTTAAAACTGAATTGAGGACCCATTTCACAGTGATGTTTAATCGCATAGTATCGCAATTCGAAGCAATTGCGATAGTCTGATTCATCACTACGCCTCACAAATTTACCCTTCCAGTCATTCGCTGTTGCAACAGCAAAATTGGTAAAATTGTGCTACTAAATGATGACGCATCCACCCTATCTTTAAGGCTTGGTTCCCTCCAACTTCCTTCTCTTTCCAAAATATGAAGAAATAGTTGACTGAAAAGAAATTCACAATAAATAACAAGACTATCGGCGAAGCAGAAGAGCATTTTACACGTTGTACTTTTGGGAAAGCATAGAAAAGTTGGAAAATGGTTGGACAAAGTACATCCAGGTCTAAAGTTTCAGACCTCTATAATTACGAAGTGAAAAAACAACTTAATTTTTAGAAACATAATTATATATATATATATATATATATATATATATATATATATATATATATATATATATATATATATATATATATATATATATATATATATATATATATCCTCTCCTCTCACAAGACCCAGATGAGCTATAAACATATACAAGAACTGCAAAGGGCGGGAGAACCATTTCGTTTGAAAATAAACCTAAACTCAGGTTATGTTCAACAAATTTGCTTTCAACAGATGAATTTCGATTTAGAGATTGTGGACCACTACATATATCTTAGGCAAAGGATTTACTTAGGCATACTCTTAGGCAAAGGTGATACTCACCGGGAAGTGGAACGGTCTGTTAAGTATGGCTGGAAGGCATTTGGCAGGCTCAATATAGTGTTTAAGAACAAACCCCCAACTTTGTCTGAAGAGAAAGGTTTTTAATCAGTGCGTGCAGCCTGTTTTGGCCTACGGAAGTGAAACATGGACACTCACATCACAATCAGTTCAAAAGCTTTGGGTAGCATAGAGAGGAATGGAAAGGTATATGCTTGGCATTACAAAGCGGGCATTACAAAGCATAATATATATATATATATATATATATATATATATATATATATATATATATATATATATATATATATATATATGGAAGCAACCCGGTATAACGGATAAACAATGGTCAGTGTCAGTGTCAGTATCGGTGTAAATGTCAAGAGGACGAGAGTAATTTTAATTTGTTTATTTGATTATTTGAACTGTGACAGTGAACCAGCAGTGGGAATGAAGATAATTTTCAACTGACAATAAATAGTTATTTGTTCTTTAACAAAGACATTTTTTATTTGCACCTTGGTGGCGATTTGTACGAAAATCGCTACATTGGTGTAAGGTGTGGGGTTTATTCTCCCAGAAGGTGCTAATAAATTTGTATGGACAATTAATAAATAAATTTAAGAGACAATATGGCCTCACAAAGAGTACTTTTGAAAGACTTGAAAGTGGCGGACTTGAAAAGAGAGTTGGAAGAACGTGATATGGAGATCTCTGGTGTGAAAAGTGTGCTGCAAGCGAGATTGAGGAAGGCTTTGATGAACGACAATCTGGATTCTGAGGAATACCTGTTCGAAGTTCCGTGCGACACGAATTCTGTAATTAAAAGCCTGGAAAGCAAGATAGAAAGTAGGTTTCAAAGCAATGCTGAGAGCCTCGAAAGCAAGATAGAAACTAAATTGCAGGAGAACGCCGAAAGCATGCGAAAGGATGTGGACAGTTTGCGAGATGAGTTACAGACAAATTCTGAGATGCTGAATAAAAACCTGGAAAACCTTGAAAGCAAAGTCCACAAAAATCTAGAAGACCTGGAGGATAAGCTGAGAAAAGAATTTGGAACGGAAATTCAGGAGGCAATACACTGTTTGAATAAGGAACTCAACCAAAAATTAGCGAAGAGCACGTTACCCGTTCCTGATGACTACGCGTCCATTGAGTCCAGCAAGAACCACATGACAAGCGTGCGGATGAAACCTCCACAGTTTGATGGCAAAACTTCCTGGTCCAATTACCTGATTCAATTTGAGGCAGCAGCAAAAGCGAACGGATGGACTGATAGGGAGAGGGCTACTGCCTTGACTTTGGCATTGCGAGGAGAAGCTGCTGATGCGTTGCAGACCATTCCAGCGGAAGAGCAGAGGAGTTATCAGAAGCTAGTAAAACGCCTGGAACTACGATTTGACAGATCCATCTGGAGCATGTTTACCATTCCCAGTTAAAGAACCGCATCCAGAAGGTTACCGAAAGCCTGCAGGAATTCGAAGCTGACGTTGCTCGATTGGTTCGCTTAGCTTATCCTGCTACTCCGGAGAATGTGATGGAACGCTTGGCTGTACAGGCGTTTATGGGTGGACTGCGAGACCCTGAAGTCAGACAATCCTTATTGTTGGCTCGCCCGAGGAAACTTGTAGATGCGCTTGCCCAAGCCATGGAATTCGAAGAAGCGAAGCAGAGCCAGGCTCGTGTCCGAGCATTAGATGATGAACACTCCGAGAACGTCATAGAAGGGGTCGTACGGCGGATTCTAGAAGAAAGAATCCGGAAGCCAGAAAAGAAGACAGTCAGGTGCTGGAACTGCGGAAAACTGGGGCACGTGCGAAACCAATGCAAGGCATCCTCCTCTTCGGCCACGGAAAACTAAAGCAGGTCGACGAGAAGGGACGATCATCGACCTGTACTCAGCATGCCCCTCATCGAACAGTAAAAATAGCTACCATTCAACATCGGTCCAACAGCGCGTTCATAGATGGTCATATCGATGACAAGCTACATCTGATGCTGCTGGATACAGGTGCGACAAAGACCATCGTCCGAACCAACATCGTTTCGCTTTCAACGAAAATCATGGCCACTACATGGAAGCTGCGCACTGCAACTGGGTCTCCAGCTACCGTATACGGCGAAATCAACATCACGTTTTGCCTTGGGAGCACCTCATTTCGTCATGTAGCTTTGGTAGCCGACATAGAGGATGAAGTCATATTGGGCATAGACATTATAAATGCCAAGGGTCTCGAATTAAACTTCAAGCGGGGAACAGTGAACATAAATGGAGAAGAAGTCGTGCTACACCGTAGGCCCGAGAAAGGTGGCGTTCGTGTGATTCTGAGCGAGAACTGCGTAATACCAGAATGTAGTGAGGTTATTGTGAATGCTTGCCCGGAGAAGAAGTCTGACATGGGAGGCATCATGCTGTTTGAGCCTAGAAGCCACGATAGGGAGACAGGACGGGGAGTGGCGGTAGGAAAAGTTCTGCTATGTGTCGTCAAAGGAATGCCCATCCGAGTAATGAACACCAATTATTACTCGGTGTCCATTAAAAAAGGGACTGTATTGGGGTATTGTTCTCCTGTGTCTTCAGTTGTCAGGAAGTTGAACGTTATTGAATGTAGCAATGGTAAGTTCCCGAAAGAATTGGAAGACCTTGTATCCGCCTGTCCAAATGGATTTACCAACCAGGAGAGAGCTGCTCTGAAGAATCTTGTCAGCAAGTATCGAGATGTCTTCGCCATCGGTTCGACGAGCAAAGGTAGAACTAACATCGTTCGGCATAAAATCAACACTGGCGATGCTAGACCAATTCGTCAGGCTGCTAGAAAACTACCCTTGGCCAAGTATGAAGAAGCAACCAAGATCGTCCACGATATGGAAAAAGAAGGTGTGATTGAGCCGTCCAGCAGTCCATGGGCTTCACCAGTAGTTCTCGTCAAGAAGAAAGATGGATCGACAAGGATTATCGGCAACTTAACAACGTGACGAAGAAGGACAGTTATCCATTGCCAAGGATAGACGATACTCTGGACACCTTGGCGGGATCAACGATTTTCTCCACACTGGATTTGAAGAGCGGTTACTGGCAGGTGGAACTGGACCGGAGTGACCGAGAGAAGACAGCTTTTACCGTGGGTACGGGATTATGGCAGTTTACTGTCATGCCATTTGGGTTGTGTAATGCCCCCGCCACCTTCGAGAGATTGATGGAACTGGTCTTGAAAGGGCTATCGTGGAAGACATGTCTGGTCTACCTGGATGACATAATTGTGGTTGGAAAGTCCTTCAAAGACCACATGAAAAATCTGGAAAGAGTGTTCCAGAGGTTAAAGCAATCTGGTTTGAAGCTGAGTCCGAAGAAATGCCATCTCATTCGGAAGGAAGTACATTACTTAGGCCACATTGTCTCGGAAAAAGGAGTGGCTCTCGACGCTGCTAAGATTGAAACTGTCGAAAGTTGGCCATTACCGAAGGACAAACATGAACTTAGAAGCTTTTTGGGGTTATGTACTTACTACCGACGATTTGTATCAGGTTTTGCTAACATCGCCAAGCCGTTAACAAAGCTCACTGAAGGCGAAATACGGTTTGAATGGACTGAAGAATGCCAGCAAGCCTTCCAGCGTCTAAAAGAGGCCCTTACCAGCACACCTATCCTGGGTTATCCACTGCCTGAAGGGAAATTTATCTTGGACACAGACGCAAGCGATGTTGGGATAGGTTCCGTGCTGTCATAGATACAAGACGGCCAAGAGGAAAAGGTCATCGGATATTTTAGTAAGATCCTGTCGAAGCCGGAAGGCAACTACTGTGTCACTCGCCGTGAGCTACTGGCTGTAGTCAAATCCATGGAGCATTTCTACAAATACCTCTACGGGAGAAAGTTCTTATTGAGAACCGACCATGCCGTCTTGAAATGGCTCCTCCAGTTTAAGAACCCGGAAGGCCAGGTAGCGCGATGGATCGAGCTTCTGCAGGAGTTTGACTTCGACACAGAACATCGTGCCGGAACGATCCATAGGAATGCCGATGCCATATCCAGAAGACCCTGCTTAGAAGATTGCCAACACTGCTATCGGGTTGAGCAAAAAGAAGTTCAAGTAAATAGAACAACGGTGGTGGGCGATTTATGGACGCCAGCTGAACCAGGAGGAAGATCCCACCTTGAAGCTGGTTATTGGTTGGAAACGAGAGAATCGTAGGCCAACGTGGGAGGAAGTTGCCCGATATAACCCAGCTGTGAAATCCTACTGGGCCCAGTGGAATTCCTTGGAAATTCAAGACGGTGTTCTGACGCGGCTCGTGGAGAATCCTGATGGCCGAGATCCGAAGAAGCAGGTTGTGATTCCTGAGAA
>JARFXV010000031.1:755000-912875 GCA_031761425.1 Cosmopolites sordidus
ATGGTTGCTGTAAACAACACCAATCTTTCCTGAAATGAGGTAACCGACAAATGTTGAAGTGTGAAAAGAGTATGGTTCAGCTGCCCCCTCTGGACTGGATCTGAACTGCCACCCGTGGATCCCCCTGTCTCCCATATATTTAACTGGTTAATTATGTGTCTATGCCTATTTAGGCTAAATTTTATAGGTAAGGTAAAATGCCAAAATTTATAGGTAAGTATTTCAAAATTTTCTTTTTGAACTCATATTTGA
Organism: Cosmopolites sordidus; assembly: GCA_031761425.1. Classification (NCBI taxonomy): domain Eukaryota; kingdom Metazoa; phylum Arthropoda; class Insecta; order Coleoptera; family Curculionidae; genus Cosmopolites; species Cosmopolites sordidus. The sequence continues at coordinate 755,253 of JARFXV010000031.1, forward strand.
GTCATGTTACGAGTTACGATTAAATGAGTTAACTTTTAAAAGTCGCGCTACGCAGCATCGAACGACGATTCCTGATGATGACAACCGAGCGAGTCCGACACCCTGTGTTTTTTGAATTTATTTGTTTTGGTTTTCACAACAGAGCGGAAGCAGAGTATTGCAAAAATATTCAATATTATTGGTATTCATTAATCTTTAAACTATAGTAAAAAATCTACTTAGGTTAATAGATCTTGTATTGTTCAATTGAACAATAAAGAGTGTCACGTTGAACGAATACCGAAAAATGGACACACGCAATTTTTTCAATGAGTATTTTATATTCTTGTCTTAATGTGTTTATCTCTAAAAACAAACATTTTTTTTATTGTAATAAACTAAGATTTTTGATACTTTCGCTGTCACAAACCAACAAAATTGAGAAGATAAGTGGGTACCTACCTAAAGATAGCGGTTCTCGCCGCAACAGAAATAGGAGACCGAGATGGAAGATCGAGACGCGAGACCGAGAGCGTCACTTAACGTATTGGTTAGGCCTCTGGTTTCGCTCGCGAATTGAATAGTAGTTATGTTGTTGTTACAAACTCTAGGTACAAACCTAGCCTAGATAATAAGAGGTAGGTATCTACACCTACGCGATGTTTTGAAAGTTGTGATTGAGTCATAAATTCGATTCAAACTAATCGAATCATTATTTTTTGGTTTGTTCCTTAATTTTTTATTGCTTGCAGCAACAAAACCAAAAAAGAGAAAAATTATAAATAAAGAGGATGATTCTTCTACTGGCAGTAAAACTAGTAATTAGTATCAGATGGCAATTACAACACAATCTCACCCTGATTATCCAGTATCAGTAGATAACAGTAATGAAAACTTGAGTAACTTACTACTGAATCAAGCTGATGGATCCGAATCGGAACCCGTAAATCCTGTAAACATTATTAACGAAGGTTCTCAATCTCATGCATCTGATTCTCTCATGCATCAGTTCTGGGAGATAAAGATCATGCATCATTTCTGGGAGATAAAGATGAATGTCATAAAAATTATATTGGGCGATAAAATGGACGATCTTCTGTAATGACTACCGAAAAGCGAATGGAAATGTTAAAACGATGCTGGGTGCCTCCAGAAAAGTATGATTTTACTGACGATGCTACGCACTTAAAACGTAAATTTAACCACACTTGGTTAGAAATGTACAAGCCTCGGCTTACTTATTCGAAAGATTGTTGTTTGTTTTGCGTTTTATTTCCGTCGAAACTTGTCCATGGTGTGCATTGTGGAGCACCAACGTGCTCCCATTACTCATGGAAAAGCTGCCGCTCTAAATGCTCTTTTCAATGAAACTGGTAGTGTTATTAAAATCCATCGATAAGGTCAACCACGTCGAATACACCCGCATCCTGAGGATAACGATGTATTGACGACAAATCGAGCAAATCCTTACATGAGCCTTCGAGATTTATCGTCTCAACTGAATATTAGCCAGAATAAAACCAGAAGATATTTCGTTGGTCACAAAATCAAGCCATATAAACCGAAGTTCTCACATACATTGAAAGAAGGTGATTATCTTTACTGATGAGGCTACATTCACCACTAATAGGCTTGTATCGTCTCAAAACTGTAGATACTGGACCAGAGATAACCCTCACTGGGTTATAAATTGTTAAGACCAATATTCTTTGAAAGTCTATGCCTGGTGTGGGATTTTAGGAAACCGAATAATTGAATTGCAGCTAGATGGTGCATCCACCCACAATGGTTAAACCAAAAATTTCCTATCCGCTGGATGGGAAGAAACAGTCCTTTTGAACCGTGACCTTCGAGGTCTCCCGATATTACACCCCTCGATTTGTATTTTTGGGGTATAGTCATATTAAATTTATAAAACAAGGCCCAGAAATCGAATTGAACTTTGTGCCAGAATAAAGCAAGCGTATCAAGAATTCAGCATCCAGGAACTTAGGCGAGTATCTAAACAGGATCGTAAAAGAATCGAAAAATATATTGGAATAGACGGAGGACTGACTATTTGAGAGAGATCACATTGACAGTTAATTATTTATATTATGAAAATTATTTTTGTATACTTTTTCCTAAATTTAATCAATTACCAAAAATTGTTTTTCCCTAAGAATAAAATAATTATTCCTTTTTAAGTGCTTTTTATTTTACTGAAATATTTGAATAAATTACATTATTAAATTGACAACGTGTCAAGTTTTTAGTTTCCATGGCACACTAATTATCGAATTAAAAAATAAATTTAAACGTAATAATTATGTGTATAGACCAAAATAATGAAAACATTAAAAATGCGAATTTTGTCATAAAACTCGGTATGAGAGCTTATAATAATATTTTGAACAACTTTTTCTAATAACTTTTTTCGCGAAGTATATCTCTAACGCGAAGCAAAATATCAAGAATTGACCCTGTTTGTGAATTCGTAGTAGTCTGAGTTTAAAGTTCACATTTCAGTTGAGTATTTTAAAAAATGTGACCTATCAACCTGTTCGACTGTGCAAAAATGCAAATGTGTATTCCTTCAAATAGCGAAAACATGTGGGCGTCTTCATCTTACTATATCTCTCTCTATATATATATATATATATATATATATATATATATATATATATATATATATATATATATATATATGACCTTGGCGAAACGTCTGCACGTTCCCAACAAAGGGGACACAAACGATCGAACAATTCTAAAATACAATAATTCAAATGAATGATAATTCAATGAAATTTCGAATTCAGACATAAGAATCCAAATAAACCGAAAGTACTTTCCAGGAGAATCAGGATAATGAAACAGATGCCCCAACAAAAGACGTATTCAAATAATGTTTATTAAATTTTCCATAAAATATCTATTGTAATTAATAATGTTTATGCAGTATCTTAAAATTAATGTAAAACCAACACTTACAGTTTTCCATGGAAAAATTCTCTTGCCGGTCATGTGAGTAATTTCTAGCAAATTCTCTTAATTATTTTTCAAGACATGGAGTTACTATGTAATTTTTCATTAGGAAAGAATGTTAATCTTTAGAACATACTATCAATTCGTCGTGGAAACAACTGTTTTAATTAAGGAAAAATTAAAACACTTTAATTTTATTCCAACAAATATGTTTCTTTAAAAGTTTTTGATATGATGTAACATTTTCTACAAAATTACTTTTGCTGTTATAAACAGTTTTCAAACTAGTTCATTGCATTATATTTTGATCTTTCCTGTCCGATTCATTCACACATACTGACGATAACAAAAGCTATTTAATAATTAGTATTTTGATGAATATCCTCGAACTGTCCAACTAATTTGTTTACATTATTTAATATTTTACGCGATTATATTTATATATCCTCAAATGTTCAATTGTCTGTTTTGCTGCAATAAATTATTGTTTATTTGTTCGTAACCGAAGTGTAAATATTACTGTTATTATTCCATGTTTTTGAATGCCGAAACAATGTCCATATATTATTCATTTGTTTATTCAGCAATACCACTGATTTTGATCATTTTCTGAATTTAGTCTTTCCAGAATCTTACTATATACAGTGTCGCACTTAAGATGAAGGCACCGTCATATCTTCGCTATTTGAAGAAATACAGATTTGATTTTTCTGTACAGTCATACAGATTGATGAGTCATATTTTTTAAGATACTCAACTGAAATCTGATCTTTAAACTCAGCCTACATCAATCTGTATGACTGTGAAAAAATTCAAGTCTGTATTGCTTCAAATAGCGAAAATATGTGGGTGTCTTTATCTTTAAAGCGACACACTGTATAAATAAATATCTATATTACTATATGTCTATATGTATATATATATATATATATATATATATATATATATATATATATATATATATATATATATATATATATATATATATATATATAATCTTTCACCACATCTTCACGTGGTGGCACCGCGATACTCAACTGTAATCTGATCTTTAAACTCAGCCAACATTAATCTGTATGACTGCAAAAATTCAAGACTGTATTCCTTCAAATAGCGAAAACATGTGGGTGGGTGGTATATATATATATATATATATATATATATATATATATATATATACATGGAGTCATGCCTTCCGACTAAAACCCTTCCCCCTCAAGGATATCTGCTCGTGGCCTGGAAACCGCCGTTAGGCATTACCTCAGGACACACAACAGATTGTCAGTCCAAATTTGCCTTACGTCTTCTCTCGTCCTCTATTTTTGTCCTCATTATTTTCTCCACCAGGCCAATTATTCTTGCCCACTGTCTTTTTCCTTCCAAAAGCAGAACGCCGATGTTGTATTCCGTCACTTCTACATTGCATTCGGCAGCAGTAGCAATCCGAAGCGGTTCCCATCTCGGGCAGTGGAAGATTGTGTGGTCCCTTGTATCCACCATCCCACAATAGCGATAATCCTTGTCCTCTGACTTTCCCATTCTGTGTAAATAATATCTGAAGGATCCATGGCCCGTTATTGCTTGTGTTGTGTAGAAATTTGTCTCCCCTAATTTTCTGTTGTGCCACTCTCTCACGTCTCGGATAAATGTTTTTGCCTTTCCCTCATAGTCGTTCCATTCTTTGTGCCAGGCTTCCAGTAATTTCTGTCTTGCTTGGGTTTTTGATTCCTTTCCCCTTTCGAATATTGATATGCCTTCCATGATTCGGAGTCTTATTGGTGGTAGACCAGCAACGGCTAGGATAGCCATTGTGGGCACGGTTCTATATGCACTTGTAATGCGTATTGCTATTTTTCTGTTTACTCTTTCGAGCATTGCCTCGTAGTGCTTATACCTTAATACCTTTGCCCAAATAGGCGCCCCATACAAAATGATATAGTTGATATAGTGGCCTCCACCAATATACGCCTCTTCCAGGCCCTTGGTCCTCCTGTTTTTGGGGTTATTTTATTTAGTATCATCAATGTTTTATTTGCTTTTTCGTATGTCAGTTTGACGTGAGTGGTCATTTTAGCATATTTGTCTATGAGAATCCCCATATATTTAGTTGCTCTTGTACTGTTTATTGTGGCACCCTGAATATTGATTTGGAGGTTTGTGAGTTTTCTTCTCCCCGCCAATATTACTATTTCAGTTTTTTTTTGTGATATTTTAATGCCCATTTGATCCATCTCCAGGGCTATTTTGTTAACAATATGCTGTGCCATTTCTTCCAGAACAGACCTGGTCCTTATAAGTAATAAAGTAAATATATATTTTTTTTTTGTATGTCAACGATACTTACATTGACAACAATGGATTTTCATGACAGTGACATACTACCAAAATATATATATAGGTAATGTTTACTGTGTGATTGTTTATTGTACTGATTGTGTATTCAAATATTCAAATATTCAAAAACGTTCACGTTAAAAGTTTGTAAATTTTTACAACATTACACATTTTTACACATTAAACATTTTTATATCTTTAAAATTTTGTTCGTTAGGCAAATTTATTACAAAAAAGAATCACTGAGAAATTTGTCTCCGTTTGGTTTTTTGTTTTTACCCAGTGATTCTTTCTTTAAATAAGAACAGGTATTTTTGATATTTTTTGAGTTTTAGACAGTGGCGAAAAACCCAAATAAAGGAGAAAAATTATATGAACACGCCACAATCATTCAAACATTACTTAGTGTTCTCTCTGCTGCCTATCTGTTCCCTTAACTGCCTCTCTCCATGTCTCATGCTCAACCCTGAACTACATATTTCCACGATACATTCTGAAGTCACCCTATCACCCTCTCCCATCTCGAACTGTTTATGTGACAACTGTAATCTGATCTTTAAACTCAGCCAACATTAATCTGAATGACTGCAAAAATTCAAGACTGTATTCCATCAAATAGCGAAAACATATGGGTGGTATATATATATATATATATATATATATATATATATATATATATATATATATATATATATATATATATATATATTACACATGTTCAAGTCTGCGTTCATGTTACCACAAGTTACTCAAACTAAGCTGTAATACTAAAATCTTATCATCTATCTTGAATTAGGCATTATCAGAAAATACAAATGTTGTTCCTTCAATGATTAATACATCTGAAATGAGGGTTGCTATTTATGTATCCGGAATTGTCAACGATAGTGACGCTAGACGCCATCTAACATATACATCGTAAAATTTGACATTGTTCGGTCAATGTCATCCAAAATCGGTTGTTGCCAGAAATTGCAGAAAACAGAAATGATATGTCATGTGACATACCGTAAGATTGAGCCATCCCTGGGCAGTCATATGATAAGCATACACAAGATTTTACATGAACATTTATCCGTGAAAAGATTTGTTCGCGTTGGATTCCACATGATTTGACAATCGATCAAAAAAAGGCTTGTGCCGATTGGTACAAAGAAATGCTCAAAAATTCAATTGGGATGCGTCAAAAGTCGTGTATAACATCTACTCAGGTGACGAATCTTGGATCTCTGCGTATGAACTCAAAAGTAAACAGCAGTCGACTGTATGGGTCTTTCAAAATGAGCCAAACCCAGCAAAAGTTGTTCGCGCAAGAAGCACTTCGAATGAAATGGTCGCCAGTTTTTTTGGGGATTAATGGGGGTAAGTGGCTACACTGCCACTAGAGAATCGTAGAACGGTCAATTCTGAATTGTACACAACTATTTATTTGGCAGAAGTCTATGAAGAGATAAGAAAAAACAACCATCGACAAAAGATCATTCTTCTCCATGACAACGCGACCTCTCACACATCGGACCGAACAACTCAATAGTTGACCAGTCAAAACATCGAATTGATTATTTCTTTTTGTTCCCCTCCGTAAAGAATAAACTACGTAGTCAACGATTTTCGACGTCAGAAGAAGCTGTGGATAATTTCAAAATGCCTGTTTTGGAGATACCTCAATCGGAATGGAAAATGTGTTATGAAAATTAGTTCAAACGTATACAAAAGTAAAAAACAATTTTCAATGATAAATATTTGTTTTTATTTATTATTCCGGGTACATAAGTAGCAACCCTCGTAAACATGTAAAAGGGTAACATATTAAATTCAGCCAACTGGAAAAATTTCTTAGGCCATTGATTATCCTCCATCCTCTTAAGATGACGTCGCAACCATAACATGTACATGCTAAACTTGAAGAGATTTACCATTAAACACCAAATCATTTTTTTTTAACTTCTTGACGCACGTTTCGCTAACCAAATCAGTAGAAACAATAAAAATAGGTTAGATTTTGATATTTTCAGAAAAACACCTACACATTCCTAACGATTCAAATCATAGCTTCCAAAATAAGATGGCTAGTTTAAATTTTATAGTAAATAGATTAATTAATTTTACTTTAAATTGAGATAATTATAACAAAAAATTTAAATTTATTAGGGAGGTATCTGTAGTGATTGGTTGTAATAAAAACATTGTATATAAATTAATTAGCAAACATAAGTTCATAAAATTATTGAAAGAATCTTCGACTTTTCAAAAGGATCAAAACACAAAGAAAATTATGGTAATACCATTTGATGTCCAATTAATAAAACGGCTAGACAGAATTTTGAATAAAGTAGACAATAAGGTTGTTTACAAACCATATAATAAATTAAGAGAAGTTCTGGGTAATCCAAAGATAAAGTAGAGCAACATGAAAAGTCGAGGATTAACGAAATTAGTTGTCAAGACTGTGACCGAAGGTACATTGGCCAAACAAAAAGATCCATATTGACAAGATATAAAGAACATATTGCCCACATTAGATATGGGAGAAATGAAAGATCTTGTGTTGCTCAACATGCAATCGAACACGACTACAGTATAGATATTAGTAAGTTAACACTAATTAAAAGTATTAATAATAATAGGGATTTGGATGCATATGAAAACATTCAAATAGAAAAATGTAAGAAAATCATGAACCGCGATAAAGGACCTATCAAGTTCAGTCAACTTTTTCATTTATTAATGTAAGGCTTAGTAAACTTCACGGTTCATGACTATTACACGCTTCGTTAGGTAGGATTTTCCATATAAATAGAACATAGTTTTGTTTTAGAATTAGATTAAATCATCTCCTGATGATGCTAACATGGTTAGCGAAACGTGCGTCGAAAAGTTCAAAAAAGTGATTGATGTACATGCTGAATAAAATTGATTATATACATACTTACTGTATACCATTCAATGGACTACATGATTTTATATGCCTTTATATTTCTATATGTGATTACAAAAATTGTTGAAAACGATACGGTTAAAAAAAATGCTTTTATAATGTTGAGATGAAGTTTTCGTGTGCTACTTGGTAAACAGTATTATTTTTGTTCTACTAAAAGCGCTAAAATGCTGGGTTCATGCATAACTTCGTTTCAGAATATAATCCGAAATTTAAAGCGGAATCGTTCAAAAGTATTTCCGAATTGTTTGGTCCAGATGCAAAAAACTTTGATTTATCTAAGTAATGAAATGACATTTTATGGTAATAGATAATAAATAAAATCCCCTAGTATTTTGCAAAAATATTTGAAGACTTAGAAAAAAACTATCTTATCAGACTGCACACCAGACAACTTGCTTATTTTTTTAGTAAAATTCAAATAGAAGTTTTTTTACACAACGGTAACAAATATAGCTCGAGATATTTGGATATTTTGCTACCGTAAAAGCAGAATACGAAACTATATTACTTAGTATAAAAAAATACAGCATTGATTGATTTAGAGATCGTAATTTTCCTCGTTAGGCGGCAAAGTTGATGCACAAAATATCCTTGGTTCCAATGTCTAGAGAATAGCTAAGCTAAAAATCAGCACGACATCGGAAAAAAAAAGGTTGGACTTTTTGATAATCGTCAAATAACAGACCTTATAAAGGATAAATATAAATAAAATAGATAATAACAAAAGAATAAAATCGGTGCTAATATAATGACTATTGAACCCAAAGAGATTTAACCATTAAACACCAAATCACTTTTTTTTAACTTCTCGGCGCGCGTTTCGCTAACCATGTTAGCATCATCAGAAGATGACTCATTCTGATTTTAAAATTAAACTATGTACTATTTATATGACATGCGTACCTAATGAAGGGTGTAAAAATAATGAATTGTGAAATTAACTAAGCGTTATATTAATAATTGAAAAGTTGACTGAATGGAATATGTCCTTTATATACTAATATATAACATGGTTTTCTTACATTTTTCTATTTGAATGCTTTCATGAGCATCCAAAGCCCTGTTATTATTTAAAATTTTAACAAGTCTTACATTACTAATGTCTATATTTGTCTATATATGGAACTTTAAGTTTACCAAATATTCCTTGGATTTCATTCATGATTTTTTATATTGATTTACTTTATCCTTTGGATTACCTAAGACTTATCTTAATTTATTATATTGTTCCAAGACAACCGTAAAGTCCACAATTTCAACATCTTGTCTAGCCCACGTATTAATTGAGCATTAAACGGTATTAAAAGTCTAGGCATACCAGCCGCGAGAACAAACTCTGCTGACTACTGACTCCATGTATTGTAAAGCCTCATAGAAAAGTCGATGGGGTACAAAACCTCTAATGACTATCTTTATAGATTTCGATAAAGCATTCGACACAGTATACTAGGATACGATGTTAACAGCTCTATTAGATTTCAGAATTGACAACCGCTATAGGAAGATGTGTTCGCCAAGACGATACCATTTCACCAAAATTTTTCAATACTTTACTTCAATACATATCCAAACACACACGATGGGACGGCTTAGGATTGAATATTATCGGTGAAAACCTCAATCACTTGAGATTCGCCGACGACCTAATTTTAATAGCCGACCGTCTCGATGATGCTATTGTGATGTTAAAAGATCTGAACGAAGTGTCCATGAAAGTGGGGCTCAAAATCAACTTCGCCAAAACTCAAATTATGACAAACCTGGTACTTGGCAGGAACGTTTACATCAATAACATCAGAGTAGAGGAAACTACATCTTTTAGGTACTCGGGACAAGAGATTAGTATCAGCAGAGACAATCAGACTTGCGAAAACTCCAGAAGAATCGGACTTTCGGACATCTGAGATATATATTTAAGTCAGAATTGCCGGTTTGTTTGAAGAGAATTTTTTTTAACCAGTGTGTCCTTCCAGTTCTCACATATGGTACAGAGACTTCAACAATGACAAAACAGACAATTAGAAAGATACGGGTGACACAACTAGCTATGGAACGGACAATGCTGAGAGTTTATCTCAGAGATCGAATACCAAATACAGAAATACGCAAACGAACGAAAGTGATTGATGCCGTAGAAAGAATAACGATGTTGAAGCAGAACTGGGCGGGTCATGTTGCGACAGCGATTGACAGGTGGACAAAACGAATCCTCGAATAGAGACCAAGATTGGAAGCCTTCAGAAACAGAGGACGTTCCCTCACCAAATGGACTGATGACCTAAACCACAGTGAAAGCGCTTAAGGGATGCCTACATCCAGCAGTGGATTTCAATAGGCTGACGATGGATGGATGGACACGGTATTACTATGAATTTATTTTTATTCTGTTCTTTTTGAACAGTTCAGTTTTGAACAGTGATTTCGTAGTTTTGAACAGCGAAACGCGCATCGAGAAATTAAAAGTGATTTGGTATTTAGTGCTAAATCTACTTGAATTTAATATTTAACACTCTATGTTCCAATAGAAGAAATGGTGATATATATGTTTAAACAAAATTATTATTTATTTAAACACGTTCTAGTTCACTTTTTACTATTTGGTAAGAAAAAAGTAATTTATAAAAAAAGTATATTGCTTTTAATTCTCATAAAATAAAACTATTCAAACATCTCGTTTCAATTATCTGTAATTTTACATATTTATATTATATATGTGCAAAGTTTCCATAGTTTGGCTGCAATAAATTTCTGTTTTGGGTTACTGTCCGGCATAACCGAAATGTAAATACTAGCCTTATTATTCCATGTTTTTGGACCCTCGTACCACAACAATTTGTCCTTGCAATTTGTTTGCTTGACCAATGACACCAATGGTTTAATTTATTTTCTAGTATTCGGAATAATGTCAAATATCTTTATACATTTAGTATATACGTGCCTAGTACATAGAAGGCTTTTTAATTATGAATTAACCAAAATCGGGATATTATATTTTTTAACTCAACACGAAAATAGAAGCTTTTTATCAGACGTTTGCTATTTATGATTCGAAAATATTATGGCTCAAATATCTTCTTCCTGAATTTTTTTGAAAGTGAATACATCTTTTGTTTTCTTCGGTGTCCTTTTTTTCTTTTTGTTTCCATCAATTTTTTTTTTTATTCTTTCCTTCCAGTAACCTCTTAGCTCTGCTGACAATTATCCCCTTAAGTTATCCCCTTTCGTTGTTCCCTCCAGTGCATTAGTAAACATTATATTTGATATCCGAGCACTACGTGACTAAACGAATTCTGAGTAATGTCTGAATGATTGTGGCGTGTTCATATTTTTTTTTCCTTTATTTGGTTTTTTCGCCACTATCTAAAACTCAAAAAATATCAAAAATACCTTTAAATAAATTTTTAAATAAGAACAGGTATTTTTGATATTTTATGAGTTTTAGATAATGGCGAAAACCCCAAATAAAGGAAAAAAATAAACGAATTCTGACCAAACTAATCATGAATTTCTTTCTACTGCAATTCCAATTGATTATTTTGTATTTCCTCGTCGTCATTTTTATCAATTTTAATATTTTACTAGAATCTGGAATCTTTATTGCAATTTATTCTACATATTGTCTCGATTTTTTTAGATCATTGAGGTAATATCATATAACACATTTCACAAAATTAGATTACCCGAAATAGTGGAAAAATTATTTTGCATTGAAAATGATATAGTTTCATCAAATTTTTTAAACTCCAAGAATACAGCAATTTGTCTCATAATGGACAAGAAGCATGTTTTCTGATTAGATTGAAAAACTAACATAAAGAGTATTACACTAGTATATTATCTCTATCATTAAACTAATAACTTAATTTCCAAGAGTTAAAAAAATGATGACTTCGACGGCTAATGTTGAAAATGTAGGTAATAAATATCAAGCATTTTTACGGCTGTTCCTAGAGAATTTCATCGATGAAATAAAGGCGTTTTTTTTTAATTTATTTTCTTTAAAATAGCATTTAACTAGTCTAGTTAACTAATCTAGACTTGTTATATGTTTAACTAATCTAGACTAGGGGTCTAGTAGGTATAATGCTTTCAGGTATTCCAGTATTTAACTTGTTTCTGTTAGAGATACTTTTTAGAGTGGCTTGAACACCACTTTAAGATATAATTTTTTACAAAGAGGGTAGTTAGCATCCTGTATTATAGCAAGGTTTTCTTGGTAAGTTTGCATACATTTGTGCTCCAAAAAAATATTTAACTGCCTTATTATAATATCTTAATATATTTTTATTGTTATCAGACCTCTCTTGTTGTCACTTTTGCTGAAATTTATTCTTCATGATTCGTTATAGTGGTTAATGTTGATGTCCATGCGGTTTCTTGAATGTTTTTAATTAATTTGATGACTATCACCGTCAGGTTCGGCCCTTAGTGGCATTTCTAGTAAAATCATATTGTTTAATTATTCTCTGAGCAAGTTCTAATTTGTTTTTTTTGTGAATAAAGTTGGTTACCTTTCGTTTCCTATTATTCATAAAAGGATTATAAGGATTATAAGGATTACAATAGGGTAGCCAGACTCTAGATTCAAGCGTGTTTCTGTTTTAATTATTTTGGTATACAGAGTGTTCTATAACTTATCCGCCATAGAGCAACTGATGATAGTAGAGATCGAAATAAGAGGATTTAGTCAATAAATATGTTGTTGAAATGTTGGTCATTAAAAAGATATAGGGTGTTGAAAGTGAAACTAAATTTGACGAAAAATTTAGATAATTTAAAAACGATTAAAGATATCAGGTTCAAAATCGGGGTAGTTGGGGTTTCAAAGGCGGCTAATCCGAATTTGGTACTAACTTGAGCCTAGTTCCTAGAGAGTGCTTACTACCTACTTCATGAGGAATTAATTCGCTCATCATTTTTTACCATATAAAGCTAGGTATATTTTGACTTCAAAATAGAGAAGCGACATAATTTCTATGTAAAAAAGTACCTGGTCAATATCGATATCTCACGCCGTTTGCGAAATATTCGTGTTCGTTCGAATATTCCATTGCACATCTTGTCGATGACTGAAAAATATGCAATTCACAAAGTGTGCTTTGAATATTGTGTACAAATTATAACGCCTCGATGACAACTGTCTTTGTTTTCTATCTATCCTATTAAAAGCATTTGGAAACAAGTTTCTCCAATCTTGAGTTGGTATGAACCAACATATGCAGACTGAATCCAAAAATATGCAGACTGAACCAGTTTCCTAACCATGTTTTAAGGGATATATTCTGCGTGCATACACAATTAAATTACAATAGTCGCGCTGCAGTTAAAAGGTATGAAAAGCTCTACCCAACCAGAATCATCCCAGATCGACAAATTTTTCAAAGGATTTTCAATCAGTTAAGCAAAACAGGTTCGTTTTATTACAACAATCCTGGTAGACGACCGAAACGTTTAACGGTAGAACAAGAAGAGGACATTTTATTTAGTATCGCGGAAAATCCTGAACTAAGCACTAGGCGTTTGGAGGTATCTACAGGAATTAGCAAATCTACCGTTTCAAAAGTTCTCCATAAAGAAAAATTGTTTCCCTACCATTTTTCGCCTGTTCAAAATTTATTGCCACATGATTTGCCGGCTAGATGGGAATTTTATTAAAATCTACTACATAAAAAACGAAAACCCCATGTATCTGACAAAGATATTGTTTACTGGCGAAGCACCTTTTACCAAGCGCGGAATTTTTAACTAGCGAAATAATCATTATTACGCCCTGGAAAATCCAAACCTACAAAAGGAGCGACATTTGCAGCATGAATTTTCTATTAACATTTGGTGCGGCATTACTGACAATTTTTTAATCGGTCCATTTGAGTTTCCGCAAAGACTGAATGGAGATCAATATGTGCAGTTTTTAAAAAATGATTTATTAGACCTTGTAACGTTCCACCTTACTTGCATTTTATATCGGGGTTGGGTACGTAAGTGAGAACTTTAGGTCGTGCACAGAAACAACGTTGAAATAATTAATACGTAATACGTAATGAACTAATTATAATTATGTGTAAAAAAAATAAGAAAAGGGAAAAGAGATGTTTAGCAATAACTACAAGAAAATCAAAAGTTGGGCGCCAGTGGAGGCCTATACCAGCCACGATAAGGAAATGCTTATTCTATTATCTACGGTACTAGCCTTCAGGTATCGGATGTTCGGTTCGGCTAATACGCCAATGGCAATGATGTAATGATGTAATAATGGAATGATTTAATGGTACAATGGTACAATGGTATAATGGTCCAATGGTACAATGGTACAATGGTACAACAATTTACGTTCGATCGGCACAACGTGATGTACTGGTGGCGTAACTGGTGACGTAACTGCTGGCATACGGAATCACTTCGGTATGCTTAGTGGTGTATCGTGGTTGCGATAGATGTTGTAGTAGACCCTATATATAATGACAGACGGAATCACAAAAGCGTTTTGAGACTTAGAAACTCGCCGTGGTTGTCGATACTAAAGGCAAGGAGAACACGCCACGCTACTGATCGCCGGCTGCCAAATTTGCAAACGCCGGGTTAATTCACGAAGGCAGCGCTGGTCGTACCAAGCGGGGCGACGATACGAGGGAACTTTTGAAGCAACAAGGGAGGCAGAATCTGCATCATAGACGACGTATTTCCTGAGACAGATAATGGAAGTCACCGCCCTTGCGGATATAAGCAGAGAATCAGTGATGGCCGCCGGAGATCGGGATTGGACAAATACGAAGGAGAATCAGGATACATATGTAACGGGGGTGAAAACCCAAACATTACAATGTTTTAGACGGTATACCTCTAAACTTAAGACATGTGGTTCATGCAAGATGAGGCGCCACCGCATTTTACGATTGCAGTGCGAAATCATTTAAATTAACATTTTCCACATCGATGGATTGGACGCGATGGTGAATTTTCTTGGCCACCTCGTAGCCCAAACATTAATCCGTTAGACTTTTATTTGTGTGGTCATATGAAATCTTTAACTTACCATGATGAAATCAATACCCGAGACGAACTTTTACAAAAAAATCAACAAGCGGACAATGTTATTAGAAATGAAGAAAACATCTTCTCAAACGTGAGGCGCCACTCTCAAGAGCCTGCGAAAGTGTATTGAGGTAAACGGTGGACACTTTCAAGACCTATTGAAGTAAATTTCAAAAAATGGTTATTTTAAATAAAGTCCGTTGTATTTTTGACTTTGGGAATTGCAGAATTTTTAATCATCGACAAGATGAGCAATGGAATATTCGATCACAAATATCTCGCAAACAGCGTGAAATATCGATATTTATCAAGGGTGCCTTTTTTACGTGGAAATTATGACTCTTCTCTATTTTGAAGTCAAAATATTCCCAGATTTCTAAGATAAAAAAATATGAGCGAGTTAATTCGTCACAAAGTAGGTAACAAGCGCCCTCTAGGAACTAGGCTCAAACTAGTACCAAATTCGGATTTGTCACCTTTGAAAGCCCAATTACCCCGATTTTGAACCTGATATCTTCAACCGTTTTTAAATTATCTCAATTTTTCAAAAATTTAGTTTCACTTTCAACACCCTTTATATTTTTAATAACTAACATTTGCACACATATATTGACTAAATCCTCTCATTTTGATCGTACTATCACCAGTTGCTCTATGGTGGATAAGTTATGGGACACTCTGTATATGGGGACACTCTTCTGCGGTGAAGATAGTTTGCATATTGTTTCCTTGAATTAATTTTAGTAGGCTTTTCCCTCATGTCGTTTTCAGCCTAGATCTCCACCTAAAGTTTTTGACATTGTACTCACCACCAGCTATAAACCTATTTCTTAAAGTTATAAAGAAGGCATCAAAATCTTCTGGTTTGATTTTCGTCCTTTTGTCCAATTTTGTACGTGAGCAATATATAGCTGATAAACTATTTTGATGAAATATTTATAAGTGACATAAGGTTCTGATATTACTATAATGTCAATATCATAAGATGTAATAAATATCTTAATTTCTTTTATATAGTTTGAAAGACCATTAACATTCCAACATGTAATTTTGAATTTTATATGAACTGCCATTAAGTATTAAATTTGTAATGGTGTTCAGTTATTTTATTGACAATGGGAGCTAGGAAGATGAGTATTATGCTTATTTGCTCCATTAATTTGTTAAATATGTCTTCAAGTTTGATTATGTTGGTCATGTATTCATATCACGTAGTAATACTGGTTGGAATATTGTAATTGTTTGCTCTATAGTGGAGATAATTTGTAAATTGTTGTTTTTACTGATTTTAGTAGGCATTTATCTTGTCGTTTTTAGCCTAGATCCCAATCTACAGTGTATGTTATGTAAATCAGATTGAACCTGTTGTGTTGGCTGGTTTGTCATTTGGATTTTCTGCAATCTCTTCATACGTAGGGCTAGATAAGATCTTTGTTGTGGTTACTTGTGTATAATGCGTCCGCAATAATTGATGGGGAGGTTGCCAGTGAAGTAGCCGCATTTAACATTTTTATCTCTTGTTTTCAAATTACAGTCTCTTGGAAAATGACCTCCTTTGCAAATCATGGTAATTTTTAGCAGTATTTTTTTATATGACCATATTCTTAGCACTGACCGTACTGGGAGTTCATTTGTTTCACATATGGTGGGTCAAAGTGAGTATTGTTCACTTTATTGACTAGGTTTTTTATAATTTTAAGATTACTTTGTTACATTCGCACTGTGCCAAATCAACAGGAAACGTTAATAACGGGTTTTTAGTAATGATGTGTTAGATATCGTATATATTTGTTATCTCTTGATACATTTTTTGCAAAGTTTGCAAACCCCCAAGCAAAACAAAAGCTATCACCGCTTGGGAGCAACAAATTTATGAAACTTCAGCTGAGCCAGATACGGCATAAACCTTTGTGTCTTTGGTAATTTGAGAAAACATTGTTCTTTGCTTTGAAAACTTGTCACTTCTTGAATTTTTGCACAAACGAAGTTTTCTAATTTGTAGCTGTTTTGCAAATTTGCCGAACTTGCTCGGTTTCCAAAATCCATCCTACAGTACAAACTATCCTTATGGTTAAATATGTCCCAATTCTGGTGCTATCGATCTTCTGGATCTATTCAGTTAGGCGAAAAAGCCTAAAAGCTTGTTTTTTTTTCTTTTCATTTAATCTTTATGTCACCCAATACTGAGCTTCCACCTATAACAATCTTATGTTATTCTCATTCATGGCAACCCTGCCACCTTCTTTAGATCATCATACCATCTCATCCCTGGTTTACCTCTATTATTTTCCCCATCCATGGCCTCCATTGAAAGATATTAACATTCCGTCTACTGTATGTTGTTTTTGCCACGTGACCTGCATAATCCCATTTAAATTGTCTCGCTCTTTTCACAATATCGACTACTTTAGTTTTCTGGCGAATCCACTCATTTATTTTCTTAACTCTCCGTATAATTCCTTCATTGATCACTCCATGGTTCTTTAGGTAACCTCTAGCTTCGTCACTATTTCACTTATTAAGATCCATGCCTGGGCACCAACAGGAAGGATCTAGTGATATACTTTAGATTAGAAAAGCATACCAAAATTCGCCCATGACGTCTTTATCTGTCAATTTCAAGGTCTTTATTTTCATTACCTAGCGTTATCATTTAACCGTTATCATGTTACATATAATATTTTCACGGATGGTAGAATATGTTTCTAAATCATTCCGGATGCCGATCCTTTGATTCTGTGAGAAGAGTCACGACGTTTCGCCAAAATCTCATTTGGCATTTTCAAATATTGTCCGCTTCGACTGAAGAGTACAACTGACGTGCACGGGTCATTGGGCCCGCACCAAATCCAAAATTTGGAGAAATATCTAGCAAGTATCATGTAACCAAGCGTCAAACTTGCCGAGTCCTATGTTCAAAACTCAGAACATTTGATAAGGATAATTAAAGATTTCCATCTTTCCCTGGACCTAATTTCGATGAACGAAGACTTTCCACCATTCGTGGGGGAACTCTCAGAACACTGCTGGAAGAATACATATTTTTCCTTCAACCAGCAGATCTACAAACAGATGGACGGCGCCCCAATGGGATCATCTTTATCCCCCGTTATAGCCAACCTGTTAATGACCGACTTCGAAACAAAAGCATTGGCCAACGCTCCTTTAAAACCTAAACTTTGGAAACGCTACGTGGATGATATCTTTATATGGTCCCATGGAAACCAACTTCTAAACAACTTCTTAATCCAGTTAAACGAAATCCATCCCAGAATACAGTTCACTCTGGAAGTCGAACAGGATAGAAAACTGCCGTTTTTGGATCTCCTCATCACAAGGAAATTTTCTGGAACCCTCGAATACACAGTGTAGAGAAAACCAACTCACACCGATCGATACCTTAACGCTAAATCTCATCATCATCCTTCTCAAATCCAAGTTGTAGCGAACAACTTGATTTCCAGATCCTTCTGACTGACACTACCAGGTACACCAAGCCCTTAGACAAAATGGATATTCAGAAAATTGTATCAGGAAGGCCATTCGCCGTCAGAAAACCCAAACACGAAGCACAATAGAGTATAATGAACCAAATACACTAAAGATCCTGCTACCATACGTAAAAGGAATCACAGATAGGATAAGCAGACTACTAAGGAAACATAATATTAGAACAGCGTACAAGCCGCACAAAACTGTCGCAAACATACTAAAAAACCCCAAGGACAAAGTTAGACTGGAAAATCATGGGGTGTATAGTATATTTTGTTCCGACTGCAACAGAACATATATAGGACAAACAAACAGACTAATATTGGCCAGAATAGAAGAACATAAAATCAATTTGAAAAACAAACAAATCACTTGCGCTCAGTTCCAGCACCGTCAACAAACAGAACATAAGATCAATTTTGAAGGAACCAAAGAAATAGCAAATATTAAAAACTACAAGGTCCGAACAATCAGGGAAGCCCTTGAAATAGAAGAAAGGGATGAGCTAAATACACGAAACGACGCTCGCAACATTCCAAAAGTATGAAAATCCCTTCTAAAAAAAGAAGAAACGCGGCAACGGGGCGGCGAGGTAGAAAATTCAATAAACGGACGCCCGAAATCTGCGCAGTCGCCGGCCGGCTATAAAAGCGAGCACAATGACCGGTGCACGTCAGTCGAACTGGACTCAGTCGTGGACTCAGTCGAAGCGGACAACACTTGAAAATGCCAAATGAGATTTTGGCGAAACGTCGTGACTCACAGAATCAACGGATCGACCCCACAAGGTAGCGTAACGAAACCGTGGAGGGAAATATTAGAGAAATCTTTCACTCTCTCTCCACTCAACTGCTTTCCTTGCGTTCATCTGGAGCTCGCCTGATGACGGCTGAAAGGCTAGAAACCGGTCCCGAGAGATACGTGAAGTCGTATGACTGATAAAAATAAGAATTCTTTTTTACTACAGAACATATGAAAGCATACCAAAATTCGCCCATGACGTCCATCTATCAATTTAAAGGTCTTTATTTTCCTTCAACCGGTTGGACGACTGGTAAAAATAAATAAATTAAACAAAAATAATTTATATAAAAGTTACAAATTAAAGAAGTTACAAAATTTGAAAACACACCTGACTTTTTGATATTCTCGAGCACTGCGTTGTAAACACAAAGTATTTGTTTACTGCTGCTACGGGGTATGACTAGTTTTTTGTATTCTTGTACGTTATTTATTTTGAATGCGATGTTCGATTTAACCAGTGCTAATAATTCCTTAATAGTGCGTGTTAAATTTTTGGGTACTTTCTGCGATTAAAATGCCACACGTTTATAAAAACAATGCCAACAAAATGCAGGGGCGGAAAGGCGGTTCGGTTGTACGCGGAAAGGTTTAATTCAAGAATTCATCCGGCTCCGTAGATATTTGTATATTTAGTTCGCGACACAGGGTACTTAAAGGCACAACGAGGAAGTTATGCTGGAAAACCTCCTCCATGCGAAATGGGATCTAGGTCTAAAATGCGAACTAGGTCTACAGCAGGTCAAGTTGAAGTTAATCGTAGTAAAATGTGGAAAACTATATGACAAGAACACTTTTATCCCTATCATTATCAACGAGTACAAGCGTTATAACCCGAAGATTATCCTATAGGTGCAGGGTGACGCAATATGGCCTATTCTTTTCTCGGCCTGCCTTGAAGAAGTATTCCATAATCTGGTTTGAGAACAGGATGGTATAAAGATCAATGGTGCAAACTTAAATCATCTTAGATTTGCAAATGATTACGTTCTATCTTCACAATACCCAGAGGAACTGCAAAAGAGCTGCAATTATCTGGCAAACCATTTGGCTTAAAGATAAACCTGAAAGAGAGTCAGGGGACAGAGGACAAAAGAATTTCAGTTTTAAGAAGGGATTTGGAGATTGTGGACCACTTTGTATATCTTGGGCAGAGGATTTCAATGGAGGGGGATATCGGCCTGAAGATGAAACGGCATGTTAAATGTGGCTGGCAGGCATTTGACAGCCTCAACAATGTGTTTAAGAGCAAACTTGCCTGAAAAGAAAAGTCTTTTATCAGTGCGTCCTGCTCATTATGACATACGGAAGTGAAACTTAGACACAGGCATCGCAATCAATTCAAAAATTTCGGGTGGTACATATGGGAATGGAAAGATGTATGCTTGGCATTACAAGACGAGACAGAAAACCCGGCACATGGATCAAAGAACAAAGGAAACTATGTAACATTATTGGAAGAGCAAAGCAATTTAAATGGAGATGGGCTGGCCATATAGCGAGGCAACCGGACGATAGATGGACCAAAACAATCCTGGAGTGGATACCGCTTGATCGCAAACGTCCGCGAAACAGCACCGAAAGCACGATGGACTGATGACTTCCACACTTTTAACACTTTTGGAATATTGTGAGCGTCATTTTGCCTATTTAACTCATCTCTTTCTTCTATTTCAAGGGCCTCTCTAATTGTACGAACATTCTAGTTATCCGAAAACAAATCCGAGAAAAAAAAGACACTCTGACAAAACAGAAAAGGAATCCTACCCACCATAGTCGACGCCAAGTAACAGGACTTATCCGACTCCGCGAAACGACTATTTGCAGATCTCCCAGCATTCACATGGCCTTGGTTTTGGTCACATTAATGTTAAGTCCTATTTCTCGAGATGCATTTTCTAAATGTTGGAGATCTTTATTTTCAACAAACAAAACAATCTGTTTGTTTAATCTCCCTCCGCTAATGTTGATACCAATTCAGTTTTTGAAGACTCCTTTGAGTGCTAGATTAAACAATTTCCAAGGTATCATACATATCTCCTTGTGTAATGCCTCTCCCAATCGGAAAACTTTTGGTATGTTCATTTAGGTTCACCGTTGTAGTAGCATGTTCAGAGATGTTTTTAACCAGCCTCATATATCGGAATATTTGATGATCAACTTATTTCATCATTACCCAGTAATCAATGGAGTCAAAAGATTTCTCATAAACGATAAATACCATCGATAAAGGCAGATTGCATTTGATCGGTTTTTCTAAAATGATTTTGGGAGTTAGTAAATGATCAGAAATGCCAAATCCCTTCCGAAATGCCTCCTTTTCTACTGGTTGCTCTTCGTCTGGTTTCTACGTTAGCCTATTAGCAATAATTTTTATCAACAGCTTATAATTTGAGGAAGTTGATTGATTGAATGGTTGTTCTGTAAAATTTATATAATCTCCCTTTTTGAAAAGGATTACTATTATGGTGTTGTTCCAGTTATCCTGTAACTTTCTTTGATCTAACCACATATTGAGAACTATAAGTTTTGGCATAAATATTTCTTTAGTTTCTTTTTTTTTCTAACATTTCTGTTAAAGGATAATATAACACCTTCTCCAAGAGCATTAATTTTATTTCTTGAAGTGCGTATAGGATTTCGTGTTCATTAATCACTTGCATTTCTTCTGAAGTGGCATTGACTATTTTACGGCTATCCCTAATTCTCTCAGCGTTCGTGCTTCATGAACTATATAATGTCTTGTAGAAATTTTCTGTGTATTTTAATATATTATTCTTATTTCTTATTTCCTCTCCAAGGTAATTCTTTAAGACAATTATTTCATATTTTTCAACATGTTTCCTCAAGCACTACATATTTCTGTAGTTATTTTCTATTACATGTTCTATTAAATATTTTTTATATATAAATATTTACCATATGTCTAGTTTCTTATCTTACTTTTCCCTCTTATCGAGAAGTAGAAACTTGTTATTTTATCTAATATAATCATTTCTTGTAAGGTTGTTTTTAGTTCATTAAAATCAGTCGACAGGCGATTTATGACCACTCTGTGTGTTTTCAAATTTTTCAGTATGTCTGTGTAAAATTAGTTCCTGTCTTTTTTTTACCAGTGCTAAAAATGTGACATTAGTTAATTGTATTTTCACTATTACATACCCAATAGATTTCTCAGGATATTCTCCTTGAATAATATATTTTGCCAATTTATTTTGTTTTGGTTCTTGTTTTTCTTGGATTGTTTTTTCTTGAGATTAATTTTATTCTAAAAAATTTTCGAATCTCTTTAATGTTTCAAAAGGTTGTCCCATCTCTCTCCAATCATACTGAGTTGAGATCATACTCGGAGGTTGATTGCATTGGTAGTACATTTGTGATGGGATGTATGTTATGGTAGAGCCCTTACATTGGAACAACCGGTAACATAACCTGGGCTAGTCTCTGCATTGGCTAACAATTTGGCCATTTCGGTTACACACCTTGTGCCGGGTGGTCCAAATAATTGTTAACTTTGTGAAATGAAATAAAATTTAAAAACAAGCAAAAATCAATTTTAACAAATGTATTTTTAAATAAATTAATTAATTAAATTTACGAAATTTGTAAAAATTTACGAATTTGGAAAAATAGTCCAGACTTTCCAACGATGAATAATTAACTGCAAATAAATGTGATTTTCTTTGTGAAAAAATTAGAAACCTTATTTTAAGGACAACCCTCGTATAATATTTTCAGCTGTTATATTATTATAACCGTACAGCAAGAAAACGCTGTTTATTTTTAAATCTGACATCAACATTTTTCAAACCGAATTTTTATGATTTATTTTGCCTTACACCCTTAATGCCATCACACTCACAATTTGGTAGAAACAAAAGCCATTTAAAAACTCGTATTGTATTTTGACTATTGCGAAACAAAACGCTTCAATTCATTTTTAAACTCATATTTAAACTCTCTCAACAAAGTTTTCATTGTCCGTTTTACGCCAATAAATTACTGCTTTCGTTATTGTCCGACAAAACTGTAATGTAAATACATCCATAATTGTTACGTATTTTTGGATACTCGTACTGCAAAAATTTGTGTTCGCTGTTTATTATCTGGGCTAGTAATATTAACGAAATGGTGTATGCTATGATGCTTGTAATGTGCTCAAGCTATGTTTCTGGTAAACAGTGTGAATAACTTTCATTGTACCAAATTACGGTGGATGATTCAAAATTTTATTATATTTAAATGATCTCCATTTACGTCTGTACTACGTCGATATTCCTAATAAGTCGTGATCAAAACTTTAGTTAGGTATTTGATTCATGAGTCCGCGCCACCTGTTTCAACCACTTTAATCTTCTTATTTAAATTATTTCATCCACTAGGTATAATGTATAAGGTGTTGCAATAAAAGCGCAAGATATGAATTGGGCGCCATTTGGGCTGTCATCAAATAATAGGTCACGAATTATGACAAGTCGATAAGACACAAATAGGAGTTAATAAACATGGAACGCTACAGCAACGCGCCCTTATTTTTAAACATTATTATCAAAATGGTGAAAGTTAGTTGCTACGATTCGTAAAGTGCGTCAGATTTTCGGTAAAAATAATATTCCAAATTTATCAAATGTGAAAAGAATAATCGAAAAATTCGAAAGTACTGGTTCAGTTAGTGATGTGAAACACACGACATAAGCTCATAATGGTCGTTCAGAACAAAACATCACAGCAATTCGTGAGAGTGTGGCGGAAAGTCCAGGGTCCTCGATTCGTCATTATGTACAAGAATTGGACATTTCAACAGCCATTCTTCACTCTATTTTCACTAAAGATCTTCATCTTCATGCTTACAAAGTCCAATTACATGTGTTATTCCATACAAAGTTTCCAAATGTCTATATTATAAGTCAATAAATATGTCAATACTTTGCCTCAGGAAACCGTGTTTTAATTAAAATTCAGATATTGCTCTCTTATTGTAACACCCTTTATTATAATAATAATGTTTAGCTCTATAGGGCTAGAGCCCATTGGCTTCGAGGTTTTTCACTGTTCTTTTCCATCTTTTTCAGTCTAAAGCGTTATTCTTCCAGTTCCTGAGTCTTATTTTTTTCTAATCTTTCATCACTTCATCCAGCCATTTCTTTCTCGGTCGCCCTCTTCTTCCCTTTCCCCCTTCACCACTCATCAGCGTTCTTTTAACTCATGTCTTATCAGACATCCTCGGTAGGTGCCCCAGCCACCTAGCTCTTTGCGTTCTCATCACCTAAACAATATTTGGTTTTGTGTACAGTTCTTCTGTTTCTTTAATTGTTCCCCTTCTAAATTCGTTCCAATATTTAATTCCTCCAAAAATCCTCCTTAATGTTTTACGTTCCCAGACTTCCAGCTTACTTTCCTCCTTTCATGTTTGGTGCACTGTTGCTTTTGCTGCTCCTGACATATTCTTTGCTCTTAAAATCTATTCAGGAAAATATTTCTGCGTCTTTGCTTCCTTTCGCTAGCCATTTCTCTATTTATTTCTCTTCGTCCCCTTTGCATGTTAGTGTTACTCCTACATATTTAATTTGCTCAACTATATATTACTGTATATATAGATACCAGGAAATAATGGGTTCTCCTGGCGCTACTGCCTTTACTTTTTTGAACTTCTGGATGGAAATGTCTTATCTCCTTATTAGATAGATTATTTTATTTATTTTAATTCACATTCGAAAAATTCTTTCTTTTTCTGGTGGCTTTCCTTTGTATGCGAACATATATTTCTTTGTCGTTTTTACTCCTTCCTTCCAGTAATCTCAGACGTGCTCTGTTTCTTTGCACCAAAATGTGTTTACGTTCTTGGTCGAATCACCCATTTGTTTGATTTTTTATGGGTTCTCCCAGTATTATTTTCTGCTACCTCCTTCATAACTATATCAATCTGTGCCCATTATTTCTCTATCTGTTCTTTATTGGGTTTATTTTCTAGTTTTCCTTTGATTTCATGCTCGAAATGTATAGTTGTTGTCCTATCCCTTAGTTTTGCTACATCATATCTCTTCCATCTTCGCTCCTTTTTATCTTTTCTTCTAGATTATCTTTCCTGTTTCATTTCTGTTAGAACTAATATGTGATTGTCATCACTATCCGTTCCCCTGTAACTTCAGTAACTCACATCAGTAACGTTCTTTACATGTTTTCTTTCTATGAGGAGATGGTCAATTTGGTTCTTTATCTCCCCATTTGGAGCTATCCACGTTTCCTTATGTATGTTTTTGTGATCAAAAGCAGTGCTAATAATTTTCATATCGTTCTCAAATGCTTTTTCTATCAACCTTTTTCCATTGTTATTACTAGTTTTGTATCTTCTTTTGCCTCCTGTTGCCCCTTCTCCCCTTCCCCCTTGGCATTCATGTCACCTATCACATATTTTATATCAAACTTAGGAACCCTTTCCCTAATTCTATCCAAATCTTCGTAGACATTTATTTTAATATCCGGATCTTTTTCTTCAAATAGTGCACGCACATTTATTATATTCATCTTTCTAAACTGGCCTCTGATTCTTACCCTGCACATTCTATCTGAAACCCCTTCGAATTCGATGACTGCATTTTTGAATATAATTTTAACTATGAGCCATCTTTCCAGTATCCTCTAATCAGTTCCGCTATTAAAAAATATGTAGTGTTCCGCTTCTGTAATCGTTATATCCCTTTATTTAGTCTCGTGTAATACCATAATGTATATACTGTACTTTCTCTTCGGAACCTGCGTTAAGCTGTAGATCCAGTTGCTAAAAAGCCTTTTTAGTTGCAGATGCGCTTCTAACCCAAAAGCTTTACTTTTGAATTTAATTCTTAATAAAAATTGATCATATGCGATAATTATCAATATGCATATATTAGATTTCCATTGAATTTTAGTTTCTTACCGCAAAATCTCTTAAATCACAAAGGCAGAAATAGCTATGTTAATTTAGTGAATCTATCTTAAATTAAGTTTTAAAATCATTTAAAACCTTTCCACTATTATAACTATTTTGTTACCTAATAGAGCACTTGTTAGAAAAAAACAAACATGTAAAACATACATGTAAAAAAAAACAATTTGCTTCGTCCTATACATTTAATGTATTTGCCACATTAGACATTTAAAGCCTAATGTGTACACAAACCTTCAATTTTCTATGTTCTCACAGTAAGTTATGGTTCTAGTTTTCTCCCACATAACCAAAATGTAAATATGTTAAATTTACATGTTTTTGAATGTATAACCAGTCATGATTTGTGCTTGTTGTACATTAGTTAGACCAATAATAGCATCGATTTTGTTTGCGTTCCCGTTTAGAGAATCTTATCAATATATCGGGTAGATATATTTGCATACGACAAATGTAAATTTATTTGCATACTGCAACTGTCGTGGATTTTTAAACAACTGCAAGTAATTTACAATGTTCATTTAATTCAGTTCAGAAAATATATAATAAACGTTTCAAAAAAACTTTAAATCAGATATATTTAAATTATTAAGTGACAGTTATTTGACGAAAATACAAAATACAGCCTATCCATGGCTCAGAACCATGGATTTAAGAAACTGATTAACCTCGTTCGGTACCTTCAGAAAATCACAATTTTGTATATGTTGAAATCTGTGTTCTTTTTAAAAATCTTAGTCGTTAGCGAGTCAGTTATCATCAAACAAGCAATCGAGACGGATGTATTAACAACGTATCATAGACAGTGTTAAATAGTAAAGAACGTGAAACAGTGGCGGCTCGTGGGGGAGAGGGTTGGGGCGCCGCCCCTCCAGCATTTATCACAGTAAACATTTTTTCAGAGCAAAACAAAATATTTTATTTTCGTTCAGTTTCTTTCCTTTAACTCATTTTTCTGGTTCACCTCCTGTATAGGGTTTCAGTAGCACGAAAAGTATAAAGGAGGAAGGGGAAACCAAAAAAATCTTTAGCAGCACTATTTTCTTCTACGCTCTCCCCCTTTAAAAATCCACGATCCGCCACTGCCGTGAAATGAAAAAATCAATGAAAGTGACAGTGAGAGTAAAGATTGTATGTGAAAAAAAATATAAAATGATAAATACAATAACAATAATAAATAAAGAAATAAATAATATGATGATAATAATAAAAGATAAATAATATAAAATAAAATGATAAAAAATATAAGAGGGTTAAACAAATATAAAGGTAATAACAGCTTTAAACTCGAGAAGTTTTTTACCACTAAACACCAAATCACTTTTTTTTAACTTCTCATCGCTATTCTCAATCTAATTGAATCATCTCCTGATGATGCTAACATGGTTAGCTAAACCTGCGTCAAGAAGTTTAAGAAAAGTCATCCTGTATTTAATGGTAAATCTCTTCGAGTTCAGTGTTTCACTTCAAAGGTTGAAATAGAAGGATTGAATAATATAATTGTTGGGTCGTATCGATATTAAATCAACTAACAAAACAGACAAAACTAACCAAACTACCAAAAAAAAAGCTAACAAGAAAATCACTTCCGAGCCGTCGATGTGGGTGACCTATTTACACTGCTGCAGCATCGTACCGAATAAATCCATACGCGGAGGTAAAATATAAAAACATGTAGAGGTAAAATATAGGAACATGGTTTTCGAAAATTACACCATAGGTGAGGGAGGCAAAAAGCGTAATGTAGATGAATTAGAAACAGAATTAAAAATAGTCAAAGAACCATTAAAATACCCACAAAAAGTGAACATAAACTAGAAGATAAACTGGTTTATATGCCGAAAATAATGACAAATATGACATCGCAAATGGAGGGAATGGCTCAACAAATAATACATGAACAAAGAAGATATGATAAGAAAACGAAGAGAGAATAAACTAGTCATTACTGTATTATAGGTTGACTATGATGAAATAGAGCTAAGATCAAAATGAGCGTAAACCAGCTAGAAATCTAGGACCGCAGACATGTTGAGTACAAATGAAATGCAAGGAAGACGAGATCTAAGTAATGCAAAACCAGAAAAAAACTGAATGATCTGGGAGACAAAAGAATCTTTATAAATAACGACATTACTAAAGAAGAGAGAAATAAACGCAAAATTATAAGAACGGTAACACAAGACAAATGGTGTAAAGGTAAGGTGATAAGATTTAGATACAGAAAGGTTACAGTGAATGGGAGAATTTATATATAAAATAAGGACAAAGTAGAACTGCTAGAGGCAAAAAACAACAACGCACCCTCACAAACAAAAAACTAATTAAGGATTACAACGGCACACTGCTGGACCATGACACGGTAAAAGAAAAAAAAATATATCAAAACAAAGGGATAAAGAAAGCGAAAATAAAATAAAAGGAATAAAATATAACAAATTAAAAAAGATATAACAAAGATTCAATCCTGGAATGATAGAACACAGCTAGTATTTGAGATAATGGAAGAGATAATAAGATAGATCGACAGATATAAGATTAGCATGATGGACCTGTAAGAAGTTAGATGTAGTGCAAAAGTGGAGTGAGATATGGTGATAAAAGAAAATGTGCACTACGGTGTGCAGGAGAAGCACCAAGGACGGAATGGAACAGCTTATTTGATACATAACACCTTAAAGGATAAAGTTGCAGTAATGTATGCAGTTTAATGCATATAACGGAAGAATATCTTTGATGGTGAAAGCTTATGCAATATGACGCGCGGCTAGTTTTTGTTTCCAATTAGAACAAGATTTAAAACAAAAAGATATATAAGGTAACGTGGACCATAATAGGAACTGTTTGTGAAGTGAATATATTGCTTGCAAAGAAAAGAAATGAAAGCAATCTACGATACAAGATCATACCGATAAGCTAATATTTATGCAGGACACTTATCGTTATGGCAAACTGTAAAATCAAGGTAAACAAATACGAAAACATTGTAAAAAAAGCAATGGAATCGAGAAAAGTTGGAACATGAAAAAATTAATCAAACAACAATGATTAAAACGGGAAAAATTAATTAATCAACTGGATAAATACCAAAACATAGAAGAAGCCTGGATAACGATAAAATAATGCATAATATAGACAGTAGAAGATTCCATAGCATACAAGCATACAAGAAAAACAACGGAAGAAAACAATGATTCGATAAAGAGTGCGAAAATATCAATGAACACAAAAACGAAGCAAGGAACACGTGGCTTAAAACCAGAAAACCTGAAGATTATAAGACATAAAGAAATCGGAGAAATAAACACATATTTAAAAGTTAAAGGATTATATGGGAAAAATATTATAATAAATAAAATTAGAGAAAAGAAAACAAGAAACGAAACATGATTGCAATCTTCAAACCCATTAATAATAGAGTGGAAGAGAAACGAACCGAAGATGAGAATGCCAGAGAACCCGAGTACGGGGCTGTTGCTCAAGGTATTAAAAAACTCTGTTGGTCTAAAACTCACTATTATTCATAGCAGCACTGCATGTAATAAAGAAAATAGAAAATATAGAAACACTAAATAAGCACCTAGTACAGATAGTGGCATATGCGAATGACGTTGCTATAATTGCTAGAGAGCAGCGAGAACTACAGCACCTAATAGAAACAAGTACTTTCAGCAAATAGAAGGCGGAGATAGATAGATAGGAGCAAATATAATGGGATCGTCTATATCAAGTGTCTTAGCATAATTAGTATCCGAATACGCAGAAGAAACGTTAATAAACAAACCAAAATTCGAACTGCTATTGCTCTTCAGATATATAGATGATTGCATCACAGCCATCCCAAGCCATAAAAAAGAATACACCCTTTCCGCATTCAACAACCTGAATAGCAAAATTCAGTTCACAACAGAAAAAAAAAATACTATGCATAACAATACATACTAAACATAACGAATAAAAAAACTAAATGGAATATAAAAGACACATGATCATTCAGATATCTACACTATAACTCAGAACATACAATATCCCAAAAAGAAACAGCACTACCGGATGTAGAATATAGACCAAAAGCCATAGAAAAAACTAAAAATGCACTCCTAATAAATAAGTATCCAGCAAAACTAATCTGTCATTTTTTTAACCGAATCCACAAATATTACAATACAAATAATACCCACACAGAAAAGAAACAAAGCACCGAAGGAACATTGTAGGCCTATCTGACAGGGCTATAGGTAACGAACCTCGCGACAGTAAGCACCGAAGATGCCAAATGAGATTTTGGCGAAACGTCTGCAAGCTCCCGACAGGGACCAACTTGGCAATCGGATGAACTCCCAGAAAAAAACCAATACATGTTTTTCCATCCGTGAAACAGTACGCGCAAACATAATCTATAAACACAATCTCATGTGGAACACACAGCAACCTGCGTCTCCGCCCAAAAAATCATTTTTGTTAGAGGCTTGACCGGGAATGAGCCCCACCCATTCCTGCAATTGGAGGGCACATGTTTCGCCTATCGATGTTCAGGATCGTCAGGGTACCGACACATGCTCTCCCGTCATGAATAGGGAGACCCCGTCCACTCAGCAACCTATACTCTCGCCGACTTCCCGTCGGATGGCGTATATATGTAATGTTACATTTCTTTGAACAGCGTCCAATGAGACAACAGTAGTTGAGTGACAAGTATACACAACCGCTGGGTCCCACAATCTCATTTGGAACACACAGCAACCTGCGTCTCCGTCAGGGTAACAAAACGTATCTAATAGGTAATACATAAAAAGGTGTATAACACCCACGTGTTGGAATAACTGCCTCATGCCTGCGTGGCATTGAGCGAATCAGGTTCATGCAGGGAATGTCAGTCCATGCCTTTTTTTATATATACCGCCAGAGGTCATCCTCCATCGACGGTGGATGTGGATGACGAGTGAGACGTCGACCAATCATATCCCATACATGTTCGATTGGTGACAACTCAGGTGAACGGGCAGGCTAAGGTAATATAAGGATATGATTTGTAGCAAAGGAATCAAGCACAGTTCTTACAACGTGTAGCCGGACGTTATCCTGTTGGAATGTGCTTCCTGGCAACCTCTGGCGTCTACAACCTTTTTTACGTAACGTTGAGTGGTAAATGTGCCTCGAATGCATATGAGAGTCTGTCGTGATTCGTAACTTACAGAACCTCATACCTTTACTCCACGTTGTGGTGCAAATGTGTCGAATAACAATACACCGCTTCTCTTCCCGTTCACCCTGACGACGTCGAACTAACACCCGTCCACCACAGTTCAGGAGTGTGACCCTAGACTAATTCGAAAAGACAACACTATTCCATTCCTGGTCCCAATTTTGTCGCATCTGACACATCTAGACGATGTCGACGGTGGATGGGAATCAGTCGGCCCCGAAAGCCCTCCCGCAGTGAACGGCGTCGAACAACACTGGCAGTGAGTGGGCGATCAACTACTACTGTTGTCGAGTACACTGTTGCGCAAGGACACGCACCAACAATCGATCTTCCCGTGCACTTCTACGTAGTTGAGCACCAGACACCAGACCTCCTTTAGCCACTGACGCCATATACGGAGAATGGTACTAACGTGATGATATAACAGAGCAGCAATGCCCTTATATGACATATTACCCTCTCGCAGACCCACAATACGACCTCACTCAAACTCGGATACTTGTTCATATGGCAGTTGTTGGCTGCGACGTGGCATCTGTTACGGCGACTAACGCAATAATACCTCCACCGTACCTCTCCACTCAGCGATTCGCTCCCATCCTGATATATAGGGGGTGGTAGCTACCCCCTTCTATTACCCTTATCTTAAACCGTGCTAGGCTGTAATTGTAATCATTTTATACGTGTTATATAATGAGCTTTTCCTCGAATTTTCATTTCATTATCTATCTATATATATATATATATATATATATATATATATATATATATATATATATATATATATATATATATATATATATATATATATATATATATATATATATATATATAAATATTATATATTTATGTGTCCCAGCTTTTATACAAAGAGAAATGTAGGTACAAAATCCTGTTGGATGATTTTAATGCCAGAATTGGAACGACAACTGGTAAAAATACAACTGGTCCTTATAGAACTGGTGAGCGAGACAATAGAGGTGGCAGATTGATTGATTTTGCCGAAGGACAAAAACTTTATGTTATGAAGTCATTCTATAAGAAAAATATCAACTCACAAGTGAAATTGATTACATTATGACCAACGATAAAACAATATTTTGCCACTGTACTGTCCTTAACAATTTTAATGTTGGAAGTGACCACCAAATGGTACGAGCAAAAGTTAGGATTAACTGTCGAAGAGAGCGCGAAAGAATGGTAAGGTCAAAGAAGGGCAAAGTGGATTCCTGGAAACTGCTGGAGAGAGGCAGCGATTTTGAGATCGCTAAGTATATTGAACTCAAGTAGCAGAGGAAAACCCAGGACTGTGAAAGTTGGAAGCACGGTGAAGAGTCCTTCATCCCGCAGTGGATTGACACAGGCTGATGATAATGAGTATGATATATATATATATATATATATATATATATATATATATATATATATATATATATATATATATATCATACTCATATATATATATATATATATATATATATATATATATATATATATATATATATATATATATATATATATATATATATATATATATATATGTCTTTTCTTTATAACATAATTAGTAATAGTCTTATCTTTATACCATAATTGATATTTTATATGTAAGCTAATAGAATTAATAATGATATAATATCTACCGTTAGATTTTCTGTTTCACTTAATCAATATTAAACAGTGTCTGACCGTAAACTAACGATAATTAATGCTATTAAAGTCCAATGTATAAATCCTACAAAAAGTAACAATAAAATGATGTTTATGATCGCTAGAATTTACAGATATTTCCTAAAATATTTAAATACACCAATAATGATCAATGTAGTGGTTAATGAAGTAATACCAAAAACATTTTTATAACATCAGTTCTCTCAATAAAAAGAAATGGCTTAAGTTCTGCTTTAAATATATATTATAGAGTATTGTGACGTATGATCAATTCATCTGTTATGAAATGCAATATCACGGAAAATATGAATCTGTATAAAAACTAGTTATCATCGCAAAACAAAATATCCCAACTAATTTATTCCGGTTATACGCTATTTTATACATTTAACCGTAATGTCTCCTAAAACCAATCCTCTATTTTGTTGCAATAAATTACCGCTTTGGTTTAACGTCCAACATAACCGAAATGTAAATATTCTAGTTATTATTACGTGTTTTTGGGACCCTCAAACCGCCACAACTTGGTTGTTTAACCAATGTGCCAGTGGTTTCATTCGTATTGCAGTATACTGAAAATACTCAAACGCATTTATACATTGAACTTTAATAGCATTAATTGTCATTAGTTTACGATCAGACACTGTTTAATATTGATTTAGTGAAGCAGAAAATCTAACGGTAGATGTAATATCATTATTAATTCTAGTAACTTACATATAAAATACCAATTATATTATAAAGACAAGCGCTTGAATTTTAATTTATACAAAAGTTGAATACTTTTAATATATATATATATATATATATATATATATATATATATATATATATATATATATATATATATATATATATATATATATATATATATACAGGATGTTAGGTAAACAATTAAAAGTGCAAAAATTAAAGGGGTTATTCCTTGACTTCCTGACTAAGAATATTTTGTTGTATGATAATTTTTGAAAAACCCCTTTGTTTCGAAGATACAGGGCGAACAAAATTTACGGCATTAACAACATTTTATTATCAAAAAGTACATGTAAACTTGCTCAATCTACAAAAAATGTTCGAAATGACGTCCTCCAGCCTTGATACAAGCATTTTTCTCGTCATTGACTGCCGAACTCTTTCAAACACACCAGTGTCATTTCTAATTGAGTTACACCCAGCAATTATCCGATTTCGCAAATCATCCAAATTCTTCAATGAAGTAGCGTAAACTAATGACTTCAGATATCCCCAGAAGAAATAATCCAGGGGGTTTAAGTCCGGGCATCGAGCAAGCCATGCGTGTGGCCCACTTCGACCAATCCAACGATATCTGTATGTTGCTGTTAAAAAATCACGACCAACCAAACTGAAAAGTGGTGGTGCACCATCGTGCAGAAACCACATTTCGTGCCTTGTTGCCAATGGTACATCTTCCAGAAACTCAGGCAACATTGCTTCCAAAAAGTTGCGATACACCTCGCCAGTAAGTCTTTGTGATAGAAATACCGGTCTAATTAGATAGTCACCTACAATTCCAACCCAAACATTCAACGAGAACTGATGTTGAAAACTATCTTCGCATACCTCATGCGGATTTTCATCTGCCCACACATGTTTATTATGAAAATTCCTTATTGCGTTCCTTGCGAAAGCGGCTTCATCGGTGAAAAGAATTTGTGTCAAGAATAGAGGTATGCGAAGTAAAGTTTGTAATATCCATTGACATAATGCAATACGTGGAGGAAAATCAACAGGTAGCAGTGCCTGAACGCGTTGAATGTGGTATGGATACAACAAATTGTCCTTAAGAATTTTTCAAACTATCCAGTGACTCACATTCAAAGTATTTGCAATTTTTCGCGTAGAACTACCATGCTCTTCCGCTATCATGTCCAGGACATTCTGTTCCAATTGTACCGTTCTTACAGCCAGTGATCTTCCTGGCCCTTCAGTTCGTTTCAATGTGCCTGTTTCACGAAGACGTCGATGAATGTTTTCTGAGATTTTTCGGTCGGGGACATTACGGGCTGGAAATCCTTCACTGAACAATCGCCTAGCTTGTAATGCATTGCCATCAGCAAGTCCATACATGAACTGCATGTTAGTCATCTCGGCGTTTGTATACATTATGATAGAGGACTTCACTCACTATTTAAGACACGTCAAACAGCCAAACGTCACTCAATCTATGTAAACAAATGCGACCGATGAAATCCACTTACTAGATAAAACAGCCGTTCAAAGTGATCGAGATCGAAAAAAAAATTTTGTGTACTTGATAAACTCATTGACGTACACCCTACTTTTATTTACATTAATGATTTCAACAAATATCGAATATAGTTGCCACAAATTTTGTATATGTATATGTATATGAATATGTATGTATGTATATATATGTATGTATATGTATATGTATATGTATATGTATATGTATATGTATATATATATATATATATATATATATATATATATATATATATATATATATATATATATATATATATATATATATATATATATATATATACATATACATATACATATACATATATATATATATATATATATATATATATATATATATATATATATATATATATATATATATATATATATATACATATATATACATATACATATACATATACATATATATATATATATATATATATATATATATATATATATATATATATATATATATATATATATATATACGGGATCGGACTTCCTCCCGATCAGTGAACTAACCATTGCTCATTATGGCGGAGACGCAGGTAGTTGTGCGTTCCATATGAGATTGTGGAACACAACGGTCGGGGGTGTATAAATCCTGACTACTGTTGTCTCGTTGGACGCAGTCCAAAGAAGTCAGAAACTTCATATATATATATATATATATATATATATATATATATATATATAATATATATATATATATATATATATATATATATATAATCACCATCATCAGCCCGTGTGGATCGGGATGCCGGATCTACTGCCGGATCCACGCCCATCGATCCACTGCCAAGGATTGGCAGTGGACATTTTCAGCGTGTTTTCAACTTTCACAGTCATGGGCTTTCCTCTTTCACTTGGTTCCAATACACTTAACGATATCATCGGTCCATCGTGCTTTCGGTCGTTTTCGCGGACGCTTGCGATTAAGAGGTATCCACTACAAGATTGTCTTGGTTTATCTGTTGTCTGCCACTATATGGCCTGCCCATCTCTATTTCAATTCGCTTACTTTTTTAATGATATCACACACTTTTGTTTGCACTCTGATCCATGTGCAGGTGTATCTGTCTCTCTTGTAATGTCAAGCTTTCCATTCCTCTCGGAGCTACCCGAAGTTTTTGAATTGATTGCAATGTGAGTGTCCAGGTTCCACTTCCGTATGTCATAGCGGGCAAAGGCACTGATTGAAGACTTTTCTTTTCAGGTAAAGTGCCAGCTACATTTAACACATCGTTCTACTTTCCGAATGGTATTCCTCTCCATTGAAATCCTCTGTCCAAGATATATAAAGTGGTCCACAATCTCTAAATCCCCTAGTTAAAACTGATATTCTTCTGTCCTCAGTAAATTTATTGTACATAACCTACTCTTTTTTATGTTTGTTTTTAAGCCAGTTGTTTTGCCAGCCCTTTGCCCCTTTTATAAGCGTCTTTGCAGCTCCTCTGGATCTAGTGAAAGGAGAACGATATCTGACACCCCAACTGCAATCATTATAAGGAGGCGTATATATATATATATATATATATATATATATATATATATATATATATATATATATATATATATATATATATATATATATATATATACACCCAAGACACCCAACTGCAATCTCTTGTGGAACACACAACAACCTGCATCTCCGCCTAAATGAGCATATTGTTGATTGTTTGACTAGAGACGGGCTCCACCCATCCCTTTCATGGGTTGATTCATGGATTTCATGGAGTCGCGCGGTCCTGAGCTCTCCTCTGCCATTCGGGTCCAATATACTTGATGATGTCATCTAACCATCGTGTTTTAGGTTTTCTTCGTGACCGCTTATGATCAAGCGGTATCCATCCCAGGATTGCTTTGGTCCATCTGTCGTCACATCGCCTCGCTATATGGCCTGCCCATATATATATATATATATATATATATATATATATATATATATATATATATATATATATAGGCATTCTGAAGTCTTCAGACAAGCATTGAGAATGCCAAGTGTGACCTTAGCGAAACGTCTGCACGTTCCCAACAAACTGGACACAAACGATCGGATGTA
The DNA here is from genome assembly GCA_031761425.1 of Cosmopolites sordidus. NCBI lineage: Eukaryota > Metazoa > Arthropoda > Insecta > Coleoptera > Curculionidae > Cosmopolites > Cosmopolites sordidus. The sequence goes on from JARFXV010000031.1 coordinate 792,895, forward strand.
CTCCCGGACTAATAGTCTAGCATATATATATATATATATATATATATATATATATATATATATATATATATATATATATATATATATATATATATATATAAAGTTCACCTCTGCTCCACATCGTGCTTTGCGGATTTGCCACAGAATGGCGTGGCTGCATGTGATTGCAGCCTCCATTCGACATGGCCAATTTATATGGTCTTGGCTTTAGTCGATCCTTCATCCGCTCTTCAGCGGTCCAGCTTGAGCCCAACTGATGACGGTTTAAGGCCAGAAACCGGTCTTGCGAGACGCTTGCTGGCGCTTTGGATAGCGGATGAAGGAATGGCAAAGCACGACGGGGAGCAGGAGTGAACTTTCTTGGCTTTTTAATACTTTTCTCCACGGGCCCAGTTCACAATTTTTTGATCATATATATATATATATATATATATATATATATATATATATATATATATATATATATATATATATATATATATGTATATATATATATATATATATATATATATATATATATATATATATATATATATATACATATCTATATTATCATTTAGTGACAACAAAAATATTTTAATTAAGGTAAATACTGACAAAATGGTGAAGGACTATTTTCAAGTGCAACATATAGAATTTAACTTACGATAAAATCAGAATAATAATAATAATACAAGTAAGAAGTGTTTAATTTATAACATATCATTTAACATAACTTAACAAAGAAGAAACAAAGGACTGAACTGAAGAAGACTGAAAACTGAAAACTATTTAGAAGTTTAGACAATTTAGAAAATTATAGAAACATTGCTCTATTAGGTACCTGTTACAAAATATCAGCTCGGCTAACTCTCTAACAGGGAGACTCTCTATCAACAGTAACAACAACAAAATAGTTGTTTGCCCTAGTACTGATAATAAAATAGTAAAATAAATAGAGAGGAACGATTTTCAATAAAGAACACCAGGCCTCACTGACGACCTGACACTAATAACAAGAACAAGAAAAGAGCTGCAAAAAGTCGTTAGGAAACTAGAAGTAGATGCAGGACATTTTGGACTGCAGATAAACGAAAATAAATCAAAGTATATGATAATAGGGGACACACAACAAGGAGCAATAAACTTCCTATATATAATAAATCATGAAGGAGAAGAATATAAATTTGAGAACGCAAGGAATTTTATATATCTGAGAGTGGTAACAGACAAAAAAAGAAAAAGAAGGAAGAGAAGAGAAAGGAATTTAAGAATAGCTAAAGGTAATTCAAAATAGGGAAGTTTAAGGACACTACTGAGGTCAAAGTAAGTATCGAAGGAGACAAAAGTGAGAATACACAAGAAGGTAATAAGGCCCACAGCGGCATCCACCAGCGATTAGTGGCATATGCCACTAATCAGAGCCTACAAAAAGAGGGACGGGGCCGGGACATGTTGAACGGTTGGATAGAAAAAGGATACCAAAACTAACCCTTTAGAGAGGCTCTATAAATGAAAGGAGAAAAGGGAAAGAAAGAATAAAGTGGTATAATAATGCAACAGAAGATTTAAGAAGTTTAAATGTCAGAAACTGGAAGAAGAAAGCCTTAAATAAGAAGGAATTGAGAAGCATCGTATGGGATGTCAAAAAGAAAGAATGACGAAATTGCTTGTACAATTTTATAAAACTTAAATATATGTAGATAGTGAAATATTAAACTTTAAATAGCCTTGGGCCAACAAGGCCTGAAGAGCTCCTAAATTATAACGTTGGCAAAATGGTGAAGGTGTTTTTTGTAAAACCCTTGCCGATTTAAACAAGAAGTATTTAATTCTATTAATTTTTTAATCAATGATATATATATATATATATATATATATATATATATATATATATATATATATATATATATATATATATATATATATATATTAGGGGGACTGATTTTTTACTTGTAAATTATTCAATCTTAAATTTTTTTACAATTTTGGGTGAAATGGTCAGCCAAATACCAAAAGAACTACCAGCATTGTTACATGCCAGCATGCTTTTTGAGTGTCACAAGTGTAATAACGCAACACTTGTTACCAAAAACATCTGCGATGTTTATCCAAGTGCATTAGATGTTCGTAAATGCAAAAGGTGGTTTTCTAAGTTCAGATCCGGTAATTTTGATCTTTCCGACTGAACTTTGGACAATGACGTGTGAAGGACGGAAGTAGAAGCAAATCTGTGTCGGACAATCGAGAAACTGTCAAACACTCTTAATCAACCTTGGTCGGCCATCCAAGAACTTTTGTAGCAGATTGGTAAAGTAAGCAAAGCAGGTGTTTGGGTCCCGCATAAACTTTCCGAAGAAAACAAAGCTAACCGATCCACCACATACAACTCATTGCATCAACGCCACAATACAGAAGCGTTTTTTGATCGCTTGATCAGTGGAGACGAAAAATGGGTCTTGTATAATAATCCAAAACGCAAAAGGCAGTGGCTCTCTCCGAATGAATCGCCACGAAGTACTGCTAAGCCAGGTTTACATCCCAAAATGGCGCTTTTGTGTGTTTGGTAGAGTATTCGCAGAAGCGTTCTTTTTGAAATGCTGAAAGTTGGACAAACTGTGAATACAAACCTTTATTGTGAACAATTGAATAGAGTAAATCAATCTTTAATTAAAAACTATCCAGCGATTGTCAACAGAAAATGCGTTATTCCGCAACATGATAATGTAAGACCGCACTGCGCAAGACAAACCCTGGAAAAAAGTAATTAATTGGGGTGGAAGGTACTGCCTCACCCATCATACTCGCCCGACATTGCACCATCGGATTTGTATGCCCACAATATACCTTGTGGGCATACCTGGTACTATACCCGAAGTTGCTGGCAGAATGTTACGAGCGGTCCTGACTGCTACGAGCATTCGGCGTATGATGGCGTGAGTTGTGTGCGATCACAACCCGTCATTAAAATGGCCAGTTGACCTGGCCTGGCCCCGATCGCCTCTCCCAACTGCTTTCCTTTCGTTCAGCTGGAGCTCGGCTGATGGCGGCTGAAAGGCTAGAAACCAGTGCCGAGAGGCACGTAACGTCGTATGGTGGACAGTTGGGCGAAGGCGATCGGTGGCACCACGTGGAGAAAGGGTGAAAGATCTCTGTAATATTTCCCTCCACGGTTCCGTTACGCTACCTTGTGGATATATATATATATATATATATATATATATATATATATATATATATATATATATATATATATATATATATATATATATATATATACCATCCTAGAGATGAAATGGTAGGTTAAATGTGGCTGGCAGACTCAACATAGGGGTTAAGAGCAAACTCCCACTTTGCCTGAAAAGAAAAGTCTTCGACCAGTGCGTCCTGCCAGTTGTGGCAGGATCCTCACATCGCAATCAATTATAAAACTTCGGGTAGCACAGAGGGGAATGAAAAGATGTATGCTTGGCATTACAGGACGAGACAGTACGCTCTGAACATGGAGACAGAGACAACATAGAACAAAAGAAAGTGTGGGACATCATTGGAAAAGTAAAAAAAAATAAATAAAGATGAGCATTCTATATAGCGAAGCGATGGGACGACAAATGGACCAAGGCAATCCTGGAGTGGATACCGCATGATCGCAAACGTTCACGAAAAAGACCGGTTTGGTCTAATCTAGATGGTTTAATGTCAAAACCATAGGGGGCATGCTGCGAAACATTCAAACCCAGCATTACTGTATTGTAACGTGCTCGTTAATACAGTCTGCGAACGGCAACCTTACTACTAGGTCGTAGGTAAATTAACTGACTAAGTTTGGCCGCCAACCAATTTGTTTGCCCAAAATCAGTAAAGGGTAACCTAACTGAGATATTAATAGTATCTGAAGAGAAGCCCATTAATCCTACATCCTACCGTTTAATAACTAAGATATGAAGACAAGGTAAGTATAAATAAAAAAACTAACCTTACGTAAATCTAATCCTAAACTATAATTAATATATGCGATAAGGAAAAAAAAATCTGTTATACCCTGTAATGTTCGTAATCCGACACGTGACCGGTGTGCACCAATTATTTATACAAATAATAATTCCTGGTACAAATTCCCTCAATGGACAACGGACAGACCTTTAAAGGAAAATGTCGCGAAATTATACGAAGTTCTCAAAAGAAACGTTTGGAATCGTCCGTAAAAAAGGAGGTCGTCGGTAAGAAGTCCATAAGGCTCCGTAAAAAACTCGGTTAAAAGGGTTTTTCGATAAGGGGTGTATGGTCTGAGCCACGTATGGTCGATACTGATTCAAAGCAAATTGAGAACACCAAATGCAATCTGCTTCGCAGATCGCCAGAATTAAAACAAGCAAGATCAAATCTTTGACACTGGTAGCCTGACTCTAGTTAAACAGGAAGGTCTACCTTTAGAGTACATCATCAGAAATACCTGAATGAAAATTCTTGCGGGCTACAACCGAATATCTTCAGAGTCTACTGAGCAGATCTGTCACCATATATATATATGGGGACCATACCATACATATATATATATATATATATATATATATATATATATATATATATATATATATATATATATATATATATATATATATATATATATATATATATATATATGAAATGGTGGAAGCCGACACGAATTTCATCGCAAAAGCATCTTTTCTAATGAGGCTCATTTGTGACTCACTAGCTTCTTCAATAAAGAAAATTGTCGCTATTGATGCGAATCTAATCCACACGTGATACATAAGAGTCATTTGCATATGCAGAAGATCACAGTTTGGTGTGGATTTTGGCATGGAGGAATCATCGGTCCATATATCTTTAAAAATGAGGAAGGAGCCACCGTTAACATCCGTGTTTTTTCCCGGAATTTGATGAAATCGATGTGGATGACCTTTATTTTCAACATATATATATAATAGCGCACCATCGCATATTTCCCGATTAACATGGGCTTATTGTGAGCCAAGTTCGGCAGCTCGTTAATTTCATGAAATGGCACCATCGCTTGGCCATCGAGATCATGTGATTTAAATCATTTAGATTATTTTCTCTGGGGACATGTAAAAACACAGGTTTATAGCAATAAACCCGCGACTATTGGCGACTTGGAAACTAACATTCGTCAAGCCATAGTCGCTAGACAGCCCGAAATGTGCGCCAGGGTCATCGAAAATTGACACAAGCGGATTCGTGTCTTCAAAAAGAGCCGTGGTGGCAATTTAACTGAAATCTTGTTCAAATCATAAATTACATGTCTGAATATCTTAAATAAAGCAATCAAACAAAGTTTTATTTAATTTTGAAATTCCATCATTCTTATTGGTAGACCATTTATATTATCTTTGAAACGTTTGAATATTCAATTTTCTATGTTGATTTTTTTTCAATTTGTTGCATAGTTTCTCTTGAAATATCTTTCTAATCTTTCTATCATTTAATCTGTAGCTTTTCATTTTCTTTTTAATGGTTTTGTTCTGTTTTCCAGTTTACATAAAAAAATAATATAGGTAATAAATATAAAATTAGTTTAAAGGATTATCTTGTTGTCTATTTAAATTTTAAGATTCATTTGTATTCTATTTAGAATTCAAAACATTTGAAAATAATTCATTAGTTTCGATTACTTTCATATTTTTTCGAATATAAAAATGAATCTGTATGGCATTTTAAGTATTACTAAAGGAAAACTTTTCCAAATTTGTAGATAATTTTAAAATATTTCTCTTTAAGTATTTCCCTCTTTAAGTTTAACAGAATGTTAACTAACACAGTATTTTAAGTTTTTCGATTGTTCGCAATCAAACAAATTAAGAGAAAACACAAGTGCTTGTATGATAATCGTTTGTTTGGATTTTACCTTGAGATTTACCAAGATTACGAGTATTCTACGTAATTACATATAATGGAAATTAAATAATTGCAATGTTCCTTTTGTTTAAAATGTAGGTAATATAAGTAATAGTATTCGTTATAGACTTGTCCATGAAATGAAATCATAAGAGCCCATTTATGGTAGAGATTATTGTTTTTTTGTAGAATCATGTTTTGATGAAAATTGTATTTCCAGCACTTGTATCATGTAGTTCAATTTTATCTAATTTATAGAAAAATGATTATAAATGGTTGTTTTTGTTTTCTTTTAACGTTTATATAAGATTTTTGCAACCTTCATTTTAATTGTCAAAATAGGGTTGGACGTATTGATTGAATGTATTGGATATGGAATGGACAGAATTCTAATTTTGGCTTAGACGCAGGTTGTTGTGTGCTCCACATGAGATTGTGGAACCCAGTAGTTGGGGTGCATAACTCCCGACGACTGTTGTCTCATTGGTCACAGTTCAAAGAAATCAAAAGGTGAATATATAAGCCATCCGATTAGAAGTCGGCCAAACTGTGGATTTGTTTGATTGTAGTGGCTTTGTTTGTTTATTATCCCTACACTTGATGTTATTTCGTAATGTTCCGCGGATGGAAGAATACGCTAAACTATTAGTCCGGGAGTACATCCGATCGTTTGTGTCCCGTTTATTGGGAACGTGCAGACGTTTCGCCAAGGTCACACTTGGCATTCTGAAGTCTTCAGACAAGCATTGAGAATGCCAAGTGTGACCTTGGCGAAACGTCTGCACATTCCCAACAAACGGGACACAAACGATCGGATGTACTCCCGGACTAATAGTCTAGCATATATATATATATATATATATATATATATATATATATATATATATATATATATATATATATATATATATATATATGTATGTATGATTTATTTATTCATTTATTTATTTATTGACGGGCAAGACCCAATTTTAGAATCCATACAAATCACAATTCAATGTAAAACCTACACTTACAAGAATCTATTAGAACTAGCAACACTTATATTAAGCATAAATGTCTTAAGATTAATATAATTAAGTAGTTTTTAAATGCCTCTTTAAGCTTGCCTTAGAATAACCAAAAAAATCTAAACCGCAGTTATTTCCATTAAAGACAATCCTCGAAGTAGTTAAAATTTTCCCATAATTTCAACGGTGACGATCCATAGAGAATACAATAGAACTTCTAGTACTTCTCGGTGAAACCCTTGTATTTATTAAACTCGAAACTAGAGCACCTTCAACTTCACCAATGAAGCATACATTCATGGAGGGGTCCAACCTGTGTAAAATAAATCCTAGGAAACTGTTCTGGACCGCCTCCACTCTCCCAGAGTGAACCGCACAGTATAGGGACCAGACACAAGAATGTCTACTCGAGGACAGAACTAACCAGGGTTACAAACCCTGCTTAGCATAAAACCCAACATTTTAAAATCTTTGTTAATAATGTTTTCATATGTCATGTGGAAATCTATCCTGGTATCCAGAATCAATCCCAAATCCCTTATATAAAATAAACGTTCTAGAACAGCATTACTTATAGAATAGTTAGTCGGGACAAGGGAGATACCTCTATTAAAAGTAATGCTTTTACATTTGCTGATATTGAACTGCATTTTATTTTTTACACACCAATTGCTGATTTTATCGAGATCCACCTGCAAACCCACTGCATCTTCGACAGTACATATTTATCTAAAATTTTTTAAATCATCTGTAAAAAACAATAAAAAAACAAATATAACACTATGTATGCGCTGTCCGACGGAAAGTCGGTGAATGTATGGGTTGTTGCCTGTGGATAGACTGTCCCTATACTTGAAGAGAGAGCATATGTCGGTGCCCTGACGAGTCCATGGAAGGGATTCCAGTGTTAGGGATGGGTGGAGCTCACCCCCATTTAAGCAAGTAACAAAAATGCTCAATCATGTACACGGTGTGTCCAGAAAGTAATGCAATTTTTTTTGTGCTGGTACTTAAAGTGGCCGCAGAGCATTCGGACCGGTTGGATTAGGTGAAGGGCCTCCCAGCTTCAAAACAATGACTTTGCCAGTCTGCTCTGAGCAGTTGGGGCTTCAGAATCATTATTTCCGCGCACCCCTGTTTAGTGCCTGTGTTACGAAACGCAATAGAATCGCCACTTGAGCAACGTTATGCAATAAAATTTTGTTCGAAAATTAACAAATCTCTTGCGAAAAAGGGTCGTCGGAGTGAGAAAGGAGACCGCCACTACCTGAAAGCTCCACCATGACAACGCTCCAAGCCATACCGCTCTGCGCGTCCTGCGCGTAAATGTAATGGTTAAAAAAAATTGCATTGCTTTCCGGACACACCTAGTATATGATTAAATTATGATGAATCAGTAAGTTTAAGGTTTGTACTCAAATATAATTCTTGTAATCAGAGTGTACATAAATTTGCTAATCTGCGTGAAGCCTCTTATGATTTCATTTTTTGAAGATTTCATTTTCTGAACAAATGATTTCCGAAGAAAAAATTTTAAACTTCTCTCATTTTATAACGACCTCATGACTTATTTTTTCGGCGTTTAAAATAAAAGGAATATTGCATATGATTAATTTTCTGCGCGAATATTATTGTTTGATCTAGATCTCTTAAGGCAAATAAATGAAAACGTAAACTATAATTTCTTATCTTTAATTACTTAGAATACTCGCTTTATTTTTAATCTCAAGGTAAAATCTAAAGAAATGGTTATCATGCAAGCACGTGTATTTTCTCTCAATTTGTTCTACTGCGAACAATATAAAAACTTTATATACTGTATTAGTAAACATTATGTAAAACTTAAAGAGAAATAATATAAAGTTATCTACATTTGGTACTTAATAAAATTTGGTAAACTAGTGAACATTGTAAAAACAATTGTTTTTTAATTAAAAATCACGCCATACATCAGCCATCTTGATGTGACAACGTCGCAAACAAGTTAGTTCAGTATATGTCAGTGCGCTTAATGACAATAACGCTCACTGACATATACGAAGATTCGTATATGTCAGTGAGCTTTATATGTCAGTGAGTCATGTTTTTATATGTCAGTGAGAAAACTGACATATACTTCAGTATATGTCAGTGCGCTTAATTTAGTTACTGCGCATTTAAAACCAAAAACTGTGTTCTGTATGTGAATATCACTATATGCTTGTTATTTATGGAGGAGCTCTCCAAAATACGAAGAGGTTAGGCGTACTTACAGTCAGCAATATCCAGAACAATGGTTTCAAATTTCAAAAATGTAAGCATGGAGAAATCGAGAAATTTTACATCTGATTGAAAAGGAAGAAGTACCAGAAGCACTCAAAGCTTTGTGTAACAAGTTACAGTGTCCCAATGGATTGTACATAGAATACTAAAAGAGCATTTAATCTACCCGTATCATGTACAAACAATACAAGCGCTCTTGCCCCATGACTTTTCACCCACGCAAAAATATTATGAATGATTGATGGCCAAACAGCAAAGGAATCCACATTTTTTGTTCAATATTTTATCAACCGATAAAGCTTCTTTCGCGCGAAATGGGATGATGGACATTTTATACAGTTAATTTTTTAAGGTGAATCGATAAAAGTGTGTAATCGGATGAAAAATTAGTGCTAGTAATTACAACTTAAACCAAATTTTTTATCTGATTAGTTACCAAAATAAATAATGTAATATGTAATATTATATGACCTTTAAACATTTTGTTTACAATATAATCAACGCATTTTATTGCTGCTTATCTTCTTAAAGATTTTATTGCCTCCTAATGATTCATACTTCAGTGGTGATAAAAATAAGAGTGTACTAATTTTCTACACGTTATCGCGTACCCATTTTGATAAAATATGTATTTATTTGATGATATAATAAAAGTTCGTCCAGAAAGTGATTTTCCACTATATTAAAGTTAATACGGGACGCGCTAGACCCTGTACTTCTGAAGAAAGGCGTTTCAGTTTGTAATTGAGAAGCCAAACAAAATGTTGTATATATCATGAATGTAATCAAACAGTCCCCATGTGTAATTAGAATAACCAAAACAGAGAGGCGGTCCAAGAAAACGAGTAAAAAATGGAAAATCGTATTATATGCGAGGCTTTAAAGGATCATTTTGCTACCTCAGTCATTATAAAAAAATCTTGGCCTAAACTTCAACACCATAAGAAACCATAAGACGACGTTTATAATAGAAGTATTACAATAGAATCTATACGGTAAAGTAGCCAGGAAAGTTCCGTTTTTAAGTAAACAGAGTATAAAGCAGAGGTTACATTTTTTAAAAAGAAACTGTATTGAAGATCTCCAACGTAACTTGAAAAACATTATTTTAATGATGAAACCAAAATTAATTTATTTGGTTCTGATTCTGCAAATTATATGTAAGAAGACGTATTGATGAAGAATTCAATCCACGTAACACTTTGGGTTCAGTGAAGCATAGTGGTGGTAATACTAAATAAATGGTGGTAATAATAAACAAAAACAAATATTTATCATTGAAAATGGTTTTATTATTTTTCAAAATATTCTCCGCGATTATCGATACACTTTTGCATACGTTTGAATCAATTTTCATAGCATTTTTACCATTTCGATTGAGGTATCTCCAAAACATGCATTTTGAACGCATCAACCACTACTTCTGGTGTCGAAAATCGCCGACCACGTGGTTTTTTCTTCACGGACGAGAACAAAAAGAAATCATTGGGAGCCAAATCAGGACTGTACGGCGGATGACCCATCAATTCGATGTTTTGATGGGTCAAATATTATATTATTCGGTCCGATGTGTGAAAGCTCGTGTTGTCATGGTGAAGAATGATCCTGAGTTGCTGGTTGTTTTTTCTTATTTCATCAAAGACTTCTGGCAAACAAATGGTTCAGTACCATTCAGAATTGACCATTCTGCGATTCTCTAATGGCTCTGTAGCCACATGCTTATTTGTTTCAAAAAAGCAGGCTACTATTTGTTTCAAACTGCTTCTTGCGCAAACAACTTTTATTGGGTTTGGCTCATTTTGAAAGACCCATACAGTCGACTGCTGTTTACTTTCAGACTCAAACGCATAGATCCAAAATTCGTTACCTGTTTAGATGTTATAAACGATTTTTGACGTACCACGATTGAATTTTTTTGAGCATTTCTTTACACCAATCGACACGAGCCGTTTTTCGAGCGATTATCAAATTATACGAAATCAAACTTTTTCACGGCTAAATGTTCATGTAAAATCTTGTGTATGCATGGTAATGGTCATGGTAATGTCTAGGAATGCATCAATCTCACGGTATGTCACATGACGATCTTGCTTTATCAGATCGTGCACAGTATCGATGTTTTCTGGCACAACAACCGATTTTGGACGACTTTTTTAAATTCGTCTGTGAGCAAACGACGGCCACGATTGAAGTCACTAAACCAGTAACATACAATGGTTATAGAGGGTAGTTGTTGAGATAATACACGTCAAAAGTCGTAGTAAATCACACGAAAATTCTCACGAGTTAATTCCATTTTTTGGTTGAGATGAAATATTCAACTCACTAAACAACACAAATAGCGTCCGTATAACAAAACGTTTCGAGTACGTATACAGTCAACAATGTCAAACTTTACGATATATGTATATGTCAGATGATGCCTAGCAACACCATTGTTGCCAATTCACCCAATTCAAAAAGCAACCCTCGTATCAAGGTATGGAGATGCTTTTCGTATAGCGAGTAGGTCCAATATTTTGGATAAATGAAAATCTGACAAAAATAATTTACCTAGAAATCTTACAGACAATTATAGTTGGAGTAATCGAAAACCTTTGGAAAGAGTAAAAAATGACCTCTTGTTAGTAAAAAAATAGCAAACAAGAAGACATTATGACAAGAAATTCAGGCAGCTTTATTTTCAACACCAGTAGAAGCATGCCGACATGTGATCGGCTCCATACCAAGAACATGTCAATCAGTAATTTAAACTAAGGGCCATGTTACAAAGTACTAAGCTTTGGCAATTACATAAACTAAACATTTTTAGAGAAATACACCATTTTTTTTTTTTAGATTTGTAATAAAAAATACTCTTATTATGAATAAAGTAATTGTTTATATACAGTAAATTCATTCTGGAAGATTAATATTGTCTTAGAAACACTTACTTACTTATTCTTCCTGGATGGTAAGTTGACACGAAGGACCTGACTTGTGTTCTCTGATTTTTTCCGGATGTCGCGACAATGTCGTTTATCCGGAAGGTTCATTTGCCGTTCTTTAGGCAGGATTGTGGTGACCGACGTGAGTGATCACTCTGGGGCAACGGCCGGCAGTGAAGCTGCCGTGGCTCTGATTAGCGGATTGTCCGAAAGGGACGCCGTCGCTAGAAATTTGTCCAGTAATCTGGACAGGAACGTCTGAAGCCCCGGAATATCTATCTCCCGGTGGATTTGCACATTCCTTACAAACGAGGGAGTGTTTACTATAGTGCGAAGCTCACGTGATTGAAAAGACTGAGGTATTTTAATCGAAGAGGTTGGGAGGAACGGTTACTAGGACGGATGTCCATAAATAAGGACTGATCTGACCATGGACTTGTACAGGGTTAGTTGGTTGTCGAGCGTGAGCTTACTTCTTCTGTTGATTAAGGAGTACAGCATACGGAGCATTCCGTATGCTTTCCCGATGGCTTTCTTGAGATGCGATATCTAAGTAAGGGCTTTGTCGAAATCGAGTCCCAGATAGTGAGCCGATTTGGCCCACTTGATAGGGATTCCGTGTATAAGGATATTCTGGCGGATTATCGGCTTTCTTCGGGTAAAAAATGACAGCTTGGGTTTTGCTGCGATTGATTTCTAGTCGCCATTCGACCAGCCATCTCGAGGCTTTCAACGTCTGCCTTTGGAGCTTGGATGTAATCACCCAAGGAGCGTAGGCCGACGTATAAAAAGCCGTATCATCAGCATAAAATGCAGTCTGCACGTGTGGAATCTTTGGAAAGTCCGTCCGGGAAAGCGTGAGAATCACCCGTCCTCAGTGGCGGAACCGGCGCTCTCACCTTACCCACCATGAATTTGGCTTTTTTCCAAAGTGATCGATCAGCCGTGTCGATTGACGCCAGGAATTCATCCCACCTGTCATCCCTAAACTCCTGGAGAGCTCGTTGAGACTCTCTCTTGCCTGCGTTTTCACGAAGCCGGAGTTCAGGGTCGCCAATCAGGTAAAAGCGTCTGTAGAGTCGGTTTTTTATACGAATCTTTTCTTTTACCTCGAACGGGATGTCCAAGGTGGTCCGAGTTGATTTTGGAGAGGTTTTAATAGTCGCTTGCGTGGCTTCTATTACATCTTGAGTTCATTTTTCGACAGCATCTTCGAGCTGCAAAACGCTACCAATACGCGGGTTGGGTCCGCTGTCCTGCAAATGCTGCTGAAAAATGCTCCAACCTTGGTGCCGATTGTTAGCAATACCGGGTAGTGATCCGAGGTAAACTCATGGACAACCTGGACTTCGCATAGATTCGTTAGATTCTTTATGGTAAAGAAATCTAAGCAGCTGAGGTAGCGGGAAGGTTCGTCTGGAACTAGGAGGTATCTTTCCGCCAAAGATAGCAGGTCAGCTCCTCTCCTGTTTATCAGGTCCGAATCCCACGATCAGTTATGGGCGTTGTAATATCCTCCAATAATGACTGGAGCGTTGTTATTCATGAGCCTGTCAACTTCACCTGAATCGAAGTCGTGGCAGGCTCTCTGGTACCATGAGGATAGGTTTACCAGATTACCTTCCAGAGCCACCTGCACAGATATGACTTCTGAGGAAGTAAGACCCGCCGAAGGCAGCAGGTTGTGTCTGATTCCTCTCTTGACGAGAATTATCAGACCACCCCACGCTCCGCCGAGCCTGTCATCCCTGTAACAGAAGAAATTCCTCACACCGAACCGTTCGCTAGGTTTAAGGAAGGTCTCCTGAATCAGAGCTACGTCTATGCTGTGGTCTTCCAGAAACGCCGTGAGTTCCAATTTTTTCCCGTTCAGAGAATTGGCATTCCATGTTACCACTCGCAACGAATTTTTATTATTCATTGCTGGTTTGGAACATAGCTAGTGCAGAATTTATCGGCTCTTGGACCATAGCAGCCATCTGCTGCATCATTTGCTCCATCATTACCGTGAAGTTCGGTAATTGAATCCTTTAAGCCTCCATCCTAGGAGCGGGCTTTGGGGGAGGGCGACCGGTGCAGAAGCCGGGGCTTTACTATTGTTTTGTGACTCCCAAAACAACATTGGGGGCGGAATTTTCGGCGGAGGTTTAGATGGTGCAGTCGTCTGATTTTTCTTTCCCTCGCCCTTATCGGGGGTCTTTGGGGACAGGCCTTTGAGTTAGCCGGGTGTGGACCAGCACCGTTAGCACACTTAGCCGGAGCGTTTTTCGGCTTTTTGCATTCTTTTGAAGCGTGGTTGACCGCACACTTCATACATTTGGGGGGCACTTCTTTGCCGTGTGACCAAAGACCTGGCAGTTGTAACACTGCGAGGTCTCCCCGTTGGATATAATGTTTTCCACCTTTATCTTCTGGTAGACCAGGTACTTGATGATATGGCTCCCCTTTTGTGTCTTTGGGGAGAATCGCATAGACTAAGGCAAGTGGTTGCCCCTTTTTGATTTTCCACCTCTGGATTTCCGAGGGGGTGAAACCTAGCTCGACGAGCTCTTCTCGGATTTTTTGTTCCGAAACCGTTTCCACGATGTTCTGGAGTACTACGTGAATTTGCTTTTCACTCTTCGTGCAGAACGGGTGAAAAGTGATGGTTTCTTTTTCAAGGAACGCCGTCTGCTTGCGGTAATCGCCGGCTGTCTTTAGCTGAATCTTCACCCCTTCTGGGCAATTCAGTGCCTTGTCCTATTTTCTCTTTTACAATGAAGGTCATTATCTTCATATAATGATTTTTGCTGCGAAGTACCACCGGTGGTACTTTTTCGGCCTTTGCAACCGGCGCTTGCGCTTCAGTAGCCACGTTGGCTACTGGAGTCGCTGTTGGGGCACTGCTTGGACCTGCCTCTCCGGCAGTCTTTTTCCGGGGTACTTGATCTTGGTTCTTTTCCTCCTCGGAGGATCGTCTAGTTCGTTTTGTGCGTCGCCTTTTCTTTGCCGAGCACGTTTCGAAATCCGAGTCGGACGACTCTCGGCCGATGGAGAGAATTTCGCCTTCGCTCATTTCGTGATTTAATTTGGTGGTAACAGTAACCGTTTTATTTGGGGAAAGAGTACCTTTCGGAAGTTTGAGTGGCGGGAAGTCGCTGTCCATCAAATTTCCCGTCTCCAATTCAATATTCATTTCAACCGGCGCTTTGGTGCGGGCGGTCTCTTGTTCATTTTTATCGATCTTTACTTCCCGTACAGCTATTTGATTTTTTAGATCTTTAATGAGCTCCTTGAGCTCGAAAATCGTCTCGTTGAGACAATGACTGTCGCGGCGCGACAGTTTAAGCTCCTCCTGGAGCCTAGCTATAATCCTGCTGCAGGATTGCCGCGTAATCTTCGGAAATAATTCGCGAAAATGCGAGAAAATCGTTAAAAAGCTGTGAAATATTAATTGTTTTTAGAAAAACAATCAATACCATTGAGAAAAACCGTTGGTGACGTCACTAGTCACGCAACCAAGTAGTTTGGGTAGTTTGGAGTAGCTAACCAATGGGAGCTCTTGAAAACAGGTCCGTACAGTACGAGTGCTCTGATTGGACTGTCTTAGAAACAGCGTAAAAATGAGTTTAAATAAAATATATTAATAAGGCTCGGCCAGTCTTATTGGCCACAACAATATAAAGGGAATTATGTGATGTTGAATGACGTAAAACATGATTCATTTCTATACGAAGGAAGTAATAATAACTTGGGGCATGTTATTGGTAATTATTGGTGAGTATATTCTTTAGGATATTGGTTGAACTATTTGTAACAAACTCATAACTAGGCACTTTAATCGTAAATGTTTAGGAAAGCTCTAATATTAATTCAACCTTAAACATATTAAAAAAATAAATTAAAAGTAGTGTCTAGACTGTCTATAGGTTTATATATGTTAATGGTATCATAAATAATTTAAAATAATCAATTAGAATTTCTGATAATATCGGTACTTATAATGTCTGTAGGTTTAATACAGTATACAAGTATAACAATGCATGATATAAGTGTTAGATATTTGATATTTTTTTCGAAATTTACAGCGTGCAATTTGTATTATTACACCTGTATAATCCTATATTATTAATATCAATAATAATGTCTAAACTGAGTCTATTAGTACTAATGATGAATAAATTAGTAAATAAAAAAACACTTATAATATCCACAAAATTCATTTAAACAAATACGTTTATCTTATAAGCGAATACTATATAAAATGAAAACAAAAAATCAATCAGTTTATTAAATAAGAAAACAACTTAGGCTTAACATTCATATATTTTGAAGCGGTTGCTATTATGAAAAAATGAGTGAATATAAACAAAACAAAGTTGGTTTGGAAAAAAGTGAAAATGAATTTCGAAGATTTGAAAGTGATTATTCAGTGACATCCAGAGGTAAATTGATGGATTATAATAGATTACAACATTTTGCAAATTGTTTTTATATGTACAATTTTCGCATACAGTTTGTTTCACAATTGCTTAGTATTTATTAATTTGAAAAATTAATTTTCTTTAGGCATGAATTATTAAAGCATAATATACATTATATTCAACAACCAACAAACACACAACAGAACAAAACAACAACCAAATCAGATGCCTTGAAACTATGTATTTTATGTAAATAAAAAAAATAAATTAAGGTTTGAAAATAAATTCGGACAAATATGCGCCACGGCTACTTCTGAGAAAGCGCTTTCTGTCAATCAAATTTTCGACCACCATTTTAAGCAATTGGATTCTTAAGTCCGTAATTGTCCGAATTATATTGGCTTCCATGGCATCAATAGTTGCTGGTTTATCGGCATAGACCAAAGATTTAACATAACCCCAAATAACATGATCTAAAGACGTTATATTACATGACCTTGGTGGCCAATTAGCAGGGCCGTATGTCAAAATAATTTTCTCACCGAATAATTCCCTCAATAAATCGATTGTTGCGTTGGTTATATGACATGTAGAGCCGTTCTTTTGGAATTAAATCTCCTCCAGATCAATGCCATTCAAATTTGGAATAACAAAGCTCACTGCCTTCGAACGGCGACGAATTAATGAAGAAGATCTGTTGATGAAGATCCAAATGTCTTCTTCATCAACATCAACAACTCAACATCAACAACTCAACTCAAACATCAACATCAACAACTTCAACAAACGGAGATATTTTATTCGGAACACACACTTTTTTATCTTGTTATTGTTTTAATATCGAGCACCGTAAAATTCGTTTGGAATTCGTCGATAATTCGGCGAATAGATCGCTCTATAAGTTTGGCGCACGGTACACTGATTTTGATAATAAATTTCGACAATTTGCAAGTGTTACTCTGATATTAAACGTTCCATGATGATTTATCAGGCTATTGAGACACGGGTTTAGCGATTTGCGCACAAACTCACCGTTCGTTTGACAGCGACCCCTATCGGAAGTTCGGACACATTTATAAAATCACCCCTTAAATACTTACTATTTGTATACGTTTTTTGATACATTTTCTTTTATTTAAGGGGTAATACAATTTTAATCTACGATATAATCTCTATCGTTATTAATAATCTTCGCTCATCTATCTGACAAACTTTCAATTCCCTTTTTGTAAAATGAGTGATTATGAAGTAAAATATTCTTCCAGTAAAATTTTGATAGCTGTCAGTAAGATATTTTTTCCATGAAGAAAATGTTCCATTGATATGAAAAGATGGAAATCTGACGGTGCACTATCAGGGGAATACGATGGGAATTTTTCTTGGGTAATTCTGGCAAAAAAAACATGTTTAGTCCATCACGCTGTGCATAATAATCAACGACAATTATGATTTTATTAAAATTCGGAACCTCATAATGTATAATTGCTGTAAAATCCCACCATACTAACAGTAACACTTTTTTAGGGTGGCACCTAATTTTGAAGTGAGCAAAGGTTGTAATCCTGATGACAACCATTGTTTTTTCTTATGTGGATTGTTGTATAGGATACACTTTTCATCTTCACTAACAATTTGTTGAAGAAAAGGATCTATACCTAACCTGGACAAAAGTCAACAGCAGATGGTTACACGTTGAATTTCATTTGCAACTGAAAGTTGATGTGGCACCCACATCCTGATTATTTGCACTTAATTCGGTTGTTTTAAACACCGTTTTATTGTGGACCATGAAGTTTTAAACTTTGAGATTAATTCCTGAATGATTTATTTGGGGCCAGCTTCAGTTTCAGTCCTTCAATTTCAGATCCTTATCAAACTCAATAGGTCTTCCATATATTATAGGGTCGAAAAGATTAAATCGTCGTTCTTACTTTCTTCAAACCAAACCATCGCATTTTATTGCTGCTTATTTTATTAAAGAATTTATTTCCACTAACAGTTCGTACCTCAGTAGTCAAAAATAAGGGTGTGCAAAGTATCATGTGGACTGCCGACAAAAGTGAAAACTTGAAACTTTGGTATAACAGTATTTTTTTTTTAATTTTTAAATCAATTATTCTTTAAATGTATAATTTAAAAACGTATATTTTTTTTCTCACGTAGAATCGAGGATCTAAACAAATATAGAAAATTGACATTTATAAAAACTAATTATATTACAATACTTTTTTGTAAAGTTCTAATGGTGAAATTGAATGATATAAGTTTATAAATAATTATTTTGCAAAAAATAACAAAACGTATTTTATTTCTGACAATTTAAACCAATAAAGAATAATTTTGAGAAATTAAATTTATTATAAAATTTGTAATTTTAAAATCCGCGACAAAAATGCTATCGAATAACTAGAAATATGTTTTACCACGCTAGTAAAATAACTCCAAAGCCACTATGAAATATTCATTGCACGATGTTTTGCAGAGGTTAAATATTAGAAAAATAAATAATATCAAATTTTTCAACGCAAATATTGATAGCAATATTGGAAATATTTAAAAAAAAATTGTTTTTGTTATTCATTGTTATTCATTTTTCTACATAAAAATATTAGCATATTAAGTACTGACTCTTGTACTGCATAGTGATTTTACAATTAAACATTTAAAATAATGATTATCTAAAACCCAATTTAATTTAAAACACATTAAAACACAGTCAAAACACAATTGGCGTCGCCAGTCTGGCGCGACACCTCACTAGCATGTCGGTGACGCGAACCCATAAGTTTTGCCCCTACCGAAAATCGCTCAACGCGGCTAAAGAAGTTTTCACTTCAAAAATCTTGACTTAAGTATCAGCACCAGAATCATAAGAAGTAGCCAAGAAAATCCGTTTTCAAGTAAACAGAATATAAAACAGAAAATCTATGACGCACTCACGTTACAATGTTGCCACATCAACGCCAAAATACCCAGACTTTGGCATTTATATGATCAATAAAACTGTAAATGAAAAAGTAACACGAAAAGTTTTTTCTTTAAAAGTTTTAATCAAGAATCTGTTTCGAAACTTCTGCTTTTCATTTAGTTCAGACAAAATTTAATTATTCTGTGTCACAAAAAACAACAATCAGCATCTGAATCGCTATTCAAGTAAATTATTAAAGGATTATCTTTTAGCCTATCAAGTACTCTTTCGCGATTCGACCATCTTTGAATCTCTTCTTCTGTATGTCTGATGCTATTCATCCAGATCTGTGGTGTAACTGTTGACAAAGCTTCTTTCCACATATCCCCACAACAGTTATCAATCGTTCTTCCATATCAACCTATATGAGGATTGTAATAATTTTTGGCCACCCCCCATATCAATTCTACAGGATTGAATATACAATAATAAGGGGGAAGACAAAATACTTTGTGGCCATACTCTTCAACCATATGATCTGCCACATATTCTTTTTTAGGCTTGTTCCTGAAAAGAACATTATGAAACACAAACCTGTCCCTTTAATTACTGCTTACCGAATAACGATTTGCAGCTGTTCACTTTTCTACATAGTATTTTCAAAAGGAAGACTATGTTCCCTCATCCATTCTGCAATTTTTGGTTTTGTCCATGCACTAGTTGGAGGTTTATCCATCAGGATTCTGTGATATGGTGCATTATCCTTGACAATAACTGATGGCTTCTCCAAGATTTTCAACAGCTGGTTTTCAAACCAACACAGAAAGTTATCTTTATTGATTTATCCATGATAATCGCCTTTTGTTTTAGCAGAGAAGGCTAATTCGGCCTCTGAAATAAAGCCATTCTTGTTCCCAGCATGAAGAACAATATATCTGCAATAACATGTTATTATTTACACGTCTTAAAACAATTATTTATAACATGACTTTAATGGCTCCTAAGTATTACGTATAGCACTCACCTTTTTCAATGAACTTTTGTAGTCTTTACACTCCTCTTGTTATCATCTTGTCATGAGTGATTCAAGGTACTATTTTGAAAGATCAATGTTTCATCCAAATAACCAAAATCAAACAGAGATTCGTCTTTGATATTTTGATACATCTTCAAAAATTGAATTCGTTTACAGGCAATATCCGGAAGTTCCATCAGGCCCCTACGTGGGTTATCTTTACTCCATTTGAAACCAATTTCTTTTAGAAGTGTATGAAGCGAAGTTTTACATCCATCAAAGAGCTGCATGTTCTTTGCTTTTCATGAATACTTTCAAGATTAACCGTTTGTTCTAAAATACTTCAATAAAATTTGATAAAAATGCAATATTACCATGTAAATCTACTCACGTTTTTCATACATTTCATAGATTTGATTGCGAATTGAGCCCACATCAAGGTGATCTAGATTAGTTACTCGTTTTGGATATTGACGCTTTTTCTTCAGTGATTTTAACATTTTGTTATTCTTCAAGTTTTTCAAAATTGCACTAACTGTACCAATACTAATATTTAGTGCAGCTGAAACTCGTTAAAAAAAATCCAATTAACCATGAGACCAACTAAGTTATTAATACATACCTCTCCTATAGCGTTTAATGGCAAAAGAGGAGCCTCATTATCTCGTTCCTGTTCAAAATAACTGATAGGTGACGAGACAAGCTGCTTACACTGATCGCTTAACGGTTTTGACATTTTTTTGCAATTATAATCGCGGATTTTTTACTACAGAACTCACAAAAACAGAAACTAATACAGAAAATAGCTAAAACAACAAAGAATGCAGTAAAAATAATTCAGAAACGTTTGAAGGCACAACTCAAAAACGATCAAAACATGAAAATGACAGATTCTACGAAAAACTTGTGCAAGGTCGACATCACTGTCCAGAACCACAAACCTAAATGTTATCTTGACAGTGAATTCACAGAATGTAATCCGCCGGCTCACCGTATTTTTATTCTATTCTAATAGAATTAGAGGAAGAAGGAAACAGGTGCTTTGAACTTTAAATTATTTTTTCTTTCTTATGGATTTAAATTGGCAATAGATTTGTCTAGATTGATGACGTGCAACTATTGTTTCTTTGAATGAGCTAAATATATAAAGAACGTATTACCGACATTAAATTTGAAAGAAATGAGAAATCTTTTGTTGCCCAACAGAAACTCGAGCATGACTATAACAATAATATTAGCAACTTAAGACTATTAGTAACTTAAACTCGAAGAAATTTACAACTAAACATCAAATCGCTTTCTTAAGCTCCTCAATGCACATTTCGCTAACCTTGTTAGCATCATCAGGAGATGATTAAATCTGATTGAATGATTCAGGAGATTGAAGTATCTCCTCATAATAACATGGTTAACGAAACGTGCATCTTCGAGTTTAGTGTTTCACATCAAAGGTTCAATTAGAACAGAAGCCCTCAATCTTTTCTGGACCATCTCCCCCTTCACGGAAAAAAAATCCAACCCCCCTCTTCCATAATAGTTAATTATACCAAATATTAAAATATTGTTGCACATTATCTATATCTATACATATGTCCAAAAGTTTGGTATATTCAAACATTTCACTTTTTTATTTGATATTAAGGTTTTTTTACTCGTTTACGTAATCATCATTTTATTCCAACTCTTACTAGTACCAAATAAACCTCGGCAACAAATAACCAATGTGTGTATAATTGATTTATTATTTTGAAGTCAAAAAATTTCAATGTTCCAATTGCCTTCAGAACTAATTTAAAAATAAAAAGAACAACTTTCAATAAAACTATCATATTAGGCTTGTAGAATTGTCTCTCATTCTTCACAAGCAACATCTTTTAGTTTTCGCAGGGTAAGAGAAGGATTGTTTCATTTCTTGGTGCGTGTTTTCAAAATGTCCCGAGCATGTTCAATGACATTCATGTCAGGGGAATTTGTTCGCCACCCTAACTTAGTTATTATCTTCTCTTCAAGAAAATTTTGTACTGGGGCTATTAGATGAGGAGGTGCTTTGTCATACATGAAAACAAATTTCCTCAATGTACCCAGCACACGTGACTCCTCTCTCCAGGACCAGTAGAGGTATCCTCATAATACCACCCCAAAACATCACGCTCCCACCGTCAAATGGGTTACATGTTTGAGCTGTTTCTAGTTGGGCTTGTCGACCTGGAGCTCCGCAAACTAATATTCTTCGTGAATCAGAAACCAAGCCAATTCTCGTCTCATTGGAGGACATCACGTTATTTCAATTAGATCTACGATCCACCATTTCTCGAGCCCATTGCAATCTTGCATTTTTTTTGTTGAAGGGTTAGTTTGTGAACACGTAAAGGTCTCCTGCGATGCAAATTTACCGCTTTCAGTCTGCCTGTTATCGTTTGTCGTGAAATATTTACCCCTTCAAGCCTAACAAGCTGCACCACTTTGTAGATTCTAGACGATATCTTCGAGCTCTCATAGATATCTGCCGGTTTTGTGCAGATGTTGTACGTCGTTTTCTACCACTTCTGGGACGATCCTTTATGTCTTTTGTCTCTTGGAATGTTTTATGAATTTTCACAACACTTTGGGAAACACTTACAATTTCCTCGAATTAATTTTGATTAAAGCCCTGTTGTAACAAGGCAATTATTATTAATCTGTTAAAATGAAATACCATCTTTCTAGACATTTTTAAACGGATTGATTGAAAATTGAAAAAAACTGAAATAATGTGTATGTTTAATAATAATACTTTTGCTATTTTCATTTAAAAAGGGTCTAAAATAAATATTCGTCGCAATTTTTAAAGTATCATAGACGTAGATATCCAGTTTGTAAATATTCCAAACTTTTGGACATATATGTATTTTATGTGTCTATATGTCTGTTAAGAATCAGTGTAAATTAATTAAAAATAGCATCAAATGTGGTAAAGAATTATTTATTAAAATTTAAAAATAAACACAAAATCAATAAGTAATAAATAATGAGATGGTTGAGGCTGATTGAGTTTTAATAATTTGTTAATATCGGGTTCGAATTTCGTTAACTTCAGTCGTAAACCGTCACGATCAGTGCACTGAATCCACGCTCAGGCAAATACGATGAAAAAAATGGAATTAAAAATGTCTGTACTATTACCCACAATCCAGGGTAAAGAGCTGGTATTGATTTTTAAAACCAGAACTCTTGATATCCATTTCTGAATTTTACTTTTAGTTCTTCGTTAGTTGGGATAAATTTGATGATTGTACTGTATCTGCATTTGCGAAAGTATCTCAAACCGAACTCGATACATTCATGTTTAAAATTTCCTGGAATCACTCCGTAAAATCACCATAAAGAACGTGAACTGTTGGTAGTAAGTAAGTTAATCTTCCGGTTTTGCAGAGACTGCTGATAATGTGAGAAAGTAGCTATATTCACCTAGATTTCATTTGAACAGAAGGAGTTTTCCCACAAAAGCAACTATGACGTTTTTTATTTTAATTAAATTCAACACATCACCTTGCAATTGTAAATTGACTTCATTATATATTTGAAACTGGTTTGTCAAATAAGCGATGTAATTTTTGGATATAATCAGGTTTTCACGCAGTTTTTCATCTTTGTTTTCAAGGAAGTTCAGAACTAAGTCAAATAGATTGAAAAAACGATTCAGACTAACACCTTTTGAGAGCCAATGAACTTCTGTATGCAGCAGCAAGCGATTGTAATCTTTATCATTTTCACTAAACAGTTGGCCAAATAATCTGTCCTTCAATTAATTGTTTGTAATCTTATTGACTGTTCTAATATCGTAATGAAGATGTCAGATTCTTTGGCATTCAGGCTGACGATGAATGTACAACACAATGTACAGCGAGTATATTTGGTCATCAGTAGCAGCTGACAAAATATTATAAAATCATCATGGTAAAACTTGTTCATGGTATTATATATCATTTCTTGCTTTGTATCTGTTTCCAAGTTTATAGCAAATAAAAACTCTTGACGCATTTTTTCCTCTTTTATGAATCGAACGTATGATAGGAGTAGAGCTTCGTCATTTGGTAAAGTTGATTCATCGAGTTGAATAGAAAATTTGCAAGTCTTTAAGTAATCGTATAGTGATATTTGAACGCCTTTAGCCATTTCATCTATTCTTCTTTCCACCGAAGTATTACTCAGAGGAATTTTCCTGACGATATCTGATGGTGTCTTATAATGAAGAACAGCTTTTATGTCCTCTTTGGCTGCCGGCAAGATTAATTCCTCGCCTATTGTGTGTGGTTTTCCCGCTTTTGCGATAAGTAATAATAAAGACATTCCTAGAGCTAGCACTGTCTTTTATAGATTTGATTTCGGGTACGCATCAACTTGTATGCCGTACGCATCAACTTGTAACCTTCTCCATCAACTCTATTTAACTCTTGTCAACAACTATGTTAAACTCAAAAAGATTTACTATTAAACACCAAGCCACTTTTTTTTACATCTCGACGGGTCTAACTTCTTTCTCTAACCATTTTAGCATCATCAGTAGATAATTCTACTTATACAACGGTTGTTATTGATGTATTCGGCATAGTAAATAAAAAAAAATTTTTTATTGAAAATGGTTTTATTGTTTTTCAAAATATTGTACACGATGATCGATATACTTTTGCGTACTTTTGAATCAATTTTCATAGCATTTTTACCATTTCGATTGAGATATCTCCAAAACATGCATTTAGAACGCATCAACCGCTTTTTCGGGCGTCGAAAATCGTTGACAACGTTATTTATTCTTCAGGGACGGGAACAAAAAGAAATCATTGTGTTCCAAATCAGGACTGTACGGCGAATGACCCATCAATTCGACATTTTGACCGGTTAATATTCAGTTGTTCTGTCGGATGTGTGACAGCTCGCATTCATGATCAGAAGGATCCTGCATCTCTGGTTGTTCAGAATTGACCGTTCTTCGATTTTCTAATGGAGCTGTAGCCACAGGCCCATTTATCACAAAAAAATACGCGACCAAGTACTTCTTGCGCGAAACAACTTTTGTTAGGTTTGGGCAAATAACCCAAAAATTTTTTGATGAGATTGAATCATTTCCTGATGACGCAAATTGAAGGCTTCAATAGAAGAATTAAACAACTTTGCTGTCATATTAATGTCGAAATAATTATGTAATCAATAAATCTATAAAAACTAGGATCTTACAAGATTCCACAAATAATTGGGAGAAAATTCAGACTCCATACATGATGATAAATTTAATATTTGGCTGTAAGATCCGCAATAATGAATGCTTTTAATATCTGAGCCATCTTCATAAACTCCACCATTTCTTCTTTTAGCTTTTGCGATATTTTGTGTATTTATTTTAGGTCCCAGATTTGGTTGCCGACATGTACAGATCATTTTAATGATGTTAGGTTTCACATTTGCAATTGGAATGAGGACAAATCTCTCTGTTGCAATTGTTGCCATGACTGGCAATTCTACGAATGCCTATCGAGATGTACCGGTAAGTAAATTGTCTGGTTTCTTCATGTACTTCGACCAGATTACTTCTTATATGCATTAATATTTACTTTTTATCAGTAATTAACAATATGTTTAACAATTTGAAAAAAAAAATATTATCTAAATTATTTTCTTCAATTCCTTCCAAAATATATTGATTGCATTACGACAAGCAATTCTGATTTAATATTAATGGATTATGTTTACCGGTTTTTAAATTTTGCGATGATGTGTGTCAATATAAAAATGCTATACTTACAAGAAGGTCAAGTATATATATATATATATATATATATATATATATATATATATATATATATATATATATATATATATATATATATATATATATATATATATATATATATATATGTATATATATATATATATATATATGAACACGTTTGTTGGTGGCTTGACCGAGAAGTAGCCCCACCTATCCCTTCAACTGGATGACATACCATATACCATAGCATCAAGAATAGGGAGACCCTATCCACAGCCAACAACCCATGTTTTCGCCAACCTCCCGTCGGATGGCGTATATATGTAGATTTTCTTGGACTGTGTCCAATGAGTCTTGATAGTATGGTATATGTCGGCGCCCTGAATAGTCTGAACCTCGAGAGACAAAACATCAGGTGTGGCGGTTAATAATTTTTAATTGAGTGAGCGTAATTTTTTTTTTCGTCTAGTAAAAATGTAAAGTTTCCAGCCAAATAAAGAGCATTTGCGGCACGTACTGCTTTCCTCGTTCACTTAAAAAAAAACGCAAGTGAAAACCGTCGTATACTTAGAGAAACTTACGATGACAATGTCCTCATACAAAACGCTTGTTGGCGTTGGTTTAGACGATTCAAAAGCGGCGATTTCGGTTTGAAAGACAAAGAATGCCCAGGTCAACGGGAAAAAATTGACGATGCCGAATTGCAAACATTTTTGGAAGAAGATCATATGCAAACTCGACAACAAATGCCAGAGATATTAAATGTTGTGAAGAAATATTCCCTATACTTTACAGACATTCAATAAAGACGGGTTATATAAAAATCCGCTCCCAAGAGGGTTGGTGAGGGCGTAAAATGAACAAATAAACAGGCTTTGTAACTGTAAGTTCTACAGACTTGAAATTTGGCAGAAATTCTCCTTATACTTCATGAAAATTGATAAAGAACTGTCAGTGTAAAAATAAATTTCTAAATGGGTTAGAAAGAGAGCATAAAAGAATGAATTCATGTATGATAATTTATTTTAATATTAGGAGTATGAAGAAAACTCTGACAGCCATGTCTTTTTGAAAAAATGGATTAACATATTCGAATTTGATATCGTTGGAACAATTTGTTGGAGATTTGATTTTTTTTATTTTTCTATATTAAGCTTCAAATAGCTTTATTATTTTTCTATTGTTGCATTTAACCTAGGTTGAACGTAGTTGCAAAGCTGTTTAAATTAAATTAATAACAAAAATTATAGACACAAGAAAATAAATTCCTTTGAAAAGAAATATAATTAGTGTTAATTAATTTAATAAATTAAATATATTTTTTAATGGATTCCCCAAATATGAATTTAGAATGACTGGTTTGTTTGGATGTTTGTCCTTCAATCACGCTTGAACTGATGGAAGGACTCTAATGAATCATCAATCATCATCATCATTCAGCCAATGTCGAGATACTGCAGGATGAAGGCCTCCACAACATATCTCCAACTTGCGCGGTCCTGAGCTTTTCTCTGCCATTCGGGTCCAATAAGCTTGATAACGTCATCCATCTATAATGTTTTCAGTCTTCTTATTAGGCGTTTATGAGCGGTATCAATTCCAGGATTGCTTTGGTCCATCTGTCGTCGCCTTGCCTCGCTATATGGCCTGCCCACTTCCACTTCAATTCTTTCGCCCTTCCAATGATGTCACATACCTTCGTTTGTTCTCTGACCCATATGTAGGTCTTTCTGTCTCGCTTTGTATTGCCAAGCATACACCTTTCCATTCCCCTCTGTGCTACCCGAAGCTTTTGAACTGATTGTGATGTGAGTGTCCATGTTTCACTTGCGTAGGTTAAAACAGGTAGCACGCACTGATTAAAAACTTTTCTCTTCAGACAAAGTGAGAGTTTGTTATATGTTATGTTGCTTAAACACTATATTGAGCCTGCTTAACACGCCGTTCTACTTCCCGAACAGTATCACCCTCCATTGAAATCATTTGCCCAAGATATACTTACTGGTCCACAATCTCCAAATCGCTTCCTAAAATAGAAATTCTTCTGCTGAGAGCAAATTTGTTGGACATAACCTGACGCTTCTTTAGGTTTATATTAAAACCAAATAGTTCTCCTGCCCTTAGCAGTTCTCGTATATAGTTTTGGAACGATATCATCTGAGAATCTAAGATGGCTTAGGTATGCACCATTGATTTTTATTCCCTTCTGTTCTCAATCCATATTACGGAATACTTCTTCAAGGCACGCTGAGAAAAGAACAGGCGATATTGAGTCACCGTGCCGTACACCCCGTCCTGCGTTGATATTAACTTCAAGGTCATCCATATGCACTGTAGCTGTAGCTTCCGCATACATGGATCCCAGTAGGTTCACATAGGCTCTGTCTATCCCCTGGTTAAGCAATTCATCCATTATGGCTTACATTGATATCGAATCAAATGCCTTTTCATAGCCAATAAAAGCCAAGCTCCGTGGCATAGTGTATTCATTCTGCCTTTCTGTGGCCTGTTGGACAACCTGGATATTATCCATTATACTGAATCCACTTCTGAATCCGGCCTGCTCTCTTGGTTGTGCGTCATTCAGTGTTCTTAATATTCTTTTAAATATTAACTTGGTGAAAACTTTGTACATTACTGATAGGAGGCTTATTGGACGGTAGTTTTTTAAAATTTCCTGTACTCCTTTGTTATGAAGAACAATCGCTTCAGCTTTTTTCCATAAACTGGGTATTTTTTGATCTTTGAGGCATTTTAAGTACAATTTTGCCAGTATCTTATGTAAAATTCGACCACCTGCTTTTAACATTTCAACCGTTACATTGTCCTTTCCTCAAGCCTTGCCATTCTTCATCGCTTCTATGGCATTTGTCACTTCATTCAACAGAATATCTGGCATTTTCTCTTCCGTGGGCATTGCTGTTTTTGACTGGTTCTGATTTTTATATAACTTTGAATAAAGTCTTCTGATAACCTCTAACATTTCCGTACGCTCCCTACACAATGTGCCATCCTCACGCATTAAGGCAAACATTTATGTCCTTTTATTTATCAGCTTGTGTTTAGCTTTGTTTATTTCCTTGTTTTCTTCTAGTATTTTTTGCACTAGCTGCATGTTGAACCGACGCGTTTCCTCTCGAAAACACTTTCTTATAGTTTTGGAAAGTTCAACGTACTCGACTCTGCCAAAAGGACTACATTCTTCATTTTCCGCCGTTTCTTCATTAAATTAATGGTCTCATGGGAAATTTTTGACTGTTTGAAACTTTTTTCTGCTGGTGCTGGTGCTATCTCAAAATCGCTGCCAAAATCGCTGCCCCACTGCAGCAGCTTACCAGAATTGACTTTGCCCTTCTTCGATCTTACCATTCTTATACGCTCTCTTCGACAGTTTATCCTAATATTTACTCGTACCATTCTATGGTCAGTTCCAACATTAAAACGGTTAAGGTTATAAGTTTATAACCTAAGTTTTTTTCTTATAGAACGAGTTTTTAATGTGCAGTTCTCATCCTTCAGCAAAATCAACCAGTCTACCACCTCTAGTGTCCCGCTCACCACTTTTATGTGGGCCAGTTGTAGTTTCACCAATTCTTACTTTTCCAATTCTAGCATTAAAGTCACCCATAAAGATTTTGTAGCTGCATTTCTCGTTGTCTAAAAGCTGGGCCACATCATCATAAAATATCTCAATTTCCTCAACACTATAGCTATAGTTGCATAAGCTTGAACGATTTGTAGCTTAAACTTTTTTTTGTTTTTTTTTCGTTAATATATATATATATATATATATATATATATATATATATATATATATATATATATATATATATATATATATGTATATATATATAACTTGAAATATGGTAGGAAGCTTAGCTATTCGCTAAGGATGAGGGTTCATGAAATTCAAATACTAAGGGGGGTTTCGCGGGCGTAAGAGATAAATATACGAAATTTAAAATTTGGGATTGTATCATTGTGATTTCCTGGCAATTTTGTCTTCATAAAATTCATAGAAAAAAATTGTCAAATAGCAGTCGTTCAGTCAATCAACCAGCATTTCGTCAGAATTTTTTCTTACTTCTTCAGAAGCAATAACAGCTACAAAAATATCATATTACAAATAAAACTAAACAATAAATATATAATGACGGACTTACAATGTTTAAAATTCACTTAAAATGTTAAAATATATATAATAAAACAAACAAAAAATATAGAACACTCACACATTAGAACAAACGTTCTAAGCGAAATATATACAGTTAAAAAAATATTGTTTTCTTTCAATTTTACTTAATTTTTTTTTTATTACATTTCAACTATTTATGCAATTTTTTTTTTGTTCAATTTCCCCAAAATGTTGCAATAGATGATACTCAGCCCATCTATATCAAACCTGGAATTAACAGTATTCGTATCTCTGTTGATGTGAAATATCTCCAGGAACAACAATTTAATTTAATTTATTAAATTAATAACACTAATTATGTTTCTTTTCATAAGATGTTATTTTCTTGTGTATATCATTTTTTTATTAATTTAATTTAGACAGCTTTGGTCAACATAAGTTAAATGCAACATTAAAAAAAATAATAAAGCTATTTGAAGCTTAATATCAAAAAATATAAAAAATCAAATCTCAATTTTTTCAAAAAGACATGGCTGTCAGAGTTTTCTTCACTCTCGTAATATTAATATAAATTATCATACATGAATTCATTATTGTATGCTCTCTTTCTACTCCATTTAGACATTTATTTTTTCAATGACAGTTCTTAATCAATTTTCATGAAGTAAAAAGAGAATTCCTGCCAAATTTCAAGTCTGTAGAATTTACAGTTACAAAGTTTATTTATTGATACATTTTACAAACGCCCTCCCCACCCTTCTTGGGAGCAGATTTTCGCCTCTTTTGAATCGTTTAAACCAATGCCAACAAGCGTTTTGCATGGGGACATTATCATCGTAAGTTCCTCCAAGTATACGACGGCTTTCACTAAACGAGGAAAGCAGTACGTGCGGCATTTGCTCTTTATTTGACTAGAAACTCAACGTTTTTTCGACACGTAAAAATAAATAACGCTCACTCGAAACCATTTGAACACCAATGGCGTTTTGAAGGGTTATATCGACAGTAACAAAATGATATAAGAGATTAGACTGTGAATCGACCCTTGTTTTCAGCTCCATCTCTTAAAGAAATTAACAATTATTAACAGTCACACAATCGCAAAAGGTTGAAGATTGTCCAAATCGCAAAATGTGACACCTGTGGATCATATTTCCTAATTTAAAAAAACCAGTAAACACATATAACATATATATATATATATATATATATATATATATATATATATATATATATATATATATATATATATATATATATATATATATATATATATATATATATATATATATATATATATATATATATATATATATATATATATATATATATATATATAAATATATATATATATATTTATCTATATATATATATATATATATATATATATATATATATATATATATATATATATATATATATATATATATATATATATATAAATATATATATATATATTTATCTATATATATATATATATATATATATATATATATATATATATATATATATATATATATATATATATATATATGTATATATAAACAAGATCATTCTATTGGAATAAGTTTCTTGAATTATCTTAATAATTGCTAAACAGAATTTTATTGGAAAAATGCTAAAAGGTTGATAAGATCTTTACAAGGCACTAAATCATACTGTTTTACATTTTACAAAAGATAATAGTGATTATATATCAGTTATATTTACAAATCGAGCATACCTTTTGTTACCGGTTGTTATATTAATATGTACCTTTTAGGGTAATACTAGCTCAATCATCTAAAATATAAAAAAAAAATTCCTTTCAGACTTACGCATGGAATAACACAAGCATAATACTTTCATCATTTTTCTGGAGTTATATCTCCCTGCAAGTACTAGCAGGATATTTAGGCAAAACATACGGACACAAATATTTTTTATTATGTGCCTATTCGGTAAATTGTTGCGCAGCTTTACTTACTCCATTATCAGCTAGAATACTTGGATCTGGAGGAGTAATCTTATGCAGAGTTATACAGGGTTTTGGTCAAAGTTTTCTCTATCCTTCAGCAACAGTTTTATTGGGCAAGTGGGCACCTTTTGAAGAACGAACAACATTGTCAAATTATATGTATTCTGGTAAAGAATCCAACTTATACATGTTATTGTCAACACTTTTTCGTACTTTTATTTCAGGAGTATACATTGGGACAATTCTTGGTTCCTTAATAACAGGTTATATATGTGACAGTTGGTTGGGTTGGCCATATGCATTTTATTTATTCGGAACACTTGGTGCAATATGGGCTGTAATTTGGGGTATTTTTGGACAAAACAGCCCTTCTTCACATCCAAGAATTTCACCGCAAGAAAAGAAATACATTCAAGTTTCACTAAATCAAGAAGATAATTTGGTAAAATTACAAATACAGCCAGTTGTATCCTAATTAACCGTATCATTATTGTTTTAGAATTTACCTGTGCCATGGAAGAAAATATTTTCTTGTATTCCATTCTATTCCCTTCTTATATGGACTTGTACGTCAACTTGGTGTTATAGTATGATAATGACAGAAATTCCAACATATTTATCCAAAGTAATGAATTATGACATCAAGTCAGTAAGTAGATATTTCTGATTAGCATCATTGTACAATGGATATTGCAGACATTCCCTTTCATTCATTTTTTCTTAGTTGTCTTAAAGTACATGCAAAATTTGACAAATATTTGTATTTTCTGATTTGGGAATTTTATGTTTGGGGACATACTGTTCCTGAAAGCTTTAACTCAAACAAACATCGATTTTAAGTATTTAATTTTCGTTTTAACTCTTCCAAAAACAATATAAAACTTTTTTTTTATTGTTTAGCTACAATATTCTTCTTCTTCCTGTGGTGCTACAGCCGTTCTGGATTCTCCATCTGGATCAATTTCCAGCAACCCCTTGCTGGTTTTTGATGTGCAGTAGTTATTTAGCATCTCTTCTTACATTGTCCTACTATCGAGTCTTTGCTCTACCTCTCTTTCTGTTAGCCGCTATTCCCTCCATGATTGTCCTTGGTATTTAATTCTCCCACCATGCTCGTCACGCCATACCTATCTAAGTGCTGAACCCACAAATAGTCATGCGGGTTGCTATTAATGTATCTGGAATTGGCAACAATGGTGTTCGTAGGCGCCATCTGGCATACACATTGTAAAATTTGATATTGTTGAGTGTATACGAACTCAGAACGTTTTATCATGCGGACGCTATTTGTGTTGTTTGGTGACTTGAAAATTTCATCTCAGTCAAAAAATAAAATTATCTCGATAGAATGTTCATGCGGTGATTTACTAAGACTTTCGACGTGAATAATCTCAACAACAATGCATCGATCAACTCTCTTTGACTTTTGGCGATGAAACACCATCTAAAACCACTGTATAGCATACGTTCGTCGTTCGCTCACAGACAAATTTAAAGAAGGTCGTCCAAAATCAGTTGGTTTGCCAGAAAACATAGATACTGTGCAAGAACTGATAAAGCAAGATAGTCATATCACATACCCTGAGATTGAGGCATCCCTGGGCATTAGTATGACAAACATTCACAAGATTTTATATGAACATTTAGCCGTGAAAAAGATGTGTGCTCGTTGAATTTCGAATGATTTCATTTTGTTCCTGTCCGTGAAGAATAAACTACTTGGTCAACGCTTTTCGAGGCTAGAAGAAGCGATTGAGACATTCAAAATGCATGTTTGGGAGATACCTTAATCGGACTAAAAAAGCGCTACGAAAATTGGTATGCAAAAGTGTATCAATCATCACGGAGAATATTCTGAAAAACAATAAAACCATTTTCAATGATAAATATTTGTTTTTGAATATTATTCCGGATACATAACTAGCAACCCTCGAATACAGATATTTGTATGATTGCTTGAATTCGAACTTATACTTGATCCTCCTATTTCCTTTATTATCTGTCAATAGCACCAAAAATTCATCTGAGTATTCTTTCAAATTCTGCAAGCATCTCTTCTGTTTTCTTTGTGTTTCTTTGTTCTGTTTTTTTGTGTTTCTTCGTTCTGTTTTCTTTGTGTTTCACAACCATAAATGACTACTTATGTCCCAGTGAGTGTTATAGATCTTAACTTTCGTGTTCCTTTGTACAAGTTTAGATCTTATGGCAGACTGCGGAATTAAATAGTTGTGAAATCCTTCGTAACATAATTACTGATATA
This sequence comes from Cosmopolites sordidus, assembly GCA_031761425.1. Taxonomy (NCBI): domain Eukaryota; kingdom Metazoa; phylum Arthropoda; class Insecta; order Coleoptera; family Curculionidae; genus Cosmopolites; species Cosmopolites sordidus. Next base: position 827,377 of record JARFXV010000031.1, read on the forward strand.
TTCTTTTAATTTTACTAGTTTACTTCCCAGAGAAGTAAATATATTGACAATGTTCTCTTCTTCAATTAGTTTTCTTTTCCATCACCTTTGTTTTATCTGTATTTATTTTTAGAATGGCTCTTTTGGGTTTCACTTTTATTTAATCATAATAATCTTTTCGATCGTGTTGTTATTTATGTATCCGGAATTGGCAACAAACATTTTGTCTTTCAAAATGAACCAAATCCAACAAAAAATGTTCGAGCAAGAAGCACTTCGAAGCAAATGGTCACCTGTTTTTTTGGAATAAATGGTCATGTGGCTACAGTGTTACTAGATAATTGTAGAACGGTCAATTCTGAATAACACACAACCATTTGTTTGCCAGAAATCTTTTAAAGAAATAAGAAAAAACAGTCAGGGACGCTGAATCATTCTTCACCATGACAACGCGCGCTCTCACACATCAGACCGAACAATTCAATATTTGATCGGTTAAAACATTGAATTGATGGATCATCCTCCGTACATTCCTGATTTGACACCCAATGATTTCTTTTTGATCCCGTTCGTGAACGATAAACACGTGGTCAACAATTTTCGACGCCTGAAGAGGCGGTTGATGCATTCAAAATGCATGTTTTGGAGATACCTCAATTCGAATGAAAAAAGTGTTATGAAAGTTGATTCAAACGTATGCAAAAGTGTATCGATAATCGCGAAGAATATTTTGAAAAATAATAAAACCATTTTCAATGATAAATATACATTTTCATACCCTACCATCAATTTTTCTTTACAGCTGTTTTTTAAATTTTCGGTGCGCTTTTTACTAACCATTTTAGAATCATCAGATTCAATCTCTAGAAGTTAAAAACAAATGAATTGGTTTTAAGTGTTAAGTGTTTGTTTCAGTTTAGTGTTTCTACAATAAAGGTTCCAAAATAAGGATTTAACAGATCTATTGTTGAGCGTCTCCCTCTAAACCCTACCTGGTATTCATCCATTTCTTCTTCGATAGACGGCACCATTCTCCGTCTTACCATGTCTTTTAGAACTTCATAAGTTGTACAAGATGCTTTTCGTATTTCAGTTTATATTTAGCTAAAATATCCTCCAATATTACTTTTCAGAGTGGATCGGTAAACTCGATTCCTACAGCACTTACGTTAGTGACCATTTTAATCATCGGGCCATTATCGGACTGGCTTATTTCTAACAACTATTTACGTGTTGTGACTTCACGCCGCATATTTACATCAATTGGTAATTTAATCAAATAATTATTGCTAAAGTTACATGGTAACATTAAAATAATCTTTATCTTTTCCAGCAAGTTTTGGTCAAGCTTCTTGTTTATTCGCCCTATCTTTTGTTAATTCGACTCAGGCACATCTATCCATTATTGTGTTGAGTCTAAATGGAGTTTTAATATCAGGAGCACTAGTAGGAGCAAGTGTTGGTCATTTGGACTTATCTCCACGATTTTCAGGCGTAATTTTTGGTTTTGTAAACGGTTTTTCTCAATGCTTTTCTATTGCAGCGCCTTTGGTAACTCAATGGATCATAACGGATCAGGTTAGTATGAACGAAATACTAATTTGTATGCGGATTTCATATTTACTCTAACATTATTTATATTTTAGGAAAACGCTAATATGTGGAAAAAATTATTTATATTTTCTTCTATATTCCATGCTATTGGTGGAATCATATACCTATTTTTTATATCAGCTACTCGACAACCTTGGGATGGCCCAGAAAACCTGAAAAATAGAAATAAAAAGATCTCCGTTGTCAGTCTTGGTGGTATTTGATGTATTTTCTTTTTTCGCGCGTGTATTAATTAATTTGGTGCTCTATAATGATATTTTTGTAATATTTAGTAATTTTTCTGTGATAATATTATTTAAAAAAGATTTATTGTTTTTAGTTTTAACGCTGTTAAAGCTAAGTTGAAGTAAATAAAGTTAAAGCTTTTAAAGCATCAGTATGGTTTATGCAAAATAAATTAATTCTATATGCTAATAAAATCATCTATTCTTGAGATAATGTTATTTTAATACACTAATAAAGGAAATACAAATTCGTACAGCCAGTTGAGCTACTTGAACCAAAATTTTTATTTTGTTAAATTTCATGACTTCCGAATGTTCTACATTTACTTATTGTAAACAAAATGAAAGAACAACAGGCATAAGTAAGAGCAACTTAAAATCGTTAAACAATGCGATTCAAACTAATACCGCGATATCAGATAATGAGATTGTGTGGTACAAATAGAACGATCTGGTTAATAGTAGGCAAAGAATTATAGCATGATAAAAACGATGCATTAATGAATTATGAAGCTATTATAAAATTAGAGGATGAAAAATATAATGAAATGAATGAAATTAAAAGTGGATATGGTTGATTTTACAAGCTAATCCGGGATAAAGTCCTTTTCAGCATGCTTCCAACTCGCGCAGTCCAGACTTTCCTCTGCAATTCAGATGCATCATACTTGATGATATCATTAGTCAATTTTGCTTTGGGTCTTCTTAGTACTCAAGCGGTATCTACGCCAAAATTGCCTTGGTCCGCCTCTAGTCGCATCGCCTTGCTACATGGCTTGCCTACCTCAATCTTCCAATGATGTCACATACTTCCAATTGTTCTTTGATCCATGTGCAGGTTTTTCTGCTCCACTTTGTAATGCCATGCATACATATTCCTCTCTATGCTACCCGAAGTTTTTGAACTTATTGTGATGTGAGTGTCCAGGTATCGCTTCCCCATGTCATAATGGGCAGGACGCACTGATTAAAAAAATTTTTCTTCGGGCAAAATCGGAGTTTGTTTTTAAACACCATATTGATCTTACCAAATGCCAGCCATATTTAACACGCTGTTCCACCTCCCGAGGAGTTTCTCCCTCCATTGAAATCCTCTACCCAGTATATATGTAGTGATCCACAATATCCAAATCTAAAATAGAAATTCTTCTGTCCTCAGCCTAGTTCTTCAAATGTATTGAAAATGACCTGATTTTTTGTCAGGTTTAATTTTAATCCAAATGATCTGCAGGAGATTTGTAACTCTTGCATGTATATTTGCAGCTCATCTGGGTCTTGTAAAACAAGAGCAATATCATCTGGAATCTAAGATGGCTTAATGTACCACTGATCTTTATTACACCCTGTTAGAAATTGAGATTATGGAATACCTCTTCAATTCAGGCTGAGAAAACAAGAGGCGATATTGTGTCACCATGCCGTACTCCCCGTTCCACATTGATTTTAATTACAAGATCATCAAGATGAACGGTCGCTGTAGCTTCATCATATATCGATCCAAATAGGTTTACATACGCTTTATTTACCACCTGGCTAAGCAATGCATCCAATATGGCCTATTTTAAGATTGAGTTAAATGCTTTTTCGTAATCGATAAATGCCAAGCACAATGGCAATGGTCTACCGTACAACCTGGATGTGATCCATTGTTCGGAATCATTCTTGCTCTCTTGATTATGCGTCATTCAGTTTTCTTAATATTCTCTTAACTATTATGTCAGTGAAAAAGTTGTACTTTCCTGATTGAAGACTTATTGGGCGTTAATGCTTTAAATATTCCTATGCTCTTTTTTATGTAAACAAATCACTTCAGCGTTTAAGTTTGGTACTTTCTGTACTTGAATTTGAGACATTTCGAATACAATTTTACAAACGTTTTATGCAAAATATGACCATTAGCTTTTAGCATTTCAACAGTTATACTGTCCTTTCCTAGAGCCTTGCAAGGTTTCATCCCTTCTTTAGCCTTTGTTACGTCATCTATTAGGATATCTAGCATTTGTTATTTCGTGGGCATTGCTGTCTTTGACTGATTCTAATCTTCAAATAATTTTTAATAAAAACGTCTAACAGCCTGTTATTTTCATACGCGCCCTTCACTCTGTACCATCCTAACGAATTAAGGCAAACATTTACGTCCGTTTATTTATCAACTTATGTTTAGATTTCTTTGTTCCCCTGTTCCAACATTTTTGAATCAGCTATATGTTCAACCAGTGCGTTTTCTTATAGTCTAGCAAAGCTCAACGTACTCGACCCTGGCAAAAAGACTCCTTGGCAAAAAGACTAAATTAATGGTCTCATTGGAGATTTTAGACTGTTTGAGGTATTTTTCTGCTGGTAGTATTGAAGCAACCGTGTCAAACACATTGTCTATATTTTCCTTCACACCAATCTGATATTTCCTTTTCTTCCGGGTCTTTCAATGCAGCTAAGCGGTTCGACAAAGCAATCTCAAACTCGATGTCTCTCCCCAGCAGCTTTCCAGAATCCACTTTGCCTTCCCTCGACCTTATCATTCTTTTGCGTTCTCTTCAACAGTTTATTCTAACCTTTACTCGTACCATACTATGATCACTTTCAACATTAAAATCGTTAAGGACAGTACAATTATAAAATATTGCTTTATCATTTCAAATGATGTAATCAATTTCTCTTGTGCGTCCAAATGGCAATCTCAAACTCGATGTCTCTCCCCAGCAGCTTTCCAGAATCCACTTTGCCTTCCCTCGACCTTATCATTCTTTTGCGTTTTCTTCAACAGTTTATTCTAACCTTTACTCGTACCATACTATGATCACTTTCAACATTAAAATGGTTAAGGACAGTACAATTATAAAATATTAATTTATCATTTCAAATGATGTAATCAATTTCTCTTGTGTATCCAAATGGACTTTTCCATGCTCATTGTCTACTGATTTTTTTCTTATAAAACGAATTAATAATATTATGTTCTTGTTCTTCAGCAAAATCAACCAATCTGCCTCCCCTGTTATCCCGCTCACCACTTCCATATAGACCAGTTGCACTTTCTCCAGTCCTTATTTTTTCAATTCTAGCATTAAAGTCACCCATCAGCATTTTATATCTACACTTCTTCTTGTCTAGAAGCTGGGTCACATCATTATAAAATTCTTTAATTCCTCAATTTACACGATTTAAAGCTTAAACTTTTTATTCAGCTGAGTGAGACAGTCGTTCAGATATAGTTTCAAATTTTCGATATGTCCTTCAACTTGCGGTTGATAAGGAATCCAATTCCACCACATCGTCCTTTCGCCGAACCGAAAGTGTAGCGTACGTGACCAGTTGTATTTAATTTAATTAGCTCTTCACTATTCGTTCGTGTTTCACATAGCCCTATGGTATAGCAATGTATGTTCTCAAATTCGAACGACACTCCAACGGGCCTCCGTTTTGATTATCTGAAGAGTTAATGTTGCAATGTCCAAAGTCCAGTGGCAGCCCGATTTGATTCTTAGTGATTCTTAGGACTCTCTACCTTAGGACAGATTTTCCCGCTGTTGTAGATAGTTGCCCCTTGCCCTTGGATATATATATATATATATATATATATATATATATATATATATATATATATATATATATATATATATATATATATATATATATATATATGTATATATAAACAACAGTACGAATCTCAATATATTTCGTCAGAAGTCTTCTAACTTCTTCAGGAGGATGCAAGAATATTTAAAGTTGTCAAAATGTTAAAAATATAAATAAATAACCAAAAACAGATGATGATGATGTGAACCTACTGAGATCCATGTATGATGAAGCAACAGCGACAGTTCACATGGATGATCTTGAAGTTAAAATCAATATAGAACGGGGTGTGCGGCAGGGTGACTCAATATCGCCTGTTCATTTCTTAGCCTGCCGTGAAGAAATATTTCAGAATCTGGATTGGGAACAGGATAAAATAAAAATTAATGGTGCATACTTAAGCCACTTTAGATTTGCAAATGATATCGTTCTCCTCTCACAAGACTCAAGATAAACTACAAAAATACATACAAGATCAGTAAAGGGCGGAAGAACCATTTGGCTTGAAAATAAACCTAAAAAGGAGTCAGGTTATGCAGGTTATGTTGATCAAATTTACTAAAAACAGAAGAATATCTATTTTAGAAACCTATTTAGAGGTTGTGAACCAATACATATTTCAATGGAGGGTGATACTGATACCCGGGAAGTGGAACATCGTGTTAAGTGTGACTGGCAGGCATTTCGCAAGCGCAACACAATGTTTAAGTACAAACTCCCACTTTGTCTGTGAAAAGTTTTTGATCAGTGCGTGCTGCCTGTTTTAACATAAGGAAGTAAAACATGGACATCACAATGAGTTCAGAAACTTCGGTTAGCTCAGAGGGGAATGGAAAGGTGTATACTTGGTATTACAAAGCGAGAAAGAAAGACCTGCTCATGAATCAGAGAACAGACGAAGGTATGTGATATTATTGGAAAAGTGAAGAAATAAAATGGAGGTGGGCAGGTTATAAAGCGAGGCGATGTGAGGACAGATCGACCAAAATAATCCGGGGATACCGCTTGATCATAAACGTCCATGAAGAAGATTTAAAACACGATGGATAGATAATATCATCAAGTATATTGGACTCGAAGGGCAGAGGAATGCTTAGGGCTTCACGATTTGGATGCATGCTGGGAGGCCTTCATCCTACAGTGGATCAGCAATGGCTGAATGATGATAACATTAGAGTAATGCTTGCTGACATCAAAAACAGTGTTCTGCGCGCCAAATTTACAGAGCACTTCGTGCGTGCCCAACTGAGCGATATACTCGCCGAATTATCAACAAATTCTGAGCGCATTTCACGCTGCTAGATATTAAAACAAAAAACTGTGCGTTCCGAATAAAATCTCACCGCTATAGCTGGCAGTGTTAATGAAGGTCCAAATTTATTAATTCGCCGCCATTTGCAGGAAGATGGGCTTTGTTATTCAACTACGTGGATTATTTAATTCCGATTTTGAATAGTATTGATCTGTAGGAGGTATGATTCCATTAGGACGGCTCAACATGTCACACAGCCGACTTATCAATCGAGTTATCGAGAGAACTATTCGGTGAGGAAATTATTTTGAGGAACGAACCTGTTAATTGGCCATCAAGATCATGCTTTAACGCATTTAGATTATATTCTTTGGTGTCATGTTAAATTTTTGGTCAATGCTGATAAACCAGTGCTCGGACATACTGTGTTAACCCATATACAATATATATATATATATATATATATATATATATATATATATATATATATATATATATATATATATATATATATATATATATCTTATTTATTGATTGATTTGTCCGTTACTTTGTGATAGTTCATATTTTAAAAAGGCGTAAAACAATTTTTTACTTTATTATCTATCACTTTTATTTTTAAACAAAATTTGTGTGACTATAGTTTCGTAAAACGACTTTACATTCTCAAACACTACTTTAAAACTAAGGTTTTACAGCTGTTTATCTATTCTATGTACCTAATTTTATACTTTTATTGGGGTTAATTTTTTACCATATTATAAATAGTGGGGAATTTCGGAGATCCGTCTGATCGTTTAATAGCTGTCTAGACGGATCTTTATTATATTTATAAATTTCAATAGCTTTTAAAACGTTTAATTTTTTGCTTTTTGGCGCGATATGTAAAATTTTCAAATTTGTAATCTCGGGAAATATATGTCCGGTATCTAGAAATGGTTCGCAAAATTAGAGTGTTGTTTCTTTAATATGTATGCAAATTTATGTTCTTTGTATCTGGTCTGAAAATTTCGAGCGAGCTATTTGTTCTGAAATTGGACCGAAATATGAAATTTTACAGTACTTTTTATCATTTGTTTGTTTTACTTTTGGATATACTTGATGAATTAGTAATTGTTTCCGTTTTTTATTTATTAAGAAACTAATTTCTTTTTCTTTGAAACAATTATTTTGTGCTATTAGTTTTATTTTTTGCAGTTTATTTTTCAATTATTTTCAGATAGTGGAATTGTGAAAACTCGGTGGATCATAGACTGATATGCAGCATATTTATGTGTAATGGGGTGGATTGATCGTTTTGTAATTATTATATCTGAGTATGTGGGTTTTCTATAGATATTAAATTCTAGTTTATTATTTTGTTTAGATATTGAAAGGTCCAGAAAATTTATGGTTTGATTTTGTTCTTTTTCTAGTGTAAATTTTATTTTTGAATGGATACTATTTAAATGCTTTAATGCTCCTTCTATTTGTCTGTCATTTCCAGTATAACGAACCAAAATGTCGTCTACATATCTAAACCAAAACAATATATTTTTTGCTTTATCCGTTTTTAAAAAATTATGTTCCAAGTTTGACATTTCAGAGTTGAACAGTTCTGATAATAAAGGGCTTATTGGATTGATGTTATTTTTTATGAGTAAATTATCTATTAATAGTAGACAATCTTTCTTCGGAATATTCGGGAACATGTTGCTAACATCAAAGGATGCTAGAAACCCGTTTTTGGGTATAGATAGTTTGCTAAGCTTTTTTGTAAGGTCCACCGAGTTTTTTTATTGACTGTTTTGGCGAGAAATTCGTTATGTTTTTGAAGATTTTATTTAAGTAAAAAGCTAGGTTTCTTAAAAGGTAAAAGGTAAAGTGTTAGGGTTAGAGGCGCATCAGCAACTACGCTATTTAGCGACCAGACCTACAGCTTAACGTGGGTTCTGAACCACGGTCATCAGCTTCCAACAAACCCAGGCCAGCACCCCCCTCGGGCTATCTTAAAAGGCTATTTGTGTATGAGACTACCGGTCTTATTGGAAAGTTTTCTTTATGAATTTTAATTAAACCGTACAGTTTTGGAGGAGTAGGATTCATATTGACTATTTTATATTAATCTTCGTTTGACAAAATGGTGGTTATATTTTTTATTGTTGTAAAATCAGATACAAAGAACATAAATCTGCATACATATTAAAGAAACAACACTCTAATTTTGCGAACCATTTCATAGATACCGGACATATATTTCCCGAGATTACAAATTTGAAATTTTTACATATCGCGCCCAAAAGCAAAAAATTAAACATTTTAGAAGCTATTGAAATTTATAAATATAATCAAGAGCTGTCTAGACAGCTATTAAACGATCAGACGGATCTCCGAAATTCCCCACTATTTAAAATACGATAAAGAATTAACCCCAATAAAAGTATAAAATTAGGTACATAGAATAGATAAACAGCTGTAAAACCTTAGTTTTAAAGTAATGTTTAAGAATGTAAAGTCGTTTTACGAAACTATAGTCACACAAATTTTGTTTGAAGTGATAGATAACAAAGTAAAAAATTAGTTTATTCATTTTTATATATATTATTATTAGGTGCGTATAGACCCGGTTGGATCACGCAAAGTATTCTGACTCATTTTCGAGTGTTCTTTCTGATCCTCCACACCTCTCTCATCCATTCTCCGTGGATTATCTTTTTCTCCTCCGTCCACTTTGTTCCCGATCTCCTCGAAACTTCGCTCTCTGATGCAACGTTCCACATATGTATTTTGTTTCTGTACATTCTTCTATCCTCAATCTCTGTCGGACCCATTTGTGTCTTTTCCAGATCAGCTCTGACTTGTATGATCCATGGTACTGTTGACTTGACTCCTTGTATGTATGTAAGAATTCTGTTGGTGAGGCTTGTCGGTGGGAGTCTACTGATATGTCCATAAAATTTCAACCTTCTTTTTCTTATATCCGCCGCTACGTTGGACATTCTCTCTGTGGTCTTTCGAGAATGTGGTCTGTATTCTTCCTCTGTCAGTTTTTGGGACGAGAATTTTCCTCTCAATTTTGCGTTCTTCTTTTAGTATGATTTCTATGTCGCTTTTCGTATGAAGTGTAAGTGTCTCGCTTATGTATAGTACCTCTGCTTCGATTACTGTGTTGTACTGTCTTATTTTTGTGTGTGTCTTGCCGTATGCCCTCTTCATCTTCTATAATCGAGTCTTCTATGCTATCTTCTCTCCTCCTATGGGTTCGAGGATCTCGCCCAGGTATTTGAAGTAAGTGACCCTATTTATTTTGCCATAATTGGTGTTCAAATTTTGGACATCTAGTTTTCAGCAGAATAATTCGGTTTTTTGAAAGGAGATTTGTAGGCCGACTTTCTTTAAACATTACTTGAGTACTTCGATCTGTTTGGTTGTCCTTTTTTCATTGTCTGCGAGTATGGCTAGGTCGTCGGCGAAGGACAAGCATGATATTTCTATATTGTTTTTGGATCGTCCGAGTCGTATTGGTTTCCAATGTCCTTGATTTTTCAGTTCTTTTTCCCATTCCCTTATGACTTTGTCCAGGACCAGGTTGAAGAGGAGTGAGGATAACCCATCTCCTTAGCGTACTCCAGTTTTAATCAGGAACGATTCGGAAATTTCCCCCATAAATTTCACTTTATAGGTTGTGTCAGTCAGTGTGTGCTTGATCAATCGTAGTGTTTTGGGGTCGAGTTCTTGTTATTCTAAGGTGTTGAACAGAGATTTTCGGTCGATGAAGTCGTATGCTTTCTTGAAGTCCACGAACGTGCAGATGATTGGGACGTTCCTGATAGCTTTGTATTTCAATATTGTTTTTAAGTTAAATATTTGTTCAGTGCATGAGCGACCAGGGCGACAGCCTGCCTGGTACTCACCAATTTTGTGTTCTAATTGTTCTTGTGTTCTCTGGAGAAGGCATGCTGAGAGGATTTTATAAGTGACTTGTAGTAAGGAGATTTCTCTGTAGTTGTTCACATCTGTTCTGTCTCCCTTCTTGTGCAGCAGGTGGATAAGAACACATTTCCATTCATCTGGTAATTGTTCTGTTTGCCAAATGTTAGTGATAATTTTTTGCGTAAGTTCCTGCAGTGAATTTGGTCCGAGGTTTTTCAATATTTCCGCGGTAATACCATCTTCACCGGATGACCTGTTATTCTTTAGTTTGCGTATGTGCCTGTGGATTTATTCCTGTGTTGGTGGTGGTGATTCTAAATGGGTAAAGATACAATTTTTTTTGGGGAATCTTATGTCGCGTTCGGGGTAAACAGAAGATCAGCGAAAAAGTGTGCCAGCTCCTAGCAATTCTCCTGATTGGTTAGCGCTAATCTCCCATTCCGCTTTCTGAAGCAAAGATTTTGTGGTATGTACCCACCGATTTCTCATACAAAACTCCTATAAAAGTATCTCGTGTTATAATTGCGGAAATTATCCTCTATAGAGTCTAGTTGTTCCTTCATATACTTCCTCTTAGTTTGCCTGATAACCTTTGCGGTCTGTTTTCTAGTCACGTCAAAAAGCTGTTGACTCTCTGGGGATTTTTTAGTATTGTAGTACTGAAATGCTCGTTTGCATATATATAGAGGAAACGCGCCTATTCAACATGCAGCTAATGCAAAAAACTCTGGAAGAAAACAGGGGAATTAACAAAACTAAGCAGAAGCTGAGAAGGAAAAGAACGGAAATGTTTTCCTTAATGCGTGAGGATGGTACAATATGCAGGAAACGGAAGGAAATGTTAGAGGTTGTCCGAAGATTTTATTCAAAGTTATATGAGGACCAGAATCAGACAAGAACAGCAATGTCTACTGAAGAACAAATGCCGGATATCCTGGTGGAGGAAGTGACAAAGGCTATAGACTCGATGAAAAATGGCAAGGCTCCAGGAGAGGATAGTAAAACGGTGGAGATGTTAAAAGCTGGTGGTCGGACCTTACATAAAACACTGGCAAGATTATACACAAAATGCCTCAAACAACCCAGCTTATGAAATGCAGAAGTGATTCTTTTACATAAGAAATGAGCACGGGAAGATTTAAAGAACTACCGCCCAATAAGCCTCCTATCAGTGATGTACAAAGTTTTCACCAAGATAATATCCAAAAGAATACTAAGAAAACTTAATGACGCACAACCAAGGGAGCAAGCAGGATTCAGAAGTGGATTCAGTACATTGGATCATACCCAGGTTCTACAGCAGGTCATAGAAAAACACAACGAATACACTATGCCACTGTATTTGGCATTTATCGATTATGAAAAAGCATTTGATTCAATCTCAAAGCGGGCCATAATGGATACATTGCTTAATCAAGGTGTAGAGAAAGCCTATGTAAACCTACTAGGATCGATATATGATGAAGCTACAGCGACAGTCCACCTTGACGATCTTGAGGGGGGAATAAATGTAGAGCGGGGCGTACAGCAGGGCGACGCAATATCACCTCTTCTTTTCTCAGCCTGCCTGGAAGAAGTGTTTCGTAAGCTGGATTGGGAACAAGATAGAATATGGATTAATGGTGCGTACTTAAATCATCTTAGATTCGCAGATGATAGCGTTCTTTCACAAGACCCAGATGAGCTGCAAAGACACGTACAAGAATTGCAAAGGGCTGGGGAAACATTTGACTTGAAAATACACCAGAAGGAGAGTCAGGTCATATAAATCCAATAAATTTGCTGAGGAATAAAGACTTTCTATTTTAGGAACGGATTTGAAAGTTGTGGATTACTATATATATATATATATATATATATATATATATATATATATATATATATATATATATATATATATATATATATATATATATATATATATATATATATATATATATATATATATATATATATATATATATATATATATATATATATATATATATCTATCGCAAAGGGTTTCAATGGAAGGAGATACCGTCCGGGAGGTGGAACGACGCGTTAAATGTGACTGGTAGGCATTTGGCAGGCTCAACATAGTGTTTAAGAGCAAACTACCACTTTGTCTGAAAAGGAAAGTCTTTGATCAGTGTGTCCTGCCCGCTATAACATACGGAAGTGAGACTTGGACACTCACATCTCAGTCAGTTCAAAAACTTCAAGTAACACAGAGGCGAATGGAAAGATGTATGCTTGGCATTAATAGACGGGATAGAAAGACCTGCACTTGGATCAGAGAACAAACGAAAGTGAATGACATCATTGGAAGAATAAAGCAATTGAAATGGAAGTGGGCAGGCCATGTAGCGAGGCGATGGGACGAAAGATGGACCAGGGCGGTCCTGGACTGGATTCGGCTTGATCGCAAAAGTCCACGGAGAAGACCGAAAACACGATGAACTGATGATATTATTAAGTATATTGGACCCGAATGGCAAAGGAAAGCTCAGGACTGCTAGAGTTGGAAGCATGCTGATATATATATATATATATATATATATATATATATATATATATATATATATATATATATATATATATATATATGTTAAGTTGGTTTGTGTACGCTTCAAAAACTCGAAAAATTCTGCACCGAGTGAGCTCAAATTTTGACACAATATACAATCCCTTTCAAGGATTATTTTTATCTATTTTTCGCGTCAGTAACATAGCCGCAGCCGCGAGAAAACAGCTTATTTTACGGCCAGCTGTATACCAGCAACCACGCCATCTGCCGGAACCGAGGGGAACACTTATACACATGTAAAACACGTGGCAGGAAACATTACATGTTCCGAATTACATTGTTTATTAACGAAAAAAACGTATCCACTTGCATTCCATTCAGATTATTACACAATCTGAATTAAATATTCACCTTAATCGAGGTACTTTTGTGTGATCGTGTCGTGATTGAGCTATGCCGTTCGCCAAATCGTAAGTCCAGGTTGTTTTGTATGAAAGATGGACAATTAATTTTTTATAAATATTATTTAAATAATATTTTAGTTATTTATTTAATTTATTATTTTTAATTTATTCAATTTTACTTATTTTTTAAATTATTATTGTTCAATTATTCAAAATGTATTTATTTAATTATTTATTATTTATTTATTGAATTTTATTTATTCAACTAATAAATAATCATCATGTATTTAACTAATATTGTTAATTTTTAACAACTTTACAATACTTTCTGTCCTGTGTCTCATTGTTTTCGACATAGAGTTGTAAGATCGATGAGAGATGGGCAGAAAAAATATTAATAAAAGTTTTTGCTCTCTTAGAGTTGCAGATTCTTTTTTTTTGTCCCTATAATAAGCAACATCTCGATTGAAGTGCTTTTTCGTGGTCGCATTGGGATTTCACTGTACTGTTCACCAAAATGTAAGTACAGTTTAAGCTTTGTGTACTTTCTATCGAAATTTTTGCGACTTGCCAATATGTTCTGTCCTCTTTCTCACCGTTGTCGAGCTGCAGCTGTGCTTGCGTTGTCGAGTGCAGCTTTCAAAAGTGAAGATGAGATCCTCATTCCTCGTATTCCCATGATCCCGACTGATACATCATTTCAATTTAAAAGACTACTATTCCCAATTCGATTGGCGTTCACAATCACAATCAATAAAGCTCAAGGTCAATCTTTAGAATTGTGTAGTTTAGATTTAGATGCGGATTGGTTTTCACATGGACAACTGTATGTTGCGTGTTCCCGTGTCGGCAAACCAGATAGCCTTTATATCTACGCAGACAATGGAAAAACAAAAAATATAGTAGTATTGCAAAATTAAAGTTATATGAAACATATGCTTTGTTTTGTTCTTCATCTCTCATCCATGCAACCACAATGTGCCACAGCGAAGCGTGGCGGGGTACAGCTAGTATATATATATATATATATATATATATATATATATATATATATATATATATATATATATATATATATATATATATATATATATATATATATATATATATACATATATATAATCTCATAGAATGAGAGAAGCAAAATCCACAAATGTTCAAAAAGTTGCACCTAATGTTTACATTTATTACTATTTACATGTATGCTTTTTAATATTATTACTATCTAGCAACAAATCAAGAGCTTTCCAATCAGAGTACGTTGAAACGTAATAGCGGCAACAGTGTTTGAGATGTAAATGTTGCTCATAGACTGCTGTGTTCAGTACATTATGTCAATTCACCATGAAAAGATACACGAATTGAGCTCTATAGCAGCTGAAAGATGACCTCCCCACTGAGGAAAAATAATATTTTCCGACGAAGCGCACTTTTGGCTTAATGGGTTTGTAAACAAACATAACTGCAGGATTTAAGCAGATTAAAATCATCAAGTGAATCAGGACTTACCTCTTCATCCTCAGAATGTTGCTATTTGGTACGGTTTTTGGGCAGAAGGAGCGATAGGACCTATTCTTTTGAAAACGATTATGGAAATCGTATTACTGTTAATAGTAAACGCTATTGAAATATACTAATAGAATATATTTTGGCTGAATTAATAAATATGGTCATAAAAAATATTTTCTTTCAACAAGATGTATAGACCAGGATCGCAGTGCCGCTTGACCTACGTCATAGAATCAAACCTAAGATTTTTCTAGGTGTGGGTGTGCGTTCTATAGTATATTACAATGTATGAATATTAGCTAGATTGATTCAGGGTGACTTTGGCAGGTAACAGATACCTTAGAATTGAAAAAATGTTGCTCACCTACGTTAAAGTAGTAATTATTAGCGACCTGCAACATAATTAGCGACATGTAATTACAATTGCCAGACGCTTTCCGAGAGTGCTAGCTTTTGCTAGGAGCTTTCAAGCTAGATAAATAATCGGTACAACTACGTGATAGTATCAAGGTTGAATTTTATATATATGTACTCAGGTGACTATTTTATAATATGTTATAGGCAACCGGACCGATCCGAAGGGTCTATCATACCCCTAGACACGATGAAAGATCCGCTGTGAGTGTAAGTGTGAGGACATTATCGGTACATGCGAGTGCGAATGAGAGCAGTAGATGAGTTTATCGGACAATTCAATAAAACAGAAGTTGTTTATTATAACAGTTTTTCAAATAATTATTTAATAATATTTTGATGATAAAGTATAAAATTAATTTTAATTAAATAAATTTGATTTAATTTAATAAATTTGATGTTATTATCGCAGGCAACACTACTACGTAGATTAGGTGATTTTTTTAATGGTTTCTGGGTAAAAATTAGATTTTGCCATTGACGTATATGTCGATTCTAGTTCCAGTTCTTCAATTCCTGGATAATTTATACAATACCCATATCTACAATTAATATCAATAATATTTCTGCTGCTAGTTAAGCATTTCAAAGTCATGCCTAACATGATGTGATTTGATGTTTTCCATTTCCTGTTAAATACTCCGTAGACTATATAATCACAGTAAGATCGGACTTACACATTTGGGACTGTTTTTTCGTTAATGTGGAGCGGGTTCGAATCCCGTACTAGGCAAAAAAAGTTTTTCTAAAATTCTTGTGAATGTTTCTAGGTAAGAGTGTAAAATCTGACAAGGAATCACCCCTCAATCACGCCAGTTCGAGGCTGGGTAAGGCCGGATGCATACTGAGAGGTTTTCTACGTTGGTCACTCGCCAGTCGGTAGGCTTCTCGAGATACTTCCGGTTAAGCACAAAACCAAGGGTTGATAGCCTGAGGGGGGTGCTGACCGGGGTTTTCGGTAGCTGATGACCGTGGTTCGGAGCCCACGTTAAGCTGTAGGTCCAGTCGCTAAATAGCCTTCTCAGTTGCTGATGCGCCTCTAACCCCAAAACTTTCCTTTAATGTTTTTTCGTTTTTTATTAAAACCTCCGATAATAGTAAAATAAATGTATAGTAAATGTGGAATTGTTACTTCTCCTTATTTCAAATTATGTGAAGTAATATTTTCAGGAAGTTCTTTTTCTATTTGCAATATCGATTTTATCAATAGTAAAATAGCTTTTTGTAACATATCTTCGTTCTTTAAGTTCTTAAATGATGCATTATCTATTACAATAAAGTGTTTTGGTGCTAGTAATTTCTTATTATGAATGAAAACAAATATAACATCTTGATTGAATACATGAATTATTTTTTTTTCGAAATGCTATGGTGTATATGTCGCGATTGTGTTAGTGTTACTGTTGGGTTTGAAGACTTGTTGAATTGACTACTCGATTTCAAGTAGCCAATTCCTACTGACTGTAATATGTTTTCGCAATATCTGACATGATAACAATATAGACATCAATAAAATATATAAAAACGTTTACCAGCCTCTTCAAAACCTTTCACCAAGGAAAATATTTGATAATAAATTGCCACTTTGGAAATGTATTACATTTAATTGTTTAGTGACCTAAAAACTTATATATTAACTACTTGTGGAAATGCAACTATGGTTTCATACTATAGGGGTTAATAAACTGCGCAAAACAGCGTTAATCTATTCTATTAAATATTTTAACAAACATTTTGGTCGTTGAATATGTTGACAGAATTAATATTAAAGCGCTACAAGTTTCATATTGATATTGTACATCAAATCTATGAAAACAGAAATTTACTTTTAATGTCTTTATAATGTTAAGTGATTTTTACTAAAGTATATCGCAGTTTGGATAAGGAAAAATAGGCATTGGTGTATTTCTCACATGTTAATTTATACCCTAACAATAACTTTATTTCAAATATGAAAACGCAAATTATTTTAGGAACAATTTTAAGGGCAATTTTGTTGCCCCTTTCAAGTAATTATATTGTACATCTCTTGGCTCTTTTAGGGTGTGTTTTGCTTTTGGTAGATGTGCAATTATTTCGAATATTAATTATCCAGAAACATTTCGTTGCATTGTTTTCAACTGGTCTACATGTATCGGTAAGTATATTTCAAATTAGTTTAGTTCTTATCTGATTTACTAATTAAAGATTAAAACAACAACCCCAATTCGATTTTAATATCATATTACATTGCAGTGACTGAAATATAATGTGTAAATATTATTCTGATATAATTTTCATACATGGTACTATGTGTGTCCGGAAAGTAATGCAATTTTTTAACCATTACATTTATTGAAGATATCGTTAAAAACCTTTAATATTCTTTAAAGTAGTTCCCTTGGGCATCTACATTCCAGAGGCTCTGCCACGCACAGTACGCGCCCTGGAAGGGTTCAATGGGGACCTAGGCAAGAGCCCTCGTCACGGCGCCTTGGACGGCTTCAATCGATCCAAAACGGATTCTTTTCAGGGCAGTCTTGATCGCGTCTTGTTGAGCCAGACGGATGCGCAGAGCGGTGTGGCTTAGAGCGTTGTCATGGTCGAGCTCCCAGGTAGTGGCGATCTCATTTCTCACTCGGACGACCCTTTTTCGTAAGAGATTTGATAATTTTCGAACAAAATTTTATTGCATAACATTGCTCGAGTGACGATTCCATTCCGTTTCGTGACTCAGGCACTAAACAGGGGTATGCGGAAACAACGATCCTGAAGCCCCCAGTGCTCAGAGCAGTCTGGCGAAGGCATCGCTTTGAAGCTGAAGAGTCTCCCCCGCCTAATCCAACCAATTGGGACGCTCTGCGGTCACTTTAAGTACCAGCACAAAAAAATTGCATTACTTTCCAAACACACCCTGTATTTAGTAATGAGTACAAGTAATGAGACTGATTTTTATCATTTATTATTCAATTAAAATAATAATTCTATATTGTCCCTTTCAAAGTAGTTGTCTTGAGTTATCACACAGCACTGGAGAGGTTTTGTTCACTCTTCATAGCAGTGTTGGAACGCATATACTGGAATCGCGTCAGCTGGTCAATTACGGATTTTTCAATGTTCTACAAAGTCCCAAAATTGACAGTGAATCTCAAAGGACACCAACTTTGAGATGAGTTTTCTATTTTGATAAAAGAAAATGCCACAAAGACTAAAATCTGGTGAAGATTGCGAAGCCACAATGATCTTTTACCTGCCAAAAATTCGTTAGTTAAAATCGCTGTGTGGTAAGGTGTATTGTCGTGATGCAACATCCAGGTATTTTTGATGTTTGATCTCATATGAATGAGCCTTTTCCAAAGTATTTCAAGAACCTCTTGAAAAATTCTGGTTTACCGTTGGCGGCGAAGTACAAATTCCTTATGGACGATCCCATGGTCAACAAAAAAAGCAAATCAGCGTGCTTTTGATTTTTGAATTGCTCATTCTAGATTTTGTGGTGATGTGGTGAGATTAATGTTTGCCATTTGCTGGCTTTGGCGCTTCGTTTCCGATGTCATTATTAATTAGTATACGAGTTGAATATATAAAGTAATAAAACTGGTAGCGTTCGATCTACTAACACTGTTGACTTCCCCTTTGAAGGAAATGCGGGCTAACATCTGATGCGTCATCAATACGAGTTTCAGCTCCCTAAAAACAGTCGATGGTCCGTAATAATTATTTTCATGAGCCGAATTTTTTAGTGCGTTGTGAAAATTAGTAACAACAATTTCGAGCAACGGTGCGCTATCAAGTTTTGTTTCAGATTTGGGCACAATGCGACGGAAATTTTTGTAAAATTTCACCAGGCCCACGGAAACATTGTTTTTTCAAGAGTTCAGGTTTTCAGGTGGTTTAAACTATTCTCAGAAGGCCAAGCCGAGACGTGATTGAAGATGAACATCGCAGCGAAAGACCTTCAACTGCAAAATCAAAAGGACAACAAGAGAAAGGAAACCTGTCTTAACTTTTTGGGATGGATTGATGGCATACATTAAAAATTCACCACGTCTAAAAAAGCGTGAATGAGCAAACTAAAGATCAAACGTGCCGATTTGCTTGTTTCATAGCCATGAGATCGTCCATAAGAAATTTGTGCCTCAATGCCAAACGGTAAGCTAGCATTTTTACCCCCTTATTCACCAGACTTGAATCCTGCTAACATTTTCCTTTACCCGAGATTAAAAATGCACCTCAAAGGCACAATTTTGAGGTATTGGATAACACTGAAAAGGTTGTAACCGGTCAGCGGACGGCGATTTAAATATACGACTTCCAGCACTGATTTAAAAAATGGACAAACCAAGGCAACTAAAAGGTGTCTCAGAATGTTTTTCGTTTTTGATACTGAAAAAATAAAACATCAGAGTTAATTCTAACTTGTTTAATTGCTATTAAATTACACAGTAGTATTTGAATTTTTATTTATGAAAAACAACCATCCGTAAATGCGCACCATCCGCTTCTTCACACTCATTTGGTCTGGAACTGAAATTTTCAATCACTCGCTAGAGCATCGCTCTTGGAATCGCATCGATTTCGTATGGTATTTTTTGCTTTAAAACATTTAAGTTGGGTGGTTATGGATTGAAAACCTTACTTTTTAAGTAGCCTTATAGGAATAAATCAACAGGTGTTAAATTTGGACTCCTCGACAACCAGTTGATGTCCCCTCGGGAACTAATCATTCTTTTAGGGAATAAATAATGAAGAGCTGCTAAAGAATCATTCGTAAAGTGGGAAGTTGCTCCATCTTGTTAGAAAAATGTATTGAGGTTGTGGCTAATCGGGTTTTGCATTTCTGGAGCCAAAAAAGTCCGCATCATATAGCAACAACGATAGGAATTAATATTCTGAGCGCAACCACGACTATCTTCAAAAAAAGGGCCGTTAATTCCTTCGTTTGATATAGCAGCCCAAACGACAACCTTAGGCGAAACTGAACTCGAAGAGATTTAGTGGTAAATCTCTTCAAGTCATCAAATCTTTTTTTTTTAACTTCTCGACACACGTTTCAAGATTAAATCATCTCTTGATGATGCTAACATGGTTAGAGAAACATACGTCGAGGAGTTCAAAAAAGTGATTTGGTATTTAGTGGTAAATCACTTCAAGTTTAGTGTTTCACACCAAAGGTTCCAATAGAAGAATTAACCTTAGGCGAGAGTAATGGTTTCTGGTGCAGTTCCAGCAAATTGTCGAGAACCTGCAATTTTGTTTTTTCATGTAGCCTTTGATGTGGAAATTTAATTCATCAGATAACCATATGTTATTAAAGCTCCTAAAATGATTTTTCATTGTCCTGCAGAATTCGACTCGTTTAGCTGGATCATCTGGTTTCCTCTCTTGCACAATAACAATTTTGTAGGGGTGGAAATGTAAATCTTTGCGAATAATGCGATGAATCGTGGATCTGTGCAAATGTAGAGAAGAGGCGCGGAATCATAGAGACTGCCGTGGATCGTCTCTAACATACTACCGAACGCGGTCAACATTCGAGCTCCTTCTTGATGTCATTTTGCGCCCAGTTGATTTATCCGGCATTGTGTTTCCAATCTCTTCAAACTTGCGCACCCAATGCTTGATTAAATTCACACTTGGCACATCTCTCATGGTCGCTAAATTAAAATGTGTCATGTACAGACATCGAACAATAGTGTAGGAATCGTTTTTTTTGACGCCCGCAAAATGCGCGCTGTGGTTCCGTAAAACGATCCATCGCTACTAAACTTAAAAAGCCCATCAAGCGTTTGGCACCACTCCCCCTCCCCCTGCTATCTGCGTTTGGCACGTAACAGTAAAAAAATCAACGAAAAACGTTCTGAGACACCCATTACCTTAGTGGAAAAGGAGACAATGTAGAATTGTAATTTCAACTGAATAAAATAATTGTAAAAATCCCAATCTCATTACTTTATATACACACCTCGTAACTAGCTCAGTAACTAATATATAGAATGAGAAAAACTTTGGCACAACGTATCGGGCGGATACAGAAACTCACAGATAGATAGCATTGTATCGCAAAAACAGTATCGTAAAAAACTAAGAAATCATGGTTTAAGCGCAGATATGCCCCTTCAACCAGCCCAAAACCAGTTTACATCCGAAAAAGGTTAGGCTATGTATTTATTTGGTGGTACTGAAAAGGAATCGCTTATTATGAACTGTCACCTGAAAGCCAGATCAATAATTCGGAGCAATACTGGTTACACCTAAGTGAATTAAAGCGTGCAATCGACCAGAGGCGATCTGAATTAGTCAGCAGAATGGGTATTGGGTTTCATCAAAACAACACTAAAGCACACATGTGTTTGGCCACTTAACACAAACTTTTAGAATTTGACTAGAATATTTTGGTCCATCAGCCATACTCTCCCGACCTTGCGCACTCGGACTATCATTTGTTTAGATCGCTTCAATACAGCTTACGTGATAAAAACATTACTTAGTTCAAAAACTTAGCAAAATCACTCGGAAAAGTTCTTTAACCAAAAACGTGACCTTCTATAAGCGCTGGATTATGCAGTTACCGGAGATATGAAGAAAGGGGATCAAGCAGAACGGCATATACTATGTTGATAAAATGTAATTTTAAATAAATAAATTTTTTCATCAATTTTACTTTTAAAAAATGACAACAACCCAATATTAAGATTGAAAAGAATGTAGGAAGCTTAATTCTCATTTTTTTTAGCAGAGTTATCCGAAAAATATATTTTATCATTTTAGCTCACCGTATCTTTTTATTTTTTTATGTGGGTAAAACCCCGCCTTAAACTGTTAATGGGCAGGATACCTACAAGTAATTTAAATAAAAACTGCAAAATAAAACATTTTCTATTTAATAGAAGAAGCCTTGAAAAGATGTATGTATTTACATATCTGCTGATGCTTTTTGCAAACGGAATGTGGCATTTTGCAGGTAAGTTACCTTCGAAGGGTTTTTCAAGAAGAACGTTTGTTTTAATTTTAAATGTAATAAAATTTCTACTTATATTTATTATACAGGGTGTCCAAAAAAAAAGTTTCCTTTTGATATAAAGATATAAATAAAAGACTAATTAAAGATATAAATAAAATAATAATTATTGAAAAACACATTTTAGGAAATTACTTTTTAAAAATAATGTCATCCAAATGTAAATCTTCACGCTCACGGCACTCATCTAAACAAATAACAAAATTCCTTACGATGGCTCACTACATAATCTCTGGTATACCTGCCATTTCGTGTCAGATACTTTATTTTAACTGCACCAAAAAACTCGGTTTGTTGACGTTAGGTTTCGATTTTCGATAGCCCCACAAGATAAAATCCATTGGGCTCAAATCAGGACTACGTGGAGGCCAATTTATGTTTCCTCTCCTGGAAATCACTTTGTTGTTGAAAGGAAAGTGTGTGACATTACTCCATCCTGCTGAAACCATGTTCTTTGATTATAAACAGCAAAGTGTTGCAGTTCATGTACCAAAACATTGTTCAACATTTCCACATAACGTTCTGAATGGACAGTAACTGCGTGTTCCCTGCCGTCTTCAAAAAAGTACGGGCCGATTATCTCTCGCGCTGACATTGCAACCCATACTGTGACTTTAGCGGAATGTAGAAGTTTTGTGTTTTGGGTTCGTTACCCTCCAGTAACGACAGTTCTGCTTATTTACATGACCTTTGAGATGAAAATGAGCCTCATCCGAAAACAATATGTTATTGAATGTTGCAAAAGGTTCAATTACCGGATTAACGAATTAAAGTCTCTGACTGGCATATTGAGGCTTTAACTCTTGCACCAGTTGAATTTTGTATGGGTGCAGTTTTCAGTATTTACGCAGAATGCATGAATGAATGAATGATGATCGATGCACATTTAAAGCATGCACTCGCTTCCGACCGGAAAGGTCCAGATTGTCACGAATGGACTGATTCACCATTTCCCCATTTTTGTCGTTTCGTGATGGCCTTCGCCACCCGGATTTAAGTTTATCCTTAGTTGAACCGGTTTCTTCAAATTTCTTAACCCATTTCCTGAAGAGGGAAACACTTAGCACGTCTTTAATGTTACGCAAACCACTAAGACTGTTGAACTTTATCTGCGCTACAGTCACCGAATCATAGTTTTTTCTAAAATTCTCGCACACACAACGTACGGTCTACTCCCGAGAAACGCTCCATACCAACTAAATTCCTAAACGTCAGGCTATCGATTCACATGCGCCCCACGCAGCTCACAGTTGTTGCGATTACGCAGTGAGCCAATGAAATATACACTTTCTTTTGGAGCACCTTGTATATATTTTTAAAGAAGTTAATTTGTTACGGTTTATGCTTTGAAAACAATATCAACTCTTGTATACCTAACAAATTTTATTTCTTTATGACTTAATAATTCATTTGTGAAAATCATTTAAGGAAAAATTTGTTGCTAGCTTTATAGGAAAATTCACCTCAGACTAAGACAAAAGGTATTTTCATAAAAGTATTTATTTATTAAGATATAAAGGGACTTCCAATGTATAGAACGTCATTTTTATAAGTGATACCTATTATTTTCAGTTCATGTCAAGGTCAGACAAATTAAGCTGTCAAATATATACTAGAAATATAATATAAATATACACATACCTTCAAAAGTTATTTTTATATATATATTTACAAATAGCATATTTACGCTTATGATACTCTAAAAAATTGTGATGAATATTTATTTTAAACCGTTTTTAAATAAAAATAACAAAAGCATTGTTTTGCTGATAACACAGGTTTTTCAATTTTTGCACATTTCCTTGGTACACATTATTTCAGTTCTTATTCAATTTTCAGTCAACCCATTTAAAAATGCCTAGACACATTATATATCATTTTAGCAGATTAACAGTAATTGCTTTGTTATAACAAGGCTTTAATCAAAGTGATATCGCGGAAATTGTAGGTGTTTCCCAAAGTGCTGTATCATGAATTCATAAAAAATTCCAAGAGACAAATGAGGTAAAGGATTGCCTGAATAAATTGAATTTATTCATTATATTATATTATATTAATTGCCTGAAATTGATTGATTGAATAAATCGTCTGGAATCTACAAGTATTATATCAAGGGAGCTTGTTAGACTTGAAGGGGTAAATGTTTCATGAGAAATGATTACACGCAGACTGAAAGCGGTAAATTTGTATCGCAGAAGACCTTTACGTGTTCACAAACTAACCCTTCAACAAAAAAATGTAAGATTGTAATGGGCTCGAGAAATGGTGAATCATAGACCAAACTGGAATAACGTGATGTTTTCCGATGAACCGAGAATTGGCTCGATTTCTGATTCACGAAGAATATTGATTTGGAGAGCTCCAGGGCGACAAGCCCAACTAGAAAAAGCTCAACCACAGATCCCATTTGAAGATGGAAGAGTCATGTTTTGGGATGGTGTTATGAGGGGTATACAAACACCTCCACTGGTCCTGGAAAGACGAGCCACTGGTGCTGAATACATCGAGGATGTTTTAAATCCTATTGTGCGTATGTTCCGAGGTGCAGTGGGCGACGGATTTGTTTTCATTGATGAGAACGCACCTCCTCATCGAACAGTAGCAGTCCAAAATTTTCTCGAAGAGGAAGGAATGACCAAGTTAGGGTGGCCAACAAATTTTCCTGTCATGCATCAAGAAACGAAATAGAATCCTCCTCTTATCCTACGAGAACTAAAAGATGCAGCTCGTGAAGAATGGGAGAGAATTCCACACTCATGGAGGAACCACTGCTTATTAGTTTTATTGAAAGTTGTTCTTTTTATTTTTAAATTACTTTTGAAGGCAATTAGAACATTGTAATTTTTTGACTCCAAAATAATAAATCAATTTTATACACATTAGTCATTTGGTGTCGAATTTTATTTGGTACCAGTAAGAGTT
Organism: Cosmopolites sordidus; assembly: GCA_031761425.1. Taxonomy (NCBI): domain Eukaryota; kingdom Metazoa; phylum Arthropoda; class Insecta; order Coleoptera; family Curculionidae; genus Cosmopolites; species Cosmopolites sordidus. Next base: position 852,692 of record JARFXV010000031.1, read on the forward strand.
GCAGTAAAATAATGGTTACGTAAACGAGTAAAAGAAAAACTTAATATCAGTAAAAAAAGTGAAGTGTTGGAATGTTCCAAACTTTTGGACATATGTGTATTTCTTCTCATATAGACTTCTCATATAGACTTCTCATATAGACGACTCACTAGTGAAAGTAATTTAGAGACCGGATTATAGGCATTAGCATATTTAGCCTATTCTCGCCGGTTATAGCTGATTTTACCTAAAATCTAGTGATGATACATATCTTCGCTATATTTGCAATACTTTTCGGTAGGGTACTTAATGAATAAAATCTTACGTTGTAGTCGGCTAAACCTATTAGCTGTACGGCTTTTAAAGCGCACTTAGCACTAGTGCGTCTATTATTTTGGTAGGATAAGAGAAGCAAGATAAGGACCGACGATATCGTTCTGCGTCGCACTCGCATACTGCAGCGCATACTCATCCCACTCCCGCACTCGCATACTCATCCCACTAGGCAGTTAAATTACGCATGTTATTGTTGACGCGCCAATTACATCAGTTTAGTTTTTTATTTAATTGTGCAACGTTTAATGTATACCATGACTCCCGAAAAGAAAGTATCTCCTCGTGAATAGCTGACTATCCTGGAACATTTACATACGACGCAAAATGTTTTATATTGTTGGGTTTGCGAGAAAAATATTTCGTGCATAGAAAAGTTTCAAATAGACCAGCATTTCAAGACAAATCTTCATATCGCTGGATTTCCAAAGAAAGGCCCATGACAACAACTTATAGCTGCAGCAAGCAGCAGTGATTCCACTTCGAAATACAAACAAAAAAAACCACTTTAGCATGGATTTATATAAAGCACTGCTTGCAAATAATATTCCTCTTCACAAACTTACAAATCCTACCTTCAAAGATTTTCTGTGAAAATATTGCTTAAATCAAAATATACCAGACGAATCAACATTGCGTAAAAATTACATACCAACACTTCACCTACACGTTCTGTAAGAAATGCGCCATGAACTCAAGGATATATTTATTTGGATTTCAGGTGACGACAATACCGACAGTTGTGGCCGTTATATTGCCAATTTAATTGTCGGTGTGTTAAACTAGAGCCTTATCTTCCTATTTGGTGGCCTGTAAAGAACTTGTTAAAACAACTCATTCTACGATCGGCAGATTTGTGAATGAGGGTATTAAAACAATATTTCCTGACTCTTCTGCAGATGAAAGAGTGTTTATGTTTCTCTCAGATGCTGCTCCCTATATGATCAAAGCCTCCAAAGCCCTCCAAATACTCACGGAGTACATCGACTAGGTGAAGAAGCACGATCCCTATTTGGGAATATAAATAAACTGATTTCATCAACAAAGAAAGCGTTTCTTTCTGCTTGCAATAAGGATTATAAAGAAAAACCGCCGAATGTGCCTTTACCTCGCAATCACGTGAATTTAAGCTGTACTGTTTTACAATGAACATTTCGAGGCCATCAAAGGTGTAGTAAATGACTTCGATAGTGCAGGGGCTATGGCAGTTTGTTTCCAAGGAAGCATTTAACGATTATAGTATATAAAAAAATAGTTGTGATTAGCACTCATTTTTCCTACATACCTGCAGGTATCAAAAAGCTTGAAACTCAAGGTTTCAAGAACTTACTAATTTTATGCTAATTTTGAAATTAAAAAAAAACTAAAAAATACTATTTTTTATTTTTTATTGTTGCATATTTTAAGCTTTTTATGTTGCATATAATCCGATCTCTAGGAATAATATTTAAAAATTAAATACTAAAGATACCTAACGTATGGGTGTGAATTTTCCTAAATTGCTTATATCATTTTAAATTCCTAAATTTTTAATCTATTTTGGTTCTAATTTGTATCTCTATTTTTATCTACAAGGATAAAATGAAAAGTCAAATACTTTTTCCATAGATAGCGATGCGATCACAAAGGTTATTGCATTTATGAAAAATAACTGCATTTCTAGTAGCGGTCCATGAATTTCAAACTGATATGAGATTCAATTTTGCTTTAACAGTTTTCGAAAACTAGGGGTTTGAAAAATTGAAATGAAAGATTATGAGAGACTATGCTCTCTCATTTCTCATGGTTTATACGAGAGTTGTTTAATAAATCCTTAGAAAATCCAACAGATGGCGCTCGCAGCATCGGAAATGGTTTGTTTTTAGTAAACAGCATTATTCACCAGAAAGCTGTCAAAGTCTCAGTTATATTCATCACATGGTTTCATTGTTATCGTCGATTGAAGCAAGAAACTTTTATTTATTTTGAAAAATGGAAAAAAGTGAGTGATTAAACACTTATTTTGAATGCTAAACACCGAAAGAGATCAAAGCTGAGCTAGATGAAGTTCATAGTACGTCTGCTCCTGTGTTTGCAAGTGTTTATAATTGGGTAAATGAGTTTAAATGTGGCGGTACATCCACAAAAGATGAACATCGTTCGGGACGTCCAGTGGAAGTGACTACTCCCGAAATGATTGACCAAATCCACGACATGGTTTTAAATGATCAACGAATTAAAGTGCGCGAAATAGTTGAGGCTACAGGCTTGTCGCAAGGTACAGTGTTTTCAATTTTGCACGAAAAATTGGGTGTGAAAAAATTTCGGCAAGATGGGCACCGCGTTTGCTCTCAGTGGAGAATAAACGAAACGCAGTCGTGTGGCCGACTCTGATGCTGTTTTGGCGCTTTTCCGTCGCAATCCTGATGAGTTTCTGCATTGATACATAACTGTGGACAAAATATGGATACACTACTATACTCCATAGACAAAGAAACAATCAAAACAGTAGGGTTTTGAAGACAAACTGGCTCTGAAGAAGGCGAAGACGGTAAAATCGGCCGACAAGGTTATGGCCACAGTTTTTTGGGATGCATGTGGAATCATCTACATCAATTACTTGGAAAAAGGAAACATAATAACTGGAGAATATTATTGTCGTCATTATTGCATCGGTTGAGCGAAGAAGTCAAGAACATCTACCGTATTCACCGGATTTGGCCCCCGGTGACTATTTTTATTTCCGAACTTTAAAAAATGGCCTAGCGGACAACGGTTCAACAACATCGAACGAGGAGGTAATCGCCCAAACAGATGTCTATTTTGAGGACCTTCCGAAATTTTACTTTTTGGACGGCTTAAGAAAGTTGAAGAAACGCTTGGAAAAGTGTATAGAGCTAAAAGGAGATTAAGTTGAAAAATAAGAAAATCTACTTAAAATAATTTGTTTTTCGATCTTTCTAAGGACTTATTGACCGATCCTCTTAGGTTTCCATGTGATTGAACCAACAAGAGTGACGCTCCGCGCTCATGATCTGATGCTGAAGCCACTATTGAGGAAAAGGTCAACAAAATCCATGACATCGTGTTGTACGATCGCAGAGTGAATATTCAAGAGATTATTATGACGATAAACATCTCGGACGAGCATGTACCGAATATCCTACACAAACATTTGAGCATGAGAAAGAAAAAATTTATGAATGAATAAATTCAAGTGATCACCTCACAACTGTGGCGATTCATGACTGTTATTGAAACTTAAATTCATCACTACATACCAGAAACGAAGGAATAGTCAAAACAGCGGGTTTTGCAAGTTCCAGCGAACGTGCCCTGAAGAGGTAAAGACGTTTCTGTTGCCGCAAAGATATTCACCTTTTGGGAAAAACCATTGTATCCCAGGAATCGCAAGCCAATCTTTACCGACGGGATAGAAAAGAGAAAGGAGAGCACAAGAGAGTATTATTCTGTATTGTTGGTCAAATTTTACGAAAAAATCCGACTTCGCCACGACAATGCACAACTCCATTCATCAGCTGCTGCAACAAGAGATTTGCCCAATTTACGCTACGAATTGATGCTGCATCCATCCTCCGGACTTGCTTCCTTCCAACTTCTTCTCTTTCCAGACATGAAGAAATGGTTGGTTAGAAAGAAATTCATATCAAAGAGATCATCACCGAAACACAGCACTATTTTTCAAAGTTCAAAAGTCCTACTTTTTGGCATAAAAAGTTGTTAAATCGTTAAAAGAAGTGAATCGAACTAAAAAGAGACAGCGTTGAAAAAACATTGTCATAGAAAGTAACTGATCTTTCAGTATACCCTCGTATGTCTCCGTAATGGTATATACTTGAATCTATTTTATTTGTGTCCTTGCATGCTGCTTCTATGTTTCATCCATTTTTTTTATATTGCTGTTTTTGTGAATACCTTCCAATTCATTTATAAACTGTTTACACTTTTCATATATTTAGTTGTTCCATAAGTTCCTGCCGTTTTTTAATTAAAACATTTAATCGAAAAAAGCATTTATTGATGCCCTTTCGCCAGAAATCACCGGACCTGAACTCGAAGAAGTTGATAAGCTAGTTTTTGAGGTCCTCATCGGTGACAAACGTTACGCGACTCATTCGGTTGGACAGCGAGCGGAAGAAATAATAATCGGTTAACATAAAATCATTCAGTACTTCCTTGACGATGTTCACTGAGTCAAGTTATGGAGCAAAATGACTCATTTACATGGTACAGCTGATTCTTTTTGGATCTCTTTGGTCTTTTTTGGATGGAGATCCATGGCTATGGTACTATATGGTACTATGGCTATGGTACTATTGACGTAGTAACATCATTTCTCATCTCCCGTAACGATTCTGTACAAAAATTGTTACTTGTAGCCGCATGTTGATCGGTATAGGGCCGGATATTAAGCAGCTTTATTGCGACGATTTTCCTTTTTGTCGTCGGTTAGTTTCTGTGTCCAAATTAAACCCCGAGCTTTTGAGTAAACCCTATAGATTGAAGATGTCGAAATGACTCAATCTTCTGAGCTAATTATCGGAATGTTTGATGGCTGTCCTCCTTCAAAAGCGCTTCAAGATGGTCCTCGTTGAAATCGGAAGATCTACCAGAGCGAAGCCTATCGTCCAGGTTGAAGTAGTTGCAAACTGACAAACCACTCTTGAGCAGTCCGATCGACTATAACCTCATCTCCATGTACGGTTCAAATGTCTCAAAATGTTTCTGTAGCGTTTTGACCACGACGAAAGACGAAATATAGCAAATATCGAAAATGAAAATTTTACCGCCTAGAATTTCCATTTCAAAAACCAGAAACCTAATTCAAATTCAGTTTTATAGAAAATTGATACTAATAGTATATATATATATATATATATATATATATATATATATATATATATATATATATATATATATAACTTGAAATATGGTAGGAAGCTTAGCTGTTCGCTTAGGATGAGGGTTCATGAAATTCAAATACTAAGGGGGGTTTCGCGGGCGTAAGAGATAAATATACGAAATTTAAAATTTGGGATTATATCATTGTGATTTCCTTGCAATTTTGTCTTCATAAAATTCATAGAAAAAAATTGTCAAATAGCAGACGTTCAGCCAATCAACCAGCATATCGTCAGAATTTTTTTCTTACTTCTTCAGAAGCAATAACAGCTACAAAAATATCATATTACAAATAAAATTAAACAATAAATATATAATGACGGACTTACAATGTTTAAAATTCACTTAAAATGTTAATATATATATAATAAAACAAACAGAAAATATAGAACACTCACACATTAGAACAAACGTTTCTAAGGGAAATATATATAGTTAAAATCAATGATATTCTTTTTTCTTCCCATATAATCATCGTTTTTACACCGTATTCGTAGTCGAAATAGCAAAATACTAAAAATTAAAAATATTGTTTCCTTTCAATTTTACTTAAATTATTTTTTTTTTATTAAATTTCAACTATTTATGCTCCCTCTCCACTTCTTTCTATATATATATATATATATATATATATATATATATATATATATATATATATATATATATATATATATATAGAAAGAAGTGGAGAGGGATAGTCCAAACTGTGCTGCAGAGGAACTGGTGAAGGATGGGAACCACATATGCAATGTTATATAATTATATGTAAAATAGTGATATGTAAAATACGATATTGTAAACACTACGCCCTAGGCCTTCAGGGCTTGTAGAGCTTTTAAATAAACAAAATAAGTAAATATATATATATATATACATATATAAGAAAAGAAACATAGAAGCTAATTACACAAACTAAAAGAAAATATCAAAACAATCAACTTAATGAAATAGAAAAAGATTTCCAAAAAAATAACACCCGAAACTTTTACAAAACATTTAAAACTAAATTAACAGCCCCAAAGTCTTTGCTTCCAAAAGCAAAACGGCGGCCAATGAGGCGGAGATGCAGGTTGTTGTGTGTTCCACATAAGATTGTGGAACCCAACGGTTGGGTGTGTGATGACTTTCAGCTACTGTTGTCTCATTAGACGCAGTCCAACTCAACAACCAACCAATTCTGGGCAACACTAGAAAAGATAATGGCAAAGGTCCCAAAGGATGACGTCAAAATTTTACTGGGCGACTTTAACGCACAAATCGGTAAGGAAAAAATCCATCAGAAAACCGTAGGCAAATTCCCCGGTCACAAATTCACCAACAAGAACGACATAACACTTATCGAACTATGCCAACAGAATAACCTGAAGATCATGTCAACATCCCTCAGAAAATCTCCACGAAAACAGAAGACATGGAGATCGCCTATACAACAGATTGGTGAATTCCAGATAGACCACGTTGCGATCTCATACCCACAACAGAGAGAAATCCATGATGTTAAAGTCCGCAGGGGCGCAAACATCGACTCAGATCACTACCTAACACGAGTCAAAGTAAAATTCACCCCAAGGAGAATTCATCAGAAAAAAATTCCACAAAAAAATTACACAAAAAGCCCAGGAACTGATCCCATTAAAAAAGAAAACAAAACACCCGTGGTGGGACTCAGAATGCGAAAGTGCATTGCAGCGACGCAAACGAGCATTTCAGGAGTACAACAGTAAAAAATCCCCAGAAAGCCAACAGCTTTTTAACGAGACTAGAAAACAGACCGCCAAAGTTATTAGACAAACTAAGACGAAGTTCATGAAGGAACAACTAGACTCTATAGAGGAGAATTTCCGCAATTATAACACGAGAGATTTTTATAGGACTTTCGCAAGAGAAATCCGTGGCTACACACCACAAAATCTTTGCTTTAGAAAGCGGAATGGGAGATTAGCGCTAAACAATCAGGAGAATTGTCAGGAGCTGGCACACTATTTTTCTGATCTCCTCAATTGTCCCGAACGCGATACAAGATTCCCCAAGGAAAATTGTGTCTATATCCACTCAGAATCACCACCACCAACACAGGAAGAGATTCACAGGCACATACAAAAACTAAAGAATAACAGGACATCCGGTGAAAATGGTATCACCGCGAAACTATTGAAAAACCTCGAACCAAACTTACTGCGGGAACTCACGCTAATTATCACGAACATCTGGCAGAACAGAAAAATTTCCAGATGAATGGAAATGTGCTCTTATACACCCGCTGCACAAGAAAGGAGACAGAACAGCTGTGAATAACCACAGAAGAATCTCCTTACTACAAGTCACTTACAAAATCTTCTCAGCATGCCTTCTCCAGAGAACACAGGAACAACTAGAACACAAAATTGGCGAGTACCAGGCAGACTTTCGTCCTGGTCTCTCCTGCACTGAACAAATCTTTAACTTAAAAACAATACTGAAATATAAAGCTATAAGGAACGTTCCAATCATCTGCACATTCGTTGACTTCAAGAAAGCATACAACTGCATTGACCGAAAATCTCTGTTCAACATCCTAGAAGAACAAGGACTCGACCCCAAAACACTACGATTGATCAAGCAGACACTGACCGACACAATCTCTAAAGTGAAATTTATGGGGGAAATTTCCGAACCTTTCTTGATTAAAACCGGAGTACGCTAAGGAGATGGGTTATCCCCACTCCTCTTCAACCTGGTCCTGGACAAAGTCATAAGGGAATGGGAAAAGGAACTAAAAAATCAAGGACACTGGAAACCAATACGACTCGGACGAACCAAAAACAACATAAAAATATCATGCCTAGCCTTCGCGGACGACCTAGCCATACTCGCAGACAATGAAAAAAGGGCAACCAAACAGATCGAAGTCCTCAAGGAATGTGCAGAGAAAGTTGGCCTACAAATATCCTTTCAAAAAACGGAATTCTTCTGCTCAAAATTAAATGTTCAAAATTTGAACACCAAATACGGCAAAATAAATAGGGTCACTCACTTCAAATACCTGGGCGAGATCCTCGAACCCACAGGAGGAAAGAAGATAGCACAGAAGACTCGATTGCAGAAGATGAAGAGGGCAAACGGCAAGACACACAATATCTACAATAAGAAATGCCTATCCACACACGCAAAAATAAGACACTACAACACAGTAATCAAACCAGAGTAATCAAACTATACGCAAGCGAGACACACTTCATACAAAAAGCGGCATAGAAAACATACTAAAAGAAGAACGCAAAATTATGAGGAAAATTCTCGGTCCAAAACTGACAGAGGAAGGATACAGACTACATTCTAGAAATACCACAGAGAGACTGTCCAACGTAGCAGCGGACATAAGAAAAAGAAGGTTGAAATTCTATGGATATATCAGTAGACTCCCACCGACAAGACTCACCAACAGAATTCTTACGTACATACAAGGAGTCAAGTCAACAGTATCATGGATCTCACAAGTCAGAGCTGATCTGGGATAGGCACAAATGGATCCGACAGAGATTGAGGATAGAAGAACGTACAGACACAAAATACATATGTGGAACGTTGCATCAGAGAGCGAAATTTCGAGGAGATCAGGAACAAAGTGGACGGAGGAGAGAAAGAGAATCCACGGAGAAAGGATGAGAGAGGTGTGGAGGGTTAGAAAGAACACTCGAAAATGAGTCAGGATGCTTTGCGTGATCCAACCGGGTCTATACGTACCTAATACTAATAATATATATGTATATATATATATATATATATATATATATATATATATATATATATATATATATATATATATATATATATATATATATATATATATATATATATATATATATATATATATATATATATATATATATATATATATATATATATATATATATATATATATATATGTATACATATATATATATATATATATATATATATATATATATATATATATATATATATATATATATATATATATATATATGTATATATACATATATATATGTATACATATATATATATATATATATATATATATATATATATATATATATATATATATATATATATATATATATATATATATATATATATATATCTATATATGGAATGGAAAGATGGATGCTTCGCATTACAAGACGAGACAGAAAGTCCTGCGCATGGATCAGGGAACAAAACGAAAAAACAAACGAAAGTCTGTGACATCATTGGAATTGGAATTAAAGCAATTGAAATGGAGATGGGCAGGCCATAAAGCGAGGCGATGAGACGACAGGTGGACCAAGGCAATCCTGGAGTGGATACCGCTTGATCGCAAACGTCCGCGAAGAAGACCGAAAGCACGATGGATTGATGACATCGTTAAGTATATTGAACTCGAGTGGCAGAGGAAAGCCCAGGACCGTGAAAGTTGGAAGCATGCTGAAGAGGCCTTCATTCTGCAGTGGATCGATACAGGCCGATGATGATGATGATATATATATATATATATATATATATATATATATATATATATATATATATATATATATATATATATATATATATATATATATATATATATCATCGTCATCATCATCATCATCATTCAGCCATTGTCGATCCACTGCAGGATGAAGGCTTCCCCAGCATGCTTCCAATTCGCCCAGACCTGATTTGATGATGTCATCCGGCCATCGTGTTTTCGGCCTTCTTCGCGGGCGTTTATGATCAAACGGTATCCATTCCAGAATTGCTTTGGTCCATCTGTCGTCGCATCGTCTTGCTATGACCTGCCCACTTGCATTTCAATTCTTTCGCCTTTCCAATGATGTCACATACCTTCGTTTGTTCTCTAATCCATATGCAGGTCTTTCTGTCCCGCTTTGTAATGCCAAGCATACACATTTCCATTCCTCTCTGTGCAACCCGAAGCTCTTGAACTGATTGTGATGTGAGTGTCCATGTTTTACGTCCATATGTCAAAATAGGCAGCACGCACTGATTAAAAACCTTTCTCTCCAGACAAAGTGGGAGTTTGCTCTTAAATACTATATTGAGCCGGCCAAATGCCTGCCAGCCACACTAAACCCGCCGTTCCACCTCCCGGGTGATATCACCCTCCAATGAAATCCTTTGCCCAAGATATATGTAGTGGTCCACAACCTCTAAATCACTTCCTAAAATAGAAATTCTTCTGTTGACAGCAAATTTGTTAAACATAACCTGACTCTTTTTTAGGTTTATTTTTAAATAATGGTTCTCCCGCCTTTCGCAGCTCTCGTATGTGTTCTTGCAGCTCATCTGGGTCTTGTGAAAGGAGAACGATATCATCCGCGAATCTAAGATGGCTTAGATATGCACCATTGATTGTTATATCCTGCTGTTCCCAATCCAGATTACGAAATACCTCTTCAAGGCAGGCTGAGAAAAAACAGGCGATATTGAGTCACCCTGCCGTACACCACGTTCTACGCTGATTTTAACTTCAAAGTCATCCATGTAAACTGTAGCTGTAGCTTCCTCATACATGGATCTCAGTAGGTTCACATAGGCTCTGTCTATCCCTTGGTTAAGCAATGCATCTATTATGGCCTGCGTTGATACTGAATCAAATGCCTTTTCATAATCAATAAAAGCCAAGCACATTGGCATGGTGTATTGGTGCAAGAATAGGTAGACTCTATCCACAGCCAACAACCTATGTTTTCGTCGACTTCCCGTCGGATGGCGTATATATGTAATGTTAGATTTTTTTGGACTGCGTCTAATGAGACAACAGTAGCTGAATGTCATCACACACCCAACCGTTGGGTTCCACAATCCTATGTGGAACACACAACAACCTGCGTCTCCGCCTCATTGGCCGCCGTTTTCCTTTTGGAAGCAAATACTTTGGGGCTGTTAATTTAGTTTTAAATGTTTTGTAAAAGTTTCGGGTGTTATTTTTTTGGAAATCGTTTTCTATTTCATTAAGTTGATTGTTTTCATATTTTCTTTCAGTTTGTGTAATTAGCTTTTATGTTTCTTTTCTTATATATATATATATATATATATTATTAGGTGCGTATAGACCCGGTTGGATCACGCAAAGCATCCTGACTCATTTTCGAGTGTTCTTTCTAATCCTCCACACCTCTCTCATCCTTTCTCCGTGGATTCTCTTTCTCTCCTCCGTCCACTTTGTTCCTGATCTCCTCGAAACTTCGCTCTCTGATGCAACGTTCCACATATGTATTTTGTGTCTGTACGTTCTTCTATCCTCAATCTCTGTCGGACCCATTTGTGCCTTTCCCAGATCAGCTCTGACTTGTGTGATCCATGATACTGTTGGCTTGACTCCTTGTATGTACGTAAGAGTTCTGTTGGTGAGTCTTGTCGGTGGGAGTCTACTGATATATCCATAGAATTTCAACCTTCTTTTTCTTATGTCCGCTACTACGTTGGACAGTCTCTCTGTGGTATTTCTAGAATGTAGTCTGTATCCTTCCCCTGTCAGTTTTGGACCGAGAATTTTCCTCATAATTTTGCGTTCTTCTTTTAGTATGTTTTCTATGCCGCTTTTTGTATGGAGTTTTGTTTGTTTTGTTTGATTACTGTGTTGTAGTGTCTTATTTTTGCGTGTGTGGATAGGCATTTCTTATTGTAGATATTGTGTGTCTTGCCGTTTGCCCTCTTCATCTTCTGCAATCGAGTCTTCTGTGCTATCTTCTCTCCTCCTGTGGGTTCGAGGATCTCGCCCTGGTATTTGAAGTGAGCCCTATTTATCAACCCTATTTATTTTGACGTATTTGGTGTTCAAATTTTGAACATTTAATTTTGAGCAGAAGAATTCGGTTTTTTGAAAGGATATTTGTAGGCCAACTTTCTCTGCACATTCCTTGAGGACTTCGATCTGTTTGGTTGCCCTTTTTTCATTGTCTGCGAGTATGGCTAGGTCGTCCGCGAAGGCTAGGCATAATATTTCTGTGTTGTTTTTGGTTCGTCCGAGTAGTATTGGTTTCCAGTGTCCTTGATTTTTTAGTTCCTTTTCCCATTCCCTTATGACTTTGTCCAGGACCAGGTTGAAGAGGAGTGGGGATAACCCATCTCCTTAGCGTACTCCGGTTTTAATCAGGAAGGGTTCGGAAATTTATCCCATAAATTTCACTTTAGAGATTGTGTCGGTCAGTGTCTGCTTGATCAATCGTAGTGTTTTGGGGTCGAGTCCTTGTTCTTCTAGGATGTTGAACAGAGATTTTCGGTCAATGCAGTCGTATGCTTTCTTGAAGTCAACGAACGTGCAGGTGATTAGAACGTTCCTTATAGCTTTGTATTTCAGTATTATTTTTAAGTTAAAGATTTGTTCTGTGCAGGAGCGACCAGGGCGAAAGTCTGCCTGGTACTCGCCAATTTTGTGTTCTAATTGTTCTTGTGTTCTCTGGAGAAGGCATGCTGAGAAGATTTTGTAAGTGACTTGTAGTAAGGAGATTCCTCTATAGTTGTTCACATTTGTTCTGTCTCCTTTCTTGTGCAGCGGGTGTATAAGAGCACATTTCCATTCATCTGGCAATTTTTCTGTTCTGCCAGATGTTCGTGATAATTAGCGTGAGTTCCCGCAGTAAGTTTGGTCCGAGGTTTTTCAATAGTTCCGCGGTGATACCATCTTTCACCGGATGTCCTGTTATTCTTCAGTTTTTGTATGTGCCTGTGAATCTCTTCCTGTGTTGGTGGTGGTGATTCTGAGTGGGTATAGACACAATTTTCCTTGGGGAATCTTCTGTCGCGTTCGGGTCAATTGAGGAGATCAGAAAAATAGTGTGCCAGCTCCTGACAATTCTCCTGATTGTTTAGCGCTAATCTCCCATTCCGCTTTCTAAAGCAAAGATTTTGTGGTGTGTACCCACGGATTTCTTTTGCGAAAGTCCTATAAAAATCTCTCGTGTTATAATTGCGGAAATTCTCCTCTATAGAATAGTCTAGTTGTTCCTTCATGAACTTCCTCTTAGTTTGTCTAATAACTTTGGCGGTCTGTTTTCTAGTCTCGTTAAAAAGCTGTTGGCTTTCTGTGGATTTTTTACTATTGTACTCCTGAAATGCTCGTTTGCGTCGCTGCAATTCACTTTCGCATTCTGAGTCCCACCACGGGTGTTTTGTGTTCTTTTTCAATGGGATCAGTTCCTGTGCTTTTTGTGTAATTTTTTTGTGGAATTTTTCCCATGTATCTGTCTGTTCCTTTTCCCATTCCTCTGTTATGTTGGATTCCTTGATCCTTTTCGCGTGGAATTTCTGTAGATGTGCCTTCTTCTGATGTATTCTCCTTGGGGTGAATTTTACTTTGACTCGTGTTAGGTAGTGATCTGAGTCGATGTTTGCGCCCCTGCGGACTTCATTCCCTGCGGAACATCATGAATTTCTCTTTGTTGTGGGTATGAGATCGCAACGTGGTCTATCTGGAATTCACCAATCTGTTGTATAGGCGATCTCCATGTCTTCTGTTTTCGTGGAGATTTTCTGAGGGATGTTGACATGATCTTCAGGTTATTCTGTTGGCATAGTTCGATAAGTATTATGCCGTTCTTGTTGGTGAATTTGAGACCAGGGAATTTGCCTACGGTTTTCTGATGGATTTTTCCCCTACCGATTTGTGCGTTAAAGTCGCCCAGTAAAATTTTGACGTCATCCTTTGGGACCTTTGCCATTATCTTTTCTAGTGTTGCCCAGAATTTCTCTGTAGACTTGGGGTCTTTCTTGTTGTCTCCGTTTGTCGGGTCATGTACGTTGATCATAGTGTTTTTTTTATTGGCGCACTGTATGCGCATTGTCATCAGTCTATTGTTTATGGGGGTAATTTCCTTAATAGAGTTAACTATCCCTTTGTGCACCACAAAGGCCATGCCCAGAAGCGGAGCACCCCTGGCGACTCGTTTGTCTGTCCTGTTTTTGAATATGCGATAGTTCCCGTAGTCTACCGTGTCCTCATCTGTGATGCGTGTTTCTTGTAGGGCAACCACAAGTATCTTTTGTCTGTTAAGTTCTGAGGTTAGGTTGTGAAGTTTTCCTGGTTGGATTAGCGTATTGATGTTGAAGGTGCCAATATATGTAGGAGTTTTATGTGGAAATTTGCCGGAAAGCTCCGACTTTTTTTGAAATCGTGAAAGTCCAGGTTCCCCAGAGTCCGAGCACCCGGTTGCCGTCTGTCGACGGGTGGATTGTTTACCACCTGGGGTATTATTGTTATTACTTGCACGAGTCATGATTGCTTATAAGCTTAAGGGTCCAGTGTTTCCACTGGGAGTTTAGAACCAGGGATTTTTAGTTCCTGGAGCGTGGTGTACAGCCGCACCCTCTGGGTGAACAGACGCTGACTAAGTTGCCGGTGGTTGCCACTGCAGACGCGACCTGAGTTTGTTTTGCCAGAGCCCTGTTAGCCGTCTGTTCCCGAAATAAACGTTCGGGTTCAGCAAATAAAAATGCAGTAAAAACAAATGATTTATTATAACGGTGGGAACTTATGGAACAACCCATTACTTGACATATAATAACCATTATAAATATCCAAAAAATATTTAGAGGGAACAAAGGATAATGGAATTCTGCTTATTTATTATATCACACAAAATTATCCGAAACTTTTAATAATTACAAAAATATTACATTGCGCCTGGCTTCAAATTGGACTTTGTAATATGATTTACATTTCTCACATATTTTCTTGCTTTATGACCGATATAATTCAATGGGTAAGTTAGATAAAGCCGATTAGCATGTTATTAGTTGCGTTATTCATAACATTCTAGATTGCGAAAATTAAATATCATATTGGAGATGGTCAAGAATGTTCACATATAACAACGCCTTTGCAAACACTAAGAAATACAGATAAAAACATATCCGATGAACGATTTCATCAAGAAATTGCTGCGAAGATAAAGCAAATAACCCAGGAATATATACGTTCATCAGAGTGAGTATAGAGCAGAATACATTACAAATTAATATAGGCTCGGTAAGTATTATTTAATTAGATAAATAAGCGTTAAAATAACGCAATGAAATTGTTGTAATTTGAATTAAAAAATAATTCAATTATTGTAACTCAACATTAACTCTTAGGCGATGATATCCTAATCATCCGACCCTTTATAAAACGACAATTTATCGTTTAATCAAACAATTTCAAGAACTCGGAACAGTAGGAATAAACCCGGCTTTATATGTAACATAATTTTCTAAAATTGATTAACACAAAATTTAAAGATGAACGAAATAAGTTATAAATAATTAAAATGGTAAAGTGATACTTGCCCCAACCGTATGTAACGTATGATAAATGCATACTCCCGGTTTCAACATATGGTTTAGAGATAATGCCATTGACGAAGAAGAGTATGACGAGCTTCAGAAGTACAGAGAGAGCCACGGATAGGGCCATGATTGGCGTTATATATAAAAAGTCACATAATAGAATGGCATGTTATGATTCTGAATGATTTTGAAATAATTCTTATAAACTTTTATAAACCTATTCATAGTCTAAAGAAAGTAGTCCAACAGTGTCAAATTTAAGAAGGGAGCACGTGGTAGTATATTTGGTGCATAACAAAAGCAATCAATCAGTTTCATCCACAAAAATGTGGTTATCATTTCTGATATCATCCTTTAAAAACAACTTCGGTTTATTTGATGAAAAAGTTGGTAATAGGTTTGTTCAAAAAAACGCGAACCAACGATAAGCACATAAATTAAATCAAATACTATTTCTGCAACACTTTTACAAGCCCCATCAATATTTTTAGAAAACGAATACGAAGGAACACGAATGTTAAGATCAATAAAACACTCATTCGGCCAATGGAAATACTGAAAAAAATAGAAGAGATGCTTGTAGCTTCAATACTACTCTAGTACTCAGTACTTGGTAGTCTTCAAACTCAAACAATTATACAAGGATCTGAGCAGATAGATGGGGCACGTGACATGAATATCACAAAGCCAAATACCAAAAAGAATAATGGATGGACGAATAGGGAATAACAGAAAAAGATGTAGACCACAGACACGATGACAGGACAATATAAAAGAGATACAGAAGAACTACTGTTGGATACGATGGTTGAAGGAGGTCAAGGCTCACTAACTGGCTGTAACACCGCACGAAGAAAAATAGGAAGACACATTTATTAATCAGAATGTAACTATTAACACTGATAACAATAATTATTCTGTTACGGAAACATCACCTCAGTTGTTTATATGGCGAAATCTTAAAACAGAAATTCGTATTGCTGAAAGTAATTTATTATCTCTTAGTTATAATAATATAAATATCGGGGATACATTTTCTCAAAAAAAAATATATAATCAGATATCCAACAAAAGAAAAGACGTTACTATAATAAATCAAAATTCAAATTTATAGTAGTTAGGTCAGATTGTTCAAGCAGCAAGTGATAAGATCGTAGAGATAATATTACAAAATATGTTAATTAGCTTGTAAAATAATCAAAAATACAGTTTTCCAATAGGGTCGCTCGAACTTTAACAGTGTAAAACGGCCATGTTGGTGAAGCTACAATTATGAAATTTGGAAGTTATAGCCACTAATGTTGGACAAATCGTCATGGAAAGTTACAATGTTAAGCAATGTATTCAAATCATTAAACTTTACTAGCAAAATGAGTTCTCAGTTCGAGCTACATTCCGTGCGCTACATGATTTTTTCGGTGCACACCATCGTCCTGTTGAGTCGACTATTCGTCGTTTGGTGGACAAATTCGAATCAACTGGTTCAGTACACAATCAAACAACACCCGTACGTCATCAAAACGTGAGGTCTGCAAAAAACATTGCTGCAGTGAACGAGAGTGTGCAGAATAATCCGAGGCAGTAATTCCTCGTCGCGCCCAAAAATTTTCTTTCGCAGACCTCAATTTGGCGAATTTTGCGTCAGGACTTGGACGCGCACCCGTACAAAATTCAATTGATCCAGGAACTAAAGGTAAACAACCATAGAAAGCCTCGAGCGTCTGGTCTCTGGAGCAGTTGGAAGTAAACCCTGATTTCGGACGGAAAATCATCTTCAGCGATGAGGTCCATTTTTTGGAGCAAGCACACTTGTCGCATTTGGAGAGATAACAACTCACATGAGACCCATCAGTTGGAAATGCATCCAGAAAAGTGTTTCGTGTTGATTTTGATCCGGCCGGGACATTGGCCCGTACTTCTTCCAAAATGAAGCTGGCGCCGCCATAACTATCACCGACTAGAGGTACAGGTCGATGATAACCAAATTTTTGTGGACTAAATTGGAAGATATGATTCGGCTCCCGTTTCGGCGATATCAACTGGCCGCCGAGATCGTTTGATTTAACACCATTCAAGTTTTTCTTGTGGAACTACGTTAAATCACGGATCTATGTAAGTAAGCCTCAGACAATTTATACATTAAGTCAACACAACCAACCAATCAAACCATCAATGATATCGAGCACGATTTATGCGGTCGAGTCATCGAAAATTGGGATATTCTTTCAAATAAAAAAAAAATGATATCTCATGCACAACTTGTTTTATTTACATTTAAAGTTCGAGCGCCCTTAATGGAAACCCCTACAGGGACTCTCAGGAACAACTTCACAAAACAGAGACGAGAAAAGAGCTAAATATTATATTAGAAATTCTATTAGATTTAAGGATTATGTGTTACATTGAGGAAGAAGATGTACAAATTGATAATGTTGGCAACAATGTATGCTTAACAATAGAGAGAGAGACAACTTTTGTAAAACATAAAAGGTATCCAACAGTGTTTCAAGAAATGATTAAAGGAAATTCATTCGGTATCTTTTGAGAATGGAATATTTAGTTGGTACTTTGAACTGACACTTTCCGAATCATTTTCAACTGAAACGACCGCTTTTAAATTAATCAAATCATTATTAAATACATGAAGGGATTAGGCAAATTATGTCCAAATGTTTTTAAAATTTAGATATTTTTATAATGATCTTCTTCGGGTTTTCTATACATGATGTGGAAATTGGCGCTTTGTTCAATAATAAATTTTCAAGAAGAGGTAGATTATAATTATAACTTTTCTCAAAACTTTTATATTATTTTATTTTATTTATTAAACTTTTATATTATTTTTAATTATAACTTTTCTCAATCAAAAGTATAGCAGCAGTCTGGAGCAGAAGAAATACTCGATGGTATCATCAACAACCACTTCACCCTCTAAAAATGGTTATTTATTTAGGTGTAGGCTAGTGGTATAATAAGACAGGTCAACAAATTTAAACCTTTTGAGGTAACATTGATGAAAATATGTTTATACAAAGTATTTTGTAGTCCTAAATCCAAAAATGATAGCTAATTACTGTAACACGTAGTTTTTTTTTTGTTACAGGGGATCGGTGGTGGGGAAAAAAGAGACGACATATTTTTACAATCTAATATTTATTTAATATAAACATGTAAAACGTGTTAACCCTATGCAAAGACAATACTGATGGTGATACAAATAAAAAATATATTACATGAGATGTCATAAAGCAACAAAAACTTTCACATTTTCCTCTTGTGTTCTGTAGCATCATCTCTTTTTAAAAACCAGCAGTAGTCGCCCAACATAGATGGGTTCCAGCTTCCCTGGTATCTTGCTTCCATCATCCTGATATCATGCTGAAATCTCTCTCCTTGTTCGTCGCTTACTGCACCCAAATTTTCCGAAAAAGAAATCCAAATGAGCGTGTAAAAAATGCAAGGACATGCGACACCCTAGTATTTCATAGGCTTTCAAGAATTCGTATTTCTTGTTACCCACAAAATCCTTTCACTACACTTACAAAATACTTCCAAGCTGCCAATTCCTTTTCATTTCATTTTTCTTGAAAACGGAAATCACCTAGAAGCTTCCATATTTGGGGTCCAATAAATGTGCCTTCTTTTAATTTTTCATCACTTAATTGAGGAAATATTTCTTTTAAGTACTTGAAACCATTATCTTCTTTGTCTATTACTTTGACAATGTTTTTCATTAGTCTAATCTTGATATGGAGAGGCGGACGAAGCACCTTTTTAGGTTAACAAGGGGGCATATTTTTTGTTTGAAGTATCGGGTTCAAAAGAAGTTCTATGAAGCCAATCTTTCTTACTACAATGTTTTTTTGTTGCCCTACTGTCCCATAGGCATTGAAAAGCAATGCTTTGTACCAAAATACTCCTTACATTTGTACTCCAAAGCCAGGTACAGATAATTAGAACAACCCCATGATATAAAGGAGAAGCAGGTATTTGAAAATGGGTCGTGCTAGGCCAGTGTGAAAAGGTGTCACCTAAATGAAATGCAAAAAGAGCATTCTCATCAATATTACAACAATTATGTCGACCTGTGTAATTAACTGGGAAGATGCACAGCTTTATCTTGCTATTAAAAAAAAATTAGTTCCTATCTTTTTATTTTCTTTGCTACTAATAAACATATTTTTTTCATAATTTAGTGTTCCTTCTACCTGTTTTAATTTTGTTTCAAAAATTTTGGCAGCCTACAGGCCGAAATTTTATATTAACGTCAAGGTATTAAATGATAAATAACTAAAGCGTACGTAATATAAATTGCAAATAAACTATCAAAGAAAGGTATTTCTCAACTAGATGATGAGAATATATCTAAACACTTTTAGGTTCTTCAAATATTTTTCTGATTGCTTAAATGTTCAGTCTACTGGGTTCTTTCTTCAAGCTTGGGGATGCAGTTTTATACCTTTGGCGGCATGTTGCCTGTCATTATTTGAAGGGGTAAGTCATTCATATATATATATATATATATATATATATATATATATATATATATATATATATATATATATATATATATATATATATATATATATATATATATACATATATATATATATATATATATATATATATATATATATATATATATATATATATATATATATATATATATATATATATATATATATATATATATATATATATATATATATATATACGCATGCTATATTTAGATAATAACAGTTATGAGACGTGAACAAACGTGTTTGCTTTCGAAACTAGTTTTATACCATTTTCCAGACGGAGAGTTCGTAGGGATTTTCTATTACTTGCTGTTTTAACGCTTGTCAATAAATATCTGTATTGGATCAGTAATGTATACTTACACATTTATTAATTCCAGTGGTATTTACAAAGTTTGCGTTTGGATTCGCTTCGATTTGCCATCAGTTAATCAAGTTGATTTAAATTAAAAATGTCGGTCGATAACTTCCATTTACGCCACACTATACTTTTTATATTTTAAAAAGGGCAATAACGCTATCTTATTAGTTTACGGAGAGTTCTGTTAGGGAGACCACAGTGCATAAAGGATTTAGTCAGTTCAGGAGCGGATATTTTGACCTGGAAGACCAGCGTCACTCTGGTCGTGTTTAAAGCACTGATGTGGAAATATAAAGAAATAATAACTGAATATCGTTACCACGCACTCACACCACGGTCCGTGAGATAGCATATAAGTTAAATATTAGCAAATCAACCATTTTTAATCATTTGAAAAAACATCTACCGATACGATATGTGGATTCCCCATGAACTTAAATGAGCGAAATCTGCTGGACTCTTCATATGTTTTAATTGCGGCGAAACACAGCCTTCAACCGAACAAAATTATACTTTGCAGTTGGTGGGATTGGAAGAGACCCAAAAACTTTGAGTCTTTTTCATGCAATGCAATCACCATTCATTTTTTTTAGTGGGAAATCTTTTAAAGCAGAAAAGAAAGTGAAAAACAACCTGTTGATATTCGAGACGTGGCTATTAAATAACGAGACTGGCACTGCTACGCATACGCCAAACGCAAAAGTACCCATGCGCCAAACGCCAGCAACCAAGAGCTGTTTAGAGTGAAGCCTTCTCTTTCGAATGCAGTACCTCTCACTTCTGTAAACAAATCCGTATAACCGTAGCCTTCGATCGCATTAGAGTTGTTTTTCAGTTTTGCCGGAAAAATGTTAAGTGTAATACTAGAGCAACGAATTGTTGTGAAATTTCACTTGAAACTTAGAAAAATCGCTACTGAAATTTATATTTTATTGAAAGAAGTGTATGGCAAAGAATGTTTATCACGTGCACGTGTTTTTAAGTAGTTTAAGCGCTTTCAAGACGGCCGAGAAGACGTTGAAGATGATGCACGCCCGGGAATCTGATACTGACCCTTCCACGTCAAAAACGGATGACAATATCGAAAAAATCGCTAATATGGTTCGATCTGACCGTCAGTTTAGTATTCGTGCTATTGCTGAAACTGCAGGAACAGACAAAGAATGTGTACAGTGATTTTTACATAACAATTTTAACATGCAAAAAGTGTGTGCCAAAAATTCTCACGTTTGAATAACAAGAAGCTCGCAAAAATGTTTGTGCTAACACTTTGAATGCCATTGAAAAGTATCCAAACTTATTGGAAAGTGACGAATCGTGGTTTTTTACTTATGATCCTGAAACGAAGCGCCAATCCATGCACTTGAAGAGCCCAAATTGACCGAGAGCCAAAAAAGCTCGTATGAGCAAATCAAAATTCAAAGATTGTTTTTTTCGATATTCATGGGATTGTGTACCTTCACTGGGTTCCTGAAGGTCAAACTATTAATCAGCATTACTACTTTCACGTTCTTGCTGAACTCCGTAAAAGAATAAAGAAAAAACGACCCGAATTGTGGAAGGGAGTCATGGGTTCTCCACCAAGACAATCTCCAGCTCATTCCATATTGTCTGTCAAGGGGTTTCTAGCCAAGTACAGCATCCCAGTGTTAGACCATCCCCCTTATTCGCCGGATCTTGCGCCGTGCGACATATATCTGTTTCCTAAGGTGAAATCTGCATTAAAAGAAATAAGATTTGAGTCCGTTAAAGCTGTAAAAGAGAAAGCGGCACGCGTTCTGAAGGAGCTGACAGAAGAAGACTTCCAGCACTGTTTCAAATAATGGAAGATTCGCATAAATCGTTGTAGGGATAGAGGAGGGGTGTATTTGAAGGTGATAATAAGCAAATATGTATGAAATCAAAATAAAATGTTTTACAGTGTCAGTCTCATTATTTAATAGCCACCCCTCGTATTTGGCAATAAAAATGCTAATATTTGGGAAAAAGGCATTATGAGCCTACTACGCAGGTAAAAAATAATGATAATTACATAATAGATTAATTAAACTATTTGCGTTTCTCTTACTCTTCAAAAAATGACGAACTTTACGAACCCTACGAACTTTCAGGAAAATCCAATATGTTACTAACTGTTACTGATCATATATACTTAGTATTATCATTTAAGCCACTGTAAAAATTTCAAATCCATTAACTAAGCCGTTCAAAGGTTATTGTAATTTCAAATTATCGTAATTTTATACGTGATCATATAGAGATTTGTTAACATAATAAGTTGAACACGTTACAGATATACAAAGAAAAGCTATCAAGTGTTCCAAACTTTCTATTTGAAACCATTTGAAAAACTATTTGAAACCAATTTTGCACAGTTTTATTAACATTCATTTTCAGTACTGTTGCCTCCGATTGTATCTCCGATAGATACATCTTCAGTTTGAGGCTCGAGTTATTCGATTCTACTTCTCTATATTATAGAACATTCGTACTTTTAGTGAAGATACAGAGTGCATTTATTTCGTGTTCATTACGTTAATATTTTCAGTCAATGGTTTAACTTTGGTGCTAATCGATCTTGACTCTTATTGGTACATTGTTGGAACATTAGTTCTTGCTGCTCATATTTCCATTACAAAAGAAACCTATTTAGTCGTGGAGGTTTTGCAACATGGCTTTGGTTATAGAACACATATTTTCAGGCAGCTGTATTATACACCCGCTTCTACTCGATTCGGTAAATTTGTAAAGACAAGTCGCTCAGTGTTAAGTCGGTTAGATGTGACAGAAAAAACACCTTCCTGGTACTTGCTCGATGTGTAAATGAGAATGAGAGCAGTACATGTATCCCTGAGTCTAGCATGGATATAATTTATCAATTGTATATAGTTTTCTCCAGAAATGAGAAGAAAACTATTATTTAAAGAAAAGTAATCTATACAAATTCTTCACCTGTACAAAATGCTAATATATTAGTTGTTCGATATGTTCCCGAAAGTTTTTTATTAAAAGTCTTATTGAAAAAAGCAACAATCATCGCAAAAAATTAATCAATGATGTATTCCCCGTCATTGTTCACTACCTGCTCCGATCTCTCGATTAATCTATTGACGCCCTTTCGACAGAAATCACCGGGCCTAAACTCGATGAAGTTGTTAAGCCAGTTTTTGAAGTTCTCATTGTTAGCGAAGGTGACGCCCTTCATTTGGTTGGACAGCAAGCGAAAGAGGTGCTAATCGGTTGATGCAAGATCTGAAGAGTAGAGCGGATGCGGAAGAACCTCACATTCGAGATCATTCAACGCCTCCTTGACGATGGTTGCTCTGTGAGGTTGTGCATGTGAGGTCGTTGCCGATCGGGTCGTTTCAGTTGAATAATGGAATTTACCCGACGTAGCTGGGTAAGGTGACCTCCTTGTCGAACGTCTTGTTCTTCCCCAGCATTTCCCAGTACACGAGACCCTCCCAGCCCCACCAAACGTACATCATGATCTTCTTGAGATGGAGATCTTGCTTAACTCTTGGCTTTGGCATATCTCCAGCAGTTATCCACTCTTTTCTTTACTTCATATTGACGAAGGGAAATCATTTCTAACCTCCCGTGATCATTCTGTACAAGAATCATTACGCGTTACAAATATACAAAGAAAAGATATCAAGACTTCCAAATAATCGAATACCCTTCTCAAAATGCCCTTTAAAATGGTCCTCGTCCAAGTCGGAAGGTCGACCAGATTTTTCCAAGTCGAAATTGCCATTTTTGAACTTAGTAAACCAATCTTGAGCTAGAGCGACCGATCGGTTATAGCATCCTCTCCATATACGGAGCAAATATCTTGAACTGCTTCTGTAGCTTTTTAACCACAACGCAATGCGAAAAATAGCAAATGTCGAAAATGAATGTGAAATTTACAAAATTTTGAAAACAAAAAAACCGAAAGTTAATTAAAATTAAATTTTTCAGAAATGTGATGCGAATAGCTTTGTCGAAAAAGGTTTTCGAACTCATATATACCAGGTGTCCCATTAAGGATGGATCGCGGCCGTATCTTGAAAACTATTTATCCCACAGCTTTGCAGAAAAAAATATTATACTAGAACTGACTGTGAGAAATTCACCAAAAATATTTTTAAGCTTCTAAAACGGCCGCAAGAGGGCGTGACGAGCTAAACATTTTTAAAAATCTTTTTTTTTATGTATTTTCAAGTGTTAACCGAGTAAGAAAAATTCTCAGTTATAATTAGCAAACTGTCTCCTACAACTTTGTTTTATGACATTTTGTCGTAACTTCGCGAATAAAGAAGTGTGGGGGAGTTTTACCTATTTAGATAAAAAGTCGTCTAATGTCCGTTTGCCTAAACCGATTTTTTTAATATGGTACAGCTTTTATTACATGGCTAGAAAGGTAATTTAAACAGGAATCATCCAGTGAAAACCTGAAATCGATATCTCTGACATGTCAAGAGATATCTCAATTTTTCTGAAAAAAATCAGTTATTATTTCACTACTACCTGCATTAAGTTAAAAAAATATTAACCTGTTTGCCTTCCTTCACACTTTACGAAAAATCGAAATATCTCTTGACATGTCAGAGATATCGATTTCGAGTTTTCACTGGATGATTCCTGTTTAAATTACCTTTCTAGCCATGTAATAAAAGCTGTACCATATTAAGACGAATTTTTAACTTAATATTACGGTAAAAATTAAATCTAACCGATTTTTTCAGAAAAATCGAAATATCTCTTGACATGTCAGGGATATCGATTTCGGGTTTTTACTGGATGATTCCTCTTTAAATTACCTTTCTAACCATGTAATAAAAGCTGTACCATTCTATTTGAATGTAACGCCACCTCGCGGTTTCATTTATAAACTAAATAATTTATCTCCCAGATTATCTGATTGTCCCAACAATTGCCTTTTAAATGAATCCAAATTGAGGAAAATCGGTTTAGACAAACGGACATTAGACGACTTTATATTATCTTCTTCTTTACTTATCTAAATAGGTAAACCCCCCCCCCCCCCACACTTCTTTATTCGCGAAGTTACGACAAAATGTCATAAAACAAAGTTGTAGGAGACAGTTTGCTAATTATAACTGAGATTTTTTCTTACTCGGTTAACATTTGAAAATACCAAAAAAAATGATTTTTAAAAATGTTTAGCTCGTCACGCCCTCTTGCGGTCGTTTTAGAAGCTTAAAAATATTTTTGCTGAATTTCTCACGGTCAGTTTAAGTATAATATTTTTTCCCCAAAGCTGTGGGATAAATAGTTTTCAAGATACGGCCGCGATCCATCCTTAATGGGACACCTGGTACATAAAAATAGAGGAAAAACAAATTTTGACCCAACACTAGATTCTTATCACAAGAGAACGTTGTACTGTACTGTAACGTGCGACAAAGATTTAGACAAAGATTTAGAATATTCTAAAAGCTTCAAGAAATAAATAAAAATGGCTAAACTTTCTAGAAAATTTTATTGGCGTATATATACTGGAGAACAAAAAAATTGAACGCTATGAAAAATATATAACACCATGACGGTATTATGTAATGATAAAAAAATCAAGAAACTCCACTTTCATTTAATACAAAAAATATAATTTATTATTACACTATTATTATGGCACGTACATATCGGTGATACACGAATCAAACTAGATCATCTGTGTATTTTTATGGCAAGGTAAAGGGTGATTTTTTTAGTGTGTCCAAACTTCCGATAGGGATCGCTGTCAAACAAACTGTGAGTATGAGCGCAAATATATAAATCGATGTCTCGATAGTCTGGCAAATCATCATGGAATGTTTAACATCAGAGCAACGCTTGCAAATTGTCGAAATTTATTATCAAAATCAGTGTTATATACTCCAAACTTATAGAGCACTTTGTGCACTTCATGACGTGTTCACCGCATTATTGACAAATGCCGAAAGCATTTCACTCTGCTCAATATTAAAACAAAAACAGACAAGAAACTGTGCGTTCCGAAAAAAATATCGCCGCTTTTGCTGGCAGTGTTGAGGAAGATCCAAATTTATCATTTCGTCGCCGTTCGCAGGAAGTTGGGCTTTGTTATTTGACTACGTAGAATATTTAATTCCACATATGAATGGTATTGATCTGGAGAAGATGTTATTCGAACAGAAAGGCTCCATATGTCATTCAGCCAACGCAACAATCGATTTATTTAGGGAATAATTCGGTGAGAAAATTATTTCAAGGAACGGACCTGTTAATTCCCCACCAAGGCCTTTAGATTATTTTCTTTGGAGTTATGTGAAAAAGTGGTCAGAAATTGGATTGACAGAAGGCGCTTTGACGGAAGTAGCCGCGGTGGACATTTGTCCGAAATTGTTTTCAAGCATTGTTCCACTAACTATTTTTTTCACGTAAAATAAATAGTTTCAAAGCATGCAAATTTAAAATTCGGACGAACTAAAAAAATCACACTCTATATTCCATAAACGCCATTAAAATTTGAATCATACAACTAAAATTTTGTTTTAATGTTACTGTCCCCTGCAAGTCCGAATAATCAACTAATTTCTTAATTTGATGGATACAAATGCATATTTAATTTTTGTATACAGGGTCGCTATTATGTATGGAAACGGTCAAATATCTCGAGAACTTTGAGGTTCCTTAATGAAATTTTGTACACAAACATCAGAAAATGTTTACTACTTTTTGTGTATATTTTCATTTTTTTTTCTTGTCGCATATTTAAAATCCAAGGCTAACTTAACTTAGTACTTGAATTTAGTATTGTTGGAAAAAGCATTTTTTCTGAATTCAACGGAGAAAATATTGTATGGTATTTTTTTCAAAATAGATTTTTTCAAATTTTTCATTTAATTGGCTGAGACAATGGATGACAGATAAAGTGTTTGATTACACTTGTACGGATGTACTTCATTAAATACTCGACAAACTTCAGCATACGTGCGTTTTCTGACACCGTATCCAACAATTGTTAGTATTTACATTCTTCCTTTCAATTAAATCCATATTAATTCCATATAAAAATTGAACGAAATTTGAAATTCACAAATTGACGTTAACAGTTGTCAAGTGTAATCAAATACATCATCTATCATTCATTGTTTCACAGTCTATTAAATGAAAAATAAATTTATCCTAAAACAGACCGAAACACTTTTTAGCCATTTTTTAAATTTACTTTGAAAAAAAAAAGACCATACAATATTTGTCTCGTTGAATTCAGAAAAAAATACCCTTAAAAAAATAAAATGGCAAACATTTCTTGATGTTTATGTACAAAATTTCTTTAAGAAATCTCAAAGCGTTCTATTTGACCATTTCCATACATAATAGCGACCCTATATACCAGGTGTGGTGGTTAATAATTCTTTTTTTTTTTAAGAGATGGTGCTGGAAACAAGGATCAGTTCACAGACTAATCTCTTATATTAATTTGTTGCTATGACAGAACCTTTCAAAATGCCGTTGATGTTTAAACGATTTCCAGTTAGCGTAATTTTTTTTTCGTGTGGTAAACATGTCGAGTTTCGAACCAAACAAAGAGCATTTGCGACACGTACTGATTTTCTTGTTCAATCAAAAGAAAAACGCGAGTGAAAGCCGTTGCATACTTGTAGAAACTTACGGTGACAATGTTCCAAAGCTAAATGCTTGTGGGTGTTGATTTAGATAATTCAAAAGTAGTGATTTCGACTTGGAAGACAAAGAATGCCCAGATCAACCGAAAAAATTTGAAGATACCGAATTGCAAGCATTGTTGGAAAAAGGTGGTAAGCAAACTCAACAACAAATGGCAGAGAGTTAATTGTTGCTTCGTGCCTGAAAGCAGGAATATTGTTACTACTGTATTGTTACTACTGTACCTATCAGCTGAACGACAGACAGACAGATGGGAAAGCGAAAACCAGCGTGCGAAGTTTTGTTTTCTCGACATGAAGGAAAGACTATTTTGCACCGGATCGTGACTGGAGACAAAAAATGGATATAATTCGAAACCCAAAACACAGAAAATCATGAGTTGACCCAGAACAACCATCAACATCAACTGTAAGACCGAATCGCTTTGGAAAGAAGACAATGCTGTGCATTTGGTGGGATCAGAAGGATGTCATGTTCCATGAGCTTCTGAATGGTTAACACCGTTCGCTACCATCAACAAATGACTAATTTGAATCATGTGAAAAGCGACCACCAGAATAGGCTACAAGACACGGAAAAATGATTTTGCAACACGATAACGCCCACGATAACAGCGAACGAGCTCAGAGATGCCATTTCTGCACTTGGCTAGGAACTCTGCCCCACCCGCTGTACTCACCAGACTTGGCCCCTTCTAACTACCACTTGTTTTCATCGATGTCCTACGTACTTTCCATGAAAAACTTTAACAATTATGGGGCATCCATAAATTGCCAGAGAGACGAGAAAAAAATGTTCAGCTAGCGATGGCGCATACTTTGTATAAACGATTTTTTTGCTCTTCTCCTCAATTAAACGTTTATTTAAGAAAAATTTAAGAATTATTAACCGCCACACCTGGTAATCTATTAGTTGTCGCCATGGCAGGGCCGGGTACACACGCATGTACCGGGTGCAATGACAATATTGTCGGGCGAGTAAAATTCATGGCGTGCAAAGTGTGTGATAATAAATATCATTTACATTGTGTTAACATCAAAGAGCCAATATCTAAAGCCATAAATGACTGTAAAAATTTGTTTTGGGTATGTGATGGATGTCTGTCAGTATTTGAGGTGAATGTTGACCTTAGTAATAGATTAAAAAGGTTGGAACAATATACTGAGGAGTGTAAGGTGAATACAGAAACATTATTAAATAATTCGCAACATAATGACATCTCGACTCCACAAGGAAAATCATGGACAGATATTGTAAAAAAAAAAATCCTCCGTTAATAATTAGACCGAAAAATAAGCAACAAAATAGTACTACGGCGAGGAATGCGATCACGGAAAAAATTAATCCGTCCAATTTATCGGTAGAAATAAACAAATTAAAATCGATAGGTCAGGGATCCGTTATGATTCAGTGTAAGGATGACGATTCTCTGAAGAAAGTGCAAATAACAGCAATAGAAGAATTATCCGATAATTATGAGGTAGAAATACCTAAATATATTAACCCCAGAATAATTGTGGTTGGCGTTCAAGATAAATATATTGCAACTAATGAAGACTTTTTAGAGCGCATAAAAAATCAGAGTTTTCTTAAAAATACAGATCTGAATATTGAAGTAGTTCGAAAATATATTCCTAAAGGAAATAAACTGTGTAATATAATACTGAGTAGTAAGAGAGTTTTCTTTGACTGGGACAGTTTTCCAGTCTTTGAATATTTGGGAGTGCTGCGATGTTACAAGTGTTGGAGGTATGGACATAAAGCGGCAAAGTGCGGTGCACAAGATGTTTGTCCTTTATGTAACAAACATCATAAAAGCTCAGAATGTAATTCAAATACAAAGGAGTGTACTAATTGTAAATTTGCACATGATGTCCTGAAGATACCACATATTAAATATGATCACACAGTGTTTGATAAAAATTGCGAATGTTATAAACGAGCTGTTGAAAGAATGAAGAACAGAACTAAGTATGCATAGCAACCACTTGATTGCTTCAGTGCGTCCACTAGCAATATAGATATATTGCATATTAATACACAGGGAATGACGACCCACATGTTGCAGCTGAGGCAGTTTGTAGAAGATAGAAACCCATGGATCTTGTGTGTTACTGAAACTCATGTAACACGAGATGTAGAAGAGAACGAAATTAACATAACTGGATATACGGCTGTTGTCTGTTATTCGGATAGTCATCATACGGTGCTATTATTTATATTAAATCTGGCTTGAAATATTGGGTGGTTTCTGTCGAGACAGTTCTAACCAGTTACTGGGTCGTAACAGTTAAGATACAGATAAATAAGCTGTTTTTCTTGGTAGCGGCCTGCTATAGATCGCCTAGTGCCGCTGTAGGTGACTTTTTAAAATATTTGGAAGACAATCTAAGTGACAATGAATTTCAAAGAAATAAAACCTTTCTTCTGGATGATATAAATATCGATTTATTGAAGAACAGCAGTGAGTCTAGACGGTTGAAAGACATTATCAGTGGAGCAGGTTTCACATAGATTGTTGACACATAATTACCTATATACCTATATATATATATACATATATATATATATATATATATATATATATATATATATATATATATATATATATATATACAATACATATATACCTATACATATTGATCACATAATTACCAATGATTTTGGAGCTGTGGAGCTTGGTAGAGATTTTCCGATGATAAGCGATCATGATATTATTAGTACCGAGTTTAAACTTCAGGGTATTGTATGTGAAACACCTCAACATACGTATGCTCGGAATCTGAATGAGCAAGCAGTCTCGAGGCTGATTACTGAGTTAACGGGGAATGATTGGGACTACAATTCCATTGACGTTAGTAAATTATATGTTGATTTTATGCAAACTCTACATGATGCTATTGATATGGCTGCTCCCTTAAAATTAGTACAACCTAGAAAGTTCCCTTGGATGAGCAAAGAGCTAAGAAATGCTGAAGTTGAGAGGGACAGAGCGTATAGAAAGTTTTCTTTCACAAAGAATGAACATGATTGGAGAATTTATAAGCAGAAAAGAAATATTGCACTGTCCATAGTGCGACTTGAGAGGAAAAAGTACCTTAATAATAATATCGATGCTTGTAGGGGGTGGCGGGAGGAAGATGTGGAGAACAATAAAGGATTTGCTGGGCAATGGTAAGGGGCGTGCCGATTTTTCGCGAATCGACTTTGATACTCACTACGGACCTACGGAGGAGAACTTCAATACATTTTACTTCGATAGTTTGAATGAAGTAGAACAGAGTATCGAAGAGCAGCACTGGAACAGTGATGTCAAAGTATGCAGGACTCACGATTTTTCTGAGTTTAAACATGTTACTCTAAACAAATTAAGAAAAGTTGTTAAAGTTGAAAAGTTGTTAAGAAAAGTTTAAAAAGCCGAAGTACGAGTGACAATGAAATTACGATAAGGTTAATGAAAAAAATTTTTTGTGTCATCGGTTATCCTTTATTGTACTTAATTAATACAAGTTTTGAAACGAATACATTTCCTGAGGACTTAAAAACCAGCATTATTGTACCAATTCCAAAAATACCAAAGCCTAGTATACCAAGTGACTTTAGACCAATTAATTTATTACCTGTTGTTGATAAAATCATTGAGACTATAGTATGTACAGAGTTAAAAACTTATTTTGAAACCAATAAATTGTTATTTTCTGCTCAATCAGGGTTTAGGACAAAACATTCTTGTGAGACGGCTATTCAGTATGTCTGCGCAACATGGAGGAGCGATATAAAGGTCGAAAAAACTGTGCTTAGTGTATTTATAGATTTAAAGCGAGCATTCGAAACTATTGACCGGGATATACTGTGTAAAAAATTATTAAGTTATGGTGTAAGATCGAAAGCCCTAAAATGGATCAAGAGTTACTTAACAGACAGACATCATAGGACGAGGGTTGAGGGAAAAGTGTCGGCAAAGAGGGAAAGTGCGTGGGGAGTTCCTCAGGGTAGTGTTTTGGGCCCGTTGCTGCTTTTGATATATATCAACGATATTTCTACAATATTGGATAAATGTTTTATTAGTCTTTTTGCAGATGATACTCTCATATCTGTGTCTGGGTATAATTTGCCTGAGATGGTTGAAACATTGAATAGTGAACTGGCAATACTATTTAGATGGCTATGCAAAAATAAACTTAAATTAATCGAACTGAAAACAAGGTGGATGGTGATAGGGCCTAAAGCAAACTGCAAAAGATTTAATAAGTTAGGGTTAAAAATAAATATAAATAATTGTGATATTGAAATTGCAAATGAAATTAAATACTTAGCAGTACTGTTGGATCCTCAGCTAACATTTTGTAATCATATCAGTTATCTATGTAGAAAGATTGGGAAAAAAATAGAGTTCTTTAATCGTATATCGTCACATTTATCACCATGGTCCAAGAGGCTTGTATATAATACTATAGTTTTACCACATTTTACCTATTGTATGTCTGTGCTGATATCATGTAATAAGGAGAGTATTGGTAGACTTCAAATACAGCAGAACAAGGCTATGCGTCTACTATTGAACTGTAATAGGTATACACCGATAGAGGTAATGTTGCGGTCATTGGATTGGTTTTCAGTTGCGCGGGCCATTGAAGGGGCTAACATTCGATTGATGTATGAAATAAAACATAATTTGTTGCCTGATTATTTGAATACTTTTTTGGTACAAAGAGTAAATATGCATTCTTACGATGTCCGTTCTAAGAACAATTATGATGTACCAATTGTGAGAACTACTGCTCTCCAGAAGACATTGTTTTGGGAAGGTGTTTGTCTCTTCAATGCTTTGCCCGCCCATATAGGGAGCGCTCCTAATGTGTATGTATTTACTAGACTGTTAAATTATTATTTGAAGCAATAGAGTGTTTTATCATTTGAACAATGTTGGTTATTGCCTTTTGATAGTATTTTCTTTTGTTAAGATTTTTTAGAATTTTTCTTACTTTTATTTTTTTTTGTATATTGATTTTGTTTTGTTACTATTAGCTGCATATGCTAAATAAAGTGTGCATTTATTTATTTATTTATAACTAACTCGGCTATTACTTTTTCAGATTAAGCTGATTATTATATTTATATCATGTTTCATTGCATTTTATTCATACATAATCCTAGTTTACGAGGTTGGACAATGTTACGAAACTGAGGTCTGTTTATGATGTTTAGTATGCAAATTCGATATCAGAAAACCCAAAACTTACATTCTAGCTACATAAACTACATGATGCATTTATAAATATGCCATGGTATCTGTGGAGCATACGTAATCAAAAATCATATATGATTCTACTTTCAAGAGTACAACAAATAGAAGTGATTCGGCTTGGATTTAATGACGCGCTAAACCGCAACTTCTTTATAAAGGTAATTTGTTAAAGGTAGATAGAATGAAAAGTCAGGTACCTTCTAAATGACACATTGTTTTTTTGGCCGAAAATTCAATTGACTTTTCAACGCAGCCTCCTTTTAACTCGACAAACTTCTTCCAACGATTCAGCTTTTTATGCCATCCAAAAAGTACGACTTATCGAACTCCGCAAAATAGTCCTCTATGTCGCCGATGGTCTCTTCATTTGATGTGATTTTTTTTCAGCCAGCCATTGCTTCATATTGGATGCGGCATCAATTCATAAAGCACCCTGATGAATTTCGTTGTTCTAACGGTGAACTAATCAATCGACGGAAGCTTTGTCGGGGAGAAACAGCGCTTTTTTCGCGCCAAATGAGAGTGTTTCTTTATCAACACTTCATAAAATGTTATTAATAATGCGGCATAGTATTATCCTGTAATCGTCTTTCATTTTTTTAGATGATGAAGATAGTGCCTTGCGATAGTGTTCGAAGGAAACAGCAGCCATGATCCTTCCGGCAGATGGAAGCGTCTTCGTCTTCTTCGGAGCATCTTTACGGTCTAAACTGGTACAGTTTTGACTGTATTTTCATTTCTGATCTCTAGTGATGAATCCAAGTTTCATCAACAGTCACGAATAACCGCAGACATCCCTTCGGATTGCACTTATATGTACATGTCTAAACCATGTTATAAAGTAGTCATCACTGTCAAGTAATCAAATCAATCATCACGCTTATAGCTTTCTCGTGCTCAAATATTCGTACAGAATGTTCCGCACACATTCGTTCAAGATGTTGATCATCTTAGCAATCTCTTTAACTTTTTCTCTGCGATCGGTCAACAGGTTATCAAGGATTTTGTTGACCATTTAATCAGTAGTGACCTCAAAGAGACGTCATGAGCGCGAATCGTCACCCGTACTGGTTCAACAACATTAATATTCAGTTCACCACTTAGCCATGATATGTGAAGAAGAGTCCCAGTGGTGTTTTTTAATATTTGGTTTCAATGATAGTTTTTCCTCACAAAAAGTCGTGTTTAATCAACACACGAAATTCACTGTTTTCCATCATAGCAACAATATCATTTTCAAAAGCTGTCAATAAAAATATATATATCTCTTATCGGCTTGAAATTCATGACGCGTTTACTAAAGGAAACTACTTTTTAGAAATGCAATCACCATTGCGATGGCACCACCATCTATAGGAAATATATCTGACTTTTCACTCTATCGTCGTATATATTAAGGTAATTTAGGCAAGGAGAATTAGTAGTTCGATAACGAGTCACTTTAAGCTTTTTAAAGCAGTCAATCATATAGTCAAACTAAACAGTATCGGAATTGTTTTATATGAAAAATTGCACAATGGACTCGTGGAGAATATTAAAAATATTTAAGAAAACAAGGGAAACGTTTTCCTGCGCACTAAGTAAAATTTACAAAATCGTTCAATCACCATCAAAAGTCAATAAGCGTCTCCTGAGATCGGTTTCTGGCCTTAAGGAGTCATCAGTCAGGCTCTAGTTGAACGTTGGAAAGCAACTGAAAGATTGCTCAAGTGTCCTGACCATACACATATATCCAAAAGTTTGAAATATTCAAACATTTCTTTTTTATTGATATTAAGTTTTTCTTTTACTCGTTTTCATAATCATCGTTTTATTACAACTCTTACTGGAACCAAATAAAACCGACTCGACACCAAATGACGAATATGTGCAAAATTGATTAATTATTTTGGAGTCAAAAAATTTCAATGTTCCAACTGCCTTCAAAAGTAACTTAAAAATAAAAAGAACTACTTTCAATAAAACTAATAAACAGTAGTTAAATTAAATGATCATATTGGGCTTGTAGAATTCTCTCTCATTCTTCACAAGCAGCATCTTTTAGTTTTCGCAGGGTAAGAGGAGACTTGTTTGGCTTCTTGATGCGTGTTTTCAGAATGTCCCGAACATGTTCAATGACATTCATGTCAGGGCAATTTGTTGGCCACCCTAACTTAGTTATTATCTACTCTTCAAAAAAGTTTTGTACTGCTGCTATTCGATGAGGAGGTGCGTTGTCATCCAGGAAAACAAATCCGTTACCCACTGCGCCTCGGAACAGACACACAGAAGGATTTAAAAATTCCTCAATGTACACAGCACCAGTGCTTCTTCTCTCCAGAACCAGTAGAGGTGTTCGTGTACCTCTCATAATACCACCCTAAAACATCACGTTCCCACCTTCAAGTAGGATACGTGGTTGAGCTGTTTCTAATCGGGCTTGTCGACCTGGGGCTCCCCAGGCTAATGTTCTTCGTGAATCAGAAACCGAGCCAATTCTCGTCTTATCGGAGAACATCACATTATTCCAGTTAGGTCTATGAGCCACTATTTCTCGAACCCATTGCAATCTTACATTTTTTTGTTGAAGGTTTAGTTGGGGAACGCATCTTCTGCGATACAAATTTACCGCTTTCAGTCTGCCTATTATCGTTTCTCATAAAACATTTACCCCTTCAAGCCTAACAAGCTCCCTTGATATAATACTTGTACATTCCAAACGATTTATTCGAGCTATCATTGATATCTGCCGGTCTTGTGCAGCTGTAGTACATCTTTTTCTACCACTTCTGGAGCGATCCTTTACCTCATTTGTCTCTTGGAATTTTGTATGAATTTTCCATACAGCACTTTGATTAAAGTCTTATTATAACAAATCAATTACTCTTGATCTGTTAAAATGAGATATGAGTCTAGGCATTTTTAAACGGGTTGGCTGAAAATTGAAAAAGAACTGAAATATTGTGTAAATACCAATATCAACGGAATGGGCAAAAATCGAAAAACGTGTGTTACCAGCAAAACACTGCTTTTGTAATTTTCATTTAAAAACGGTCTAAAATAAACATCTATCACAATTTTTAGAGTATCATAGGCGTAGATATCATATTTGTAAATATTCCAAACTTTTAGACATATGTGTATATATCGGTCCAGTCGGATGTAAAGCAGCATATAAATTCAGCTTTATTATAGCAGTTGTACTGTTAGCACCTGCTAGCACTACAACTGAGTGAAACCGTTCGCAAACCGTGGAGCGTGGAGCACATCATCAGCCCATGTCCATCCACTGCAAGATGAAAGCATCTTCAGCATACTTCCAACCTTCGCGGTCGTGAGCTTTCCTCTGCCATTCGGGTCCAATATACTTAACGATGTCATCAGTCCATCGTGTTTTCCACTCAGGTGATATCCACTCCAGGATTACCTTGGTCCAACTGTCGTCCTATCGTCTCTCTACATGATCGGCTCATCTCCATTTCAATTAATTCACTCTTCAAATGATGTCACACACTTTCATTTACCTTGTGATCCATGTGCAGGGATTTCTGTCCCCTCTGGTAATGACAAGCACACATCTTTACATTGGCCTCTGTGCTACCCGAAGTTTTCGAATTGATTCAGGTTTCACTTCCTTATGTCATAACGGACAGGTCGCACTAATCAAAGACTTTTCTTTTCAGAGAAAGTGGCAGTTTGGTCTTAAAAAACGTTGAGCCACATTTAACACGCCGTTCTATCTCCCTGTGCGGTGTCCCCCTCCATTGTATCCTCTATATTTGTATCCTCCATTGTATCCTATATATATATATATATATATATATATATATATATATATATATATATATATATATATATATATATATATATATGCCCTTTGTGGATCAGACCTTGACGTGGTAAAGGGATTTGAGTAGGGCAATGAAGCTTTGAGCTATGCTCCTGGGAGGGTCACCCCTGGTGGACAGGTCAAAGCGGAGGCCTCAGACTAACATGATCCAAAATCTGCCAACCCGCATTGGACCAGCGTGGCAGATTACGGTCCATACCTTCAACATGGTATTTCAGTATGTTGAAATATGACAGTACAACCTCAAACACGGCCCTCATTCCCCGGAGGCCAAGGGGCAACTACCTACGGCAGCGGGAAGACCTGCCCCAAGGCAGAGGGTGCTAAGAATCACCGGGTTAGATCAGGCTGCCATTGGACTTTTGACATTGCAACGTTAAATATACGGACTATGAAAACAGAGGCCCGATTGCAAGAACTGTTAATCGAACTTGACAACATACATTGGGATATTATTGGGCTCTGTGAAACACGAAGGAAGGGTGAAGAGTTAATCAAACTGGAACCAACTGGACACGTACTCTACACTCGAGGTACGGAAAATGGCCGATGTGGCGGAATAGGATTCCTCATCAAGCTGAAGGATAGTGTGGTGAAATTTGAAAGTACATCCGACCGATTAGCCCAATGCGTCATTCAGCTGAATAAAAAGTTTAGGCTTCAAATCGTCCAAGCTTATGCACCAACTATAAGCCATAAAGATGAGGAAATTGAGGAATTTTATGATGATGTGGCCCAGCTTTTATACAATGAGAAATGTAGGTACAAAATCCTGATGGGTGATTTTAATGCCAGAATTGGAACAACAAGAACAGACGAAAATGCAACTGGCCCATATGGAACTGGTGAGCGAGACAATAGAGGTGACAGATTAGTTGATTTTGCTGAAGGACAAGAACTATATATTATGAATTCATTCTATAAGAAAAATATCAGCAGAAAATGGACATGGAAAAGTCCATCTGGGCTCACAAGCGAAATTGACTATATCATGACCAACGATAAAACAATATTTACCAATTGTACTGTCCTGAACAATTTTAATGTTGGAAGTGACCACCGAATTGTACGAGCAAGGGTTCGGATTGACTGTCGAAAAGAGCGCGAAAAAATGGTAAGATCAAAGAAGGGCAAGGTGGATTCTGGAAAACTGCTGGACAGAGGAAGCGATTTTGAGATTGCTTTGTCAAACCGGTTTGCTGCGTTACAAGATCCAGAGGAGGTGGAAATATCAGTTCAATATGAAGAAATCGCCAACAATGTACTTCAAACGGCTGCTTCAATAGCACCAGAGGAAAAATGTCTCAAACAAACAAAAATCTCCAGTGAGACCATTGATTTAATGAAGAAACGGCGAGCAATGAGAAATGCAGGTAGTCCTTTTGGCAGGGTCGAGTACACTGAGCTCTGCAAAACTATAAGAAAACGTATCAGAGAGGACACGCGCCGATTCAATATGCAGCTAGTGCAAAAAACCCTGGAAGAAAACAAAGGAATTAGCAAAGCTAAACAGAAGCTGAGAAACAAAAGAACGCAAATATATGCTTTAAAGCGTGAGGATGGCACAGTGTGCAGGACGCGTACCCAAATGTTAGAGATTGTCAGAAGGTTTTATTCCCAGTTATATGAAGATCAGAGCCAGTCAGGGACAGCAATACCCACGGAAGAACAATATATAATACCAGATATCCTAGTGGAGGAAGTAACAAATGCTATAGAATTGATGAAGAACGACAAGGCTCCAGGAAAGGATAGTGTAACTGTCGAAATGCTAAAAGCTGGTGGTCGGACGTTACATAAAACACTGGCAAAATTATACTCAAAATGCCTCAAAGAACAAAAAGTACCTGACTTATGGAAAAATGCAGAAGTGATCCTTTTACATAAAAAAGGAGCACAGGAAGATTTAAAGAACTACCGTCCAATAAGCCTCCTATCAGTGATGTACAAGGTTTTCACTAAGATAATTTCTAAAAGAATATTAAAAAAACTGAATGACGCACAACCAAGAGAACAAGCCGGATTCAGAAGTGGATTCAGTACAATGGATCACATCCAGGTTGTACAGCAGGTCATAGAAAGGCACAACGAATACACCATGCCACTGTGCTTGGCTTTTATCGACTACGAAAAAGCATTTGATTCCATCTCAAAGCATGCGATAATGGATGCACTGCTTAGCCAAGGTGTAGAGAGAGCCTATGTAAACCTATTAGAATCGATATATGATGGAGCTACAGCCACAATTCACCTTGATGATCTTGAAGTGGGAATTAATATAGAACGAGGTGTACGGCAGGGTGACGCAATATCGCCTATTCTTTTCTCGGCTGGCCTTGAAGAAGTATTCCGTAAACTGGATTGGGAACAGGATGGGGTAAAGATCAATGGTGCAAACTTAAACCATCTTAGATTTGCAGATGATATTATTCTCATTTCACAAGACCCAGAGGAGCTGCAAAGACGCATACAAGAACTGCAAAGGGCTGGCGAACCATTTGGCTTGAAAATAAACCTGAAAAAGAGTCAGGTTATGTTCAATAACTTCGCTCAGGACAGAAGAATTTCAGTTTTAGGAAGGGATTTAGAGATTGTGGACAGCTTTGTATATCTTGGGCATAGGATTTCCATGAAGGGGAATACCGCCCGGGAGGTGGAACGGCGTGTTAAATGTGGCTGGCAGGCATTTGGTAGGCTCAACATAGTGTTTAAGAGCAGATTCCCACTTTGCCTGAAAAGAAAAGTATTCGATCAGTGCGTTCTACCCGTTATGACATACGGAAGTGAAACCTGGACACTCACATCGCAATCAATTCAAAAACTTCGGGTGGCACAGAGGGGAATGGAAAGATGTATGCTTGGCATTACAAGACGAGACAGAAAGCCCTGCGCATGGATCAGGGAACAAACAAAAGTCTGTGACATCATTGGAAGAGTAAAACAGTTGAAATGGAGATCGGCAGGCCATATAGCGAGGCGATGGGACGAAAGATGGACCAAGGCAATCCTGGAGTGGATGCCGCTTGATCGCAAACGTCCGCGAAGAAGACCGAAAGCACGATGGATTGATGACATCGTTAAGTATATTGGACCCGATTGGCAGAGGAAAGCCCAGGACCGTGAAGGTTGGAAGCATGCTGAAGAGGCCTTCATCCTGCAGTGGATCGATACGGGCTAATGATAATATATATATATATATATATATATATATATATATATATATATATATATATATATATATATATATATATATATATATATATATATATATATATATATATATATATATATATATATATATATATATATATATATATATATATATATATATATATATATATATATATATATATATATATATATATATATATATATATATATATATATATTTAACTTAATTAATTAATTAATTATATATATAACTAAAAAATAACAGGTCATCCGGTGTAGATGGTATCACCGAGGAACTATTCAAAAACCTCGGACCAAATTCACTGCAAGAACTTACGCAAATTATCCCGAACATTTGGCAAACAGAAAAATTACCACTGGAAATGTGCTCTTATCCACCCGCTGCTCAAGAAGGAAGACAGAACAACTACAGAGGAATCTCCTTACTAGAAATCACCTACAAAATCCTCTCAGCATGCCTTTTGCAGAGAACACAAGAACAATTAGAACACAAAATTGGCGAGTACCAGGCAGACTTTCGTCCTGGTCGCTCATGCTCTGAACAAATATTTAACCTAAAAACAATACTGAAATTCAAAGCTATCAGGAACGTCCCAATCATCTGCACGTTCGTGGACTTCAAGAAAGCATACGACTGCATCGACCGAAAATCTTTGTTCAACATCCTAGAAGAACAAGCACTCGACCCCAAAACACTACGATTGATCAAGCAGACACTGACTGTCACAACCTCTAAAGTAAAATTTATGGGAGAAATTTCCGAACCCTTCCTGATTAAAACTGGAGTACGCCAAGGAGATGGGTTATCCTCACTCCTTCAACCTGATCCTGGACAAAGTCATAAGGGAATGGGAAAAAGAACTGAAAAATTAAGGACACTGGAAACCAATACGACTCGGACGATCCATAAACAACATAGAAATATCATGCCTGGCTTTCGTAGACAACCTAGCCATACTCGCAGACAATGAACAAAGAGCAACCAAACAGATCGAAGTCCTCAAGGAATGTACAGAGAAAGTTGGCCTACAAATCGCCTTTCATAAAACCGAATTCTTCTGCTCAAAATTAGATGTTCAAAATTTGAACACCAAATACGGCAAAATAAATAGGGTCGCTCACTTCATATACCTGGGCGAGATCCTCGAACCCACAGGAGGAGAGAAGATAACACAGAAGACTCGATTACAGAAGATGTAGGCATATGGCAAGACACACAATATCTACAATAAGAAATGCCTATCCACACATGCAAAAATAAGACACTACAACACAGTAATCAAACCAGAAGTACTATACGCAAGTGAGACACTTAAACTTCATACAAAAAGCGGCATAGAAAACATACTAAAAGAAGAACGCAAAATTATGAGGAAAATTATCGGTCCAAAACTGACAGAAGAAGGATACAGACTACATTCTCGAAAGACCACAGAGAGAATGTCCAACGTAGCGGCGGACATAAGAAAAAGAAGGTTGAAATTCTATGGACATATCAGTAGACTCCCACCGACAAAACTCACCAACAGAATTCTTACATACATACAAGGAGTCAAGTCAACAGTACCATGGATCACACAAGTTAGAGCTGATCTGAAAAAGGCACAAATCGGTCCGACAGAGATTGAGGATAGAAGAACGTACAGAAACAAAATACATATGTGGAACGTTGCATCAGAGAGCGAAGTTTCGAGGAGATCGGGAACAAAGTGGAAGGAGGAAAGAAAGAGAATCCACGGAGAAAGGATGAGAGAGGTGTGGAGGATCAGAAAGAACACTCGAAAATGAGTCAGAATGTTTTGCGTGATCCAACCGGGTCTATACGCACCTAATGGACATAATATTATCTTAAGGAGAGTGCCAACAAAATGCAGCCTCAGCAGGTCGTTTGTACGCGGAAAGGTTTCCTTTAAGAAATCATCCAGCTCCGCGGATGTTTGTAAATTTAGTTACAAGACTTCAGGTCACAGGAGACAGGTTTAGAGATAGTCACGCTGGAAAACCTCCTCCCCATGAAATGGTAGAGATTGAACGAGGTAGGATTAAAGGAGATTAAAGGAGGAATTTTACGAATTGTCGAAAACGAGCCAACAACGAGCACTAGGTCTATAGTAGGTTAAGTTGAAGTTGGTTAAAGTAAAGTGTGGAAGACTATACGACAAGAACACTTTACTCCCTATCATTATCAACGGGTATAAGCGTTACAACTCGAAGATTATCCTAGAAGAGTTGAATTTTGTAAGTGGCTTTTACATCAGTACAACACAAATGAAAATTTGACCAAATTTATTTTGACACACATTTACAAGAAATGGAGTAAATAATTTCCACAACAACCATGTTTGTGCAGGAGAAAATCCGTATGGTGTGAAAAGAACCCATTTTCAGCACAGATTTTCAGCAAATGTTTGGGCTGGCGGAGTAAATGGCATGCTTATTTGGCCTTTCTTTCTTCCAGGTCGACTGACAGGTGAACATTATTTAGATTTTCTTCAGAACAATCCGCCACAAAGATGTTCGTTTAAATGTTAGACAGAATATATGGTTTCTACATAATGGGGCTCCGCCACCTTTTGGACGAGAAGTTCGCGAGTTAAATGTGAAGACCGACAACTTTGCTTTTAAAAAACTTTATTTTACAATAAGGGCACTTAACTAATGAAACAATATTATGAACAGCAATACAGCTTGGATACTATAATATTGAGTAACATTAACATTACAATTCTTTACTTATATACTATAACAATGCCGTCGGTTTGGGGTTATTACTCCTCCACCCTTAGTTTTTTCGACGTCCTCGTCAACAAGTTTTTGTAATAGTTTTATCGGAACAGATTTGTCTCTTTTCTGTTTTTGCCATAGATATATCACTAAAGCTATAACAAAGAATAACATAATACATATGATTATAAATATATAATGAGCCTGTTGTTGAGGAATAACATCTTGCATATTCAGTGGCTCCATCAAATCTTCTTTGACTTTCCAGGGATTCTCTAAGTGTTTGATTTGTAAATCTAATGTTAAATTAGAGCCCTGGATGTTGTCACTTGTCGGAATTTATAAGGAAATATTGTTAATTTCTAATGAATATTTATGTTGGCCGATGATCACATCGCATTGGCT
This sequence comes from Cosmopolites sordidus, assembly GCA_031761425.1. Classification (NCBI taxonomy): domain Eukaryota; kingdom Metazoa; phylum Arthropoda; class Insecta; order Coleoptera; family Curculionidae; genus Cosmopolites; species Cosmopolites sordidus. The sequence goes on from JARFXV010000031.1 coordinate 896,107, forward strand.
CTGAATAAGGTTACAATGCTGGAGATCAGTTTTTTGAAATTGGAAACAATTTTCATATATTGTTTCTACAGTTTTCGTACATAGCAAAAGTGATTTATGATAAGTTAGTGCATGTACTTTATAGTTATTTTGAATAAGAGCATATAGACAGTCTTTTGGAAAAGAGCATCCATTGGCAATAGGGTTAGAACAGATCCAATTTGTGTTAACTTCTTCGCATTGTTCGTACCATAAATTGTTACAATAATATTTACTAGGTGTTATCATCATTTTACAATCATTCCTAGGTATAGGGTATACAAATTTTAAATTACATACATTTCTTTCAAAGATCGGTATCCTAATAACTAGAATTGCCATTTCAGTTAATATCATAAGACCGGTTTTGCAAATTAATGTAAGTTCTGACAAATGTTTTATTGGTCATAGAGCATTTTTGGGATAGTGTATTTCTAGATTTTTCCATATGTCTTTAATATCATTTACATTTAATATTTCGAGATCTAACGTCTTTAAATGCGCATAGGATATGATGCGTAATAGTTTTTCTAAAAAATTATTTAATCGACTAATTTGTAAATACTGGTTTTGCATTGTAAGCATTAGATTCACCTCGTCACTAGACTTCAAGATTGCATAGCGAATAGTTTTAGTAATTTTCGTCTGCGAGTTTCATATTATTTTCCATTTTGCTGATAATGTTACCGGCGAATGAACTGAGGTCATTTATCTTATGCATGGTATTTAACTGATTATGCATTAAAATCTGTAGATTTTGCGTTATTGTCTCTAGATCATTGTTGTCTAAGTTTCCTGTAATGAACTTGATACCGCTTCCAAGGAAGTTTATTAACCCACGTTTCCTGCGACTTGAATCGTAGTTAGTCAATTTTGCATATGTGTCGTATGTATTATTGAATGCTTCAAGGATATATTGAAATTGGGTCGACGTTAAATTATTGTTTTGCTTATTTACCATATGATTTATAATAAGAACATTGTTGAATAAACTAGTTAACGTAAATCTTAATTTTGTCATATTAAAAGGAATATATGTTGTATGATAATGACTTACAACTAAAGAAGGGGATATGTCTTCAGTGAAATAGCCATTATTTGATAGCTTGTGTACCTGAAGTGCTTGGCATTGGTTCGATGGATTCTGCACTGTCAGGAGCAGGAGGCTGAAAGGGAGTAAGAGTCTTTCTAAGTCTCGTGATTTTTCTTACGTGTGTGGTTATGGGTTTTTTTTTTGAAATGCCTGTTATCTTATTTTTGTTTGTTTCGGTAACTTTAGTCGGTATGTACTGCGGGTTCATTTTATTGCGTAGGGTATTTTTCCTATAGATAGTCTGATCGGGAATTATTTCGGGGGGTTGTTCTGTATTATTATTTTGTTTTTGTGTGTTTTCGGATTGCTTTCTGTAAGTGTTTTTGTAAATATTTTCATGAAAAGGTATTTAGTTCACTTTTTCGTCTTTGATTGTATTGTTCGTAAATAGTAAGGTCGTTATTTATATTAGGTTCATTAAGGTAGGGCCGTATAGTATTGAAAATGGAGAGTGACCCGTGGTCGAATGAATACTTTGATTGTATATTAGTATAGCGGTATATATAAGTCATTAAAGTTTTTGGCGTTTCATCAGGATTTTGCAATTTCAGAACTCGTAATTTTTCTAATAATGTGGAATGTAGTCTTTCTATTGGACTGTTGGAAGATGAATTTCCAGATGTCGTGTAGTGGACTTCTATACAAAATAACTGACAGAATTCTTTGAAAAGGTTATTTTTAAATTCTGCACCATTGTCAACGACAATTTTCGAGGGAGAATTATGATGGGAGAAATAGTGCCTTAATTTTCCAACGATGGTAACTGCATTTTTGTCAGTTACGAAATAAGCTTGAGCATATTTTGAAAATGAATCGATGATAGTTAAAAATTGGCAGTTTAGGAATTGAAATATATCGAGATGTCTTGAAATATATCGAGATGAGTCTTAAAAGGTTTTTCTGCTAAAAGAGGGCCTTCATAAGCTATTTTGTAGGGATGCCTTTCGTATTTGCTTTGCAAACAGATTTCACACATATTCACGATGTTAGTGATAGAATCTCTTAAGTTGGGCCAATAATATTTTTGCTAAAGATGATTGTACGTTTCTGTTATGCTGTTATGATTGGTTTGATGATAGTTGGAAATAATTTCTTTTTGTTGGTTAGTGTCAGTGATGTCAGTCAAATATATGTTAGAAAAGATTAGCTTTGCGGATGGGTTCAAGTTTGCATTGATGATTCTTTGGAATTCTATTCTCAGTTCTTGATCTGGAATATAAATTGTGAAAGACGTGTCAGGTCTAATTACTTCTTTCAATATTTTGATTATATCCTCTTGACGTTCCGTCTTGGAGATTTCAATAAAATGGTGATTTTTCTTAAAAGGTTTTGAATATGAGTGTTTGAATTTTTGACCGTAATTAATGATTAGGCGATTCGTGGCATAGTTAACAGGTAATTCAGATATCGGGAGATATTTTCCTCGGGTGTCATTGTTGGAATGTACAGTAATGTCGGAGGTGACATCTTCGTCTCTTGTATTTTCGGCAGTATTTTCTTTGTCTACGTTTTTGTTAATATCTTTTACTTGGTTTGAAATAATTTCGTTATATTTTTCGCTATGGACAAAGTCTGCAAGATCGAATTCGGCGAGATTGGCAACTGTATCGTCAACATTGGGGACACTTGAATGTGCGTCGTTGGATTCATGAATATTAAGTTCGATACGGGAGAGAGCATCGGCAACGACATTTTCTTTACCCTTTTTGTATTTAATTTCAAAATTGAATTCTTCCAGTTTGAGTCTCCATCTAATTAAACGGGAGTTGGGTTCTTTTATCTTGGAGAGCCAAACTAAAGGATTATGGTCTGTTTCAATGATGAACCTTTGTCCATATAAATACGGGCGAAAGTGTTTAGTGGATTCAACTTCCTCAACTCCTTCAACTTCGTTCTCTCTCAATAGTAGAGTAATTTCTCTCAGCTGTATTGAGGGTTCTGGAATAGAACGCAATGGGATGTTCGTTTTGAGAAAGGACGCTTCCTATTGCTATGTTTGAAGCATCTGTGGTTAATTTGAATGGTTTACTATAGTCGGGGTACTGTAGAATAGGACAGTTCGAGATTAGCTCTTTGCATTTTTGGAAGGCGTTTTTGTATTCAGAATTTTCGGTATCGATAGAACTACCTTTTCGGAGGCATTTGGTTAATGGAAAGGTGATTCGTGAAAAATTCTTTATAAATCTTCTGTAATAGCCTACCAATCCCAAGAACGCTTTTATTTCCTTTTGGCTTTTTGGGATGGGATAACGTTGGATGGCTTCAACCTTTGTTGGATTTGGTTTTATCCCTTCTGAAGTGATAACATGCCCTAAGAAGGCAACTTCTTTGCAAAGGAATTCGGATTTGTCGGACTGTATTTTCAAGTTTACTTCTTTCAATTTTTTCAGTATAATTCGAATATGATCGATGTGTTCTGAAAGAGATTTAGAAAAGATAACAACATCATCCATATAAACGAAGCAGAATTTGTAGATGTATTCTCTTAATATTTCGTCCATCATTCGTTGAAACGTGACAGGGGCGTTTTTGAGGCCGAATGGCATTCTGAGGTACTCAAAATGACCATTATTTACAGTAAATGCCGTTTTTTCAATGGATTCTGGGCTCATTTCAATCTGGTGGAAACCTTGAGCTAAATCAAGAGTGGTGAAATAAGTGCATTTTCCCAGATTATCGAGAATGTCGTCTATGCGTGGGAGTGGCCATTTCTCTTCAATTGTCACATCGTTAAGTTGGCGGTAATCGATCACTAGTCTAAACTTCTTTTTACCAGAAGCATCTGCCTTTTTTGGAACGATCCATACTGGGGCGGAATAAGGTGATAGCGAAGGTCGAATTATTTTATTGTCTAATAGTTTCTGAATTTGAGCTTGTATTTCCTGATTCATGGAAGGTGGATGTCTATAAGATTTTACATAGACAGGACGATCATTTGTTGTACGGATAACGTGTTTCGTCTGGCTGGTAAAAGAGAGATCGCATCCTTCGTGATACATAATATCTTTGAAATCGTGAAGAAGAGGTATGATTTTTGATTTCTCTATAGGTGTTAAGTGATCTAACCTTAGTTGTTTTGTCGGGTCGAATTTTTGTCTGTTATATTCGCGAGGAGGGTTTATTAAATCGAATTGATCTTGGGGAATAACTTTTAGTCTTTGATGAAAATTAATACTAACTTCAGGAGTAGGATTCGGAATTTTACAATATCCATTCTTTACATTGATTAAACTATCAGGTATAATATGATCTCCAATTGTAAGAGAAGGTAAGATAGCAACGCCGTTTTCGTGATTTACCGGAATAACGAGATAATTGTTATGAAAATTGTGGATTGGTCGAACTAAAGGTTTGTTATAAGCGAGAGAAAATGGAATTTTTATATTTTGAAGTGTTAGAATTTTCTTTTCGTAGTCTATTAGTGCGTGTAAGTTTCTCAGATCCTTTGTTCCTATCAGTGCATCGAAATCGTTATGCCAATTTAACACTCTCATTCTAATATCGTAATTAAGTCCTAATTCTTTTAGTAAAGGTATTATTAAATTTGTATCTTCTTTATATCTAGTTTTACAAGCTATAACTTCAAAGGGTTCGAAAAAGAGGTTTTCTGGAAATAAATTAGCTATTTTCGGTGTTATTATGGAATCAGTAGCACCGGAATCTATAAGGACAGATATTTGCATTTGGGGAAGATAGAAATATGGTAACTCGATCCTTTGGGCTATATTGTTTAGGTTGATGGCAGATAAGGGCCTATCTTGTGAAAATTTTCAGATATATTATCTGGATTATCTTCAGCGTTTCGTTCTCCAGTAGGGGATGGTTGACATAATTCGGTGTGAGACATTTCTGAAGGGAAATGTTGTTGTTGGAAATGATATTGTGAATAGTCATATCCTTGAAGGGGTTCAGAAGGTCCCTCTATGAAATATTCTTCGTTATAAGGTTCAGTATACGTCTCCACATTTGTTAGTTCTTGAGAGACAAATTTTCTTGGACCTGTTGGTTGAAAAGCGTTGGGATACCTATGAGGTGGTCGATTCTGGAATATTCTCGAAGGACCTCCAGTGGAAATGGACATAGGTGTAGGGGCATCTAGTTTAATGGGTTTATTATTTTGTAGTGCAAAACTATTCCTGGGTTTGCCAAACACTTGAGCGTTTGTCGGATAATGCCTCTGAACTGGTCGAGGTTGAATGTGAATTGGTTGGCTAGGAAATCTCGATTGTTGCATTTGCGGAAAATTAATTGAATGTTGAAAGGAGTTGAATGGTTTTTGAGATGGTGTTTTCATATCTTGATGGAATATACTTGAATTATTTGCAAAGTTGACTTGCGATTCTATCATATTAAAGTTTACAACGTGCGTATAAGCGTTATCAAGTGTATCAGGATTTTGTAGTATAAGCATTGTTTTCAAGGTTTGTGGCGAATTTGCAGTTAAAATTAAAACGGCAGTTTTCTGTATTTGACTAAATAAAATTAATTTTGAATTTTGATCTTGAACTTCGCACTGTATTTTTGAAAATATTCTTTGAACAAATGCTTTAAGTCGATCTACGAAGGTAAGGATGTTTTCATTCTTATTTATTTTGATGTATTGCAATTGCTGCATTAAAATTTGGTAAGTAATTGGATCACCAAATTTTTCTCTTAAAGCTGTTTTTATTTCGAGCCAATTATACAGATCTGGTCTTGAGAGAAGAAATTCTCTAGCATTATCTACTAATTTTGATTTTATCGCGGCCAAAATTACTTTATTTAGATTTTCATTATCGTTACTAGAATAAAGATAATGAAATTCGTCTATAGAAATTAAGAAACTCTTCAAATGACTTTGAGCACCGGAAAAAGTTGGCAAGAGTGACGTATGGAATCTGATATTTTCCATGTTTGGTTGACTAGTATAATTAATATTAGAATCTAAACTTAAATTACTTAAAAGGTTTAATAAATCTTCTTGATTTATTGAGTTTGAACTTGTTTCTGTATTTACTTGACTTTCTAAAGAATCTAATAAAATCTTTGTTAAACGTTTAGAAGTTTCAGACATTCACATAGAAATATGTAAAAATGGCAATTCAGTTTTAACTTACAATATAATCAAGGATGGGTCCATAAAGCTTATACTGTTTAGTTCCACAACCAAAGGGTTCCCTATAAAGGCGTGGCTGAATGGCGGTCTGAATTGTTGGTCTTCTGGGGTAGGCAGGAACTGGACCACAGCTTCTCTGACAACACGGTAGACGATAGCTTGATCTCGAATTCTCACCTTTCTTCGATAGTGCCTTAAGACTTGAAAATCACTTCTGCACAACGGTAAACCGATAAAGGGCAGAATGACACTATCCTGTTCGCAGCGCCAGTTAAATGTGAAGACCGACAACTTTGCTTTTAAAAAACTTTATTTTACAATAAGGGCACTTAACTAATGAAACAATATTATGAATAGCAATACAGCTTTGACACTATAATATTGAATAACATTAACATTACAATTCTTTACTTATATACTATAACAATGCCTTAGTCAGCGCTAGGCAAGCGATAACCGTCGGTTTGGGGTTATTACTCGCGAACATTTAAATAATGAATTTCCTAACAGATGGAGGGGGCAATGGACCCATTCCTTGACCTGCACGCTCCTCAGATTTAACGCCCTGCGATTTTTTTCTGTGGGGCTATTTAAAAAAGTTAGTTTATCGCGATGGAGAAGTAAATACTGTAGAAGAACTACAACAGCGCATCGAAAACACTTATAATGTTATTTGTGGACACAGGGATTTTATTTTTTGACACATGTAGTGACGCATCGGTACGTCGAGCAAGATTTTGTGCTAACCGAACAAATGGAGACAATTTTGAATAATTTTTGTAACATGTAACATTTGTGTTTTTGTTATTCTGCAACTTTTATATGAATGGTTTTTGCTAAATTGACTTCTCTTTGCCTGTGCTACAAAGCAGTAGTCAAGAATATCAAAAAGTCGGGCCTGTTTTCAAATTTTTTTAACTGTTAATAACTTCTTTATTTTGCAACTTTTATATAAATGATTTTTGGTAAAATTACTTCTTTTTACGAGTTCCGCAACCTGTATATATATATATATATATATATATATATATATATATATATATATATATATATATATATATATATATATATATATATATATATATATATATTCAAATTATATAGGGAGGACATCATCAGCACTTGTCCACTACAGGTATATATATATATATATATATATATATATATATATATATATATATATATATATATATATATATATATATATATATATACATATATATATATATATATATATATATATATATATATATATATATATATATTCCTGTAGTGGACAAGTGCTGATGATGTCCTCCCCGCTCCTCGGTTTACGAAAGGTTTCACACAGTTGTACTGTTAGCAGATGCGTTGAGCTAACGGTACAACTGCTGCAATGAAGTTGAATTTATATGCTGCTTTAAATCCGACTTTACAAATATATATGGTCAGGACCCTTGAGCAATCTTTCAGTTGGTTTCCAACATTCAACTCGAGCCTGACTTATAGCTACTTAAGGCCAGAAACCGATCTCGGGAGACGCTTGTTGACTTTTGATGGCTATTGAAAGATTTGGCAAATTTTACTTGGAGCACGGGGAAACATTTCCCTTGTTTTTTTTTAATATTTTCAATATTCTCTACGAGCTCATTGTGCAATTTTTCATATAAACCAATTCCGCACTATTTGGTTTTACTAAAAGATTGACTGCTTTAAAAAGCTTAAACTGAATGTAATGTTTAGGACCATTGGTCGATCCTTCAGTTGCTTTCGAACGTTCAACTCTATCCGACTCAAGGCGAACCAAGCCCGACTGACACAGGCTTAAGGCTAGAAACCGGTCTCGAAAGACGCTTGTCTCTCGATTGCATAGATAGCAATTATTCCTGGTAATTTTCAAAATTATTTTAAAATAATGTAATAAGATATATGCAGGTGGCACGCGTATATCACGAACCAATATACTTGAATGACATGACATGAATGGCGCTGAATATGATTCCCGTATACATTCCCTTAATATCTTCTACACCAAGATATAATGCAGTAGAAATGAAGTAGAAATATGATTTTTCAATCCATAACCTGAAGTAACCTACCGAACCTCAGGAATTACATTGTTTATAAAAAATTTCAGCAAAATTGCAATCAATCGTCTAGAGCAGGATCCACTGTTCACAAAATTGTATATAGCATACAATTTGTATATAGCTATATAACAAATGTATATAGCATAGATATGATTCCAACAACTTATAAAGTAGATAACTGTCTACTCAATATTAGTGCTGCAACAATATGTTAGAAGAACCATAAATGGTATGGAAGATTATATTATGAAGTTGTTCCATAAGTTCCTTCATATTTTATTAAAAAGTTTAATTGAAAAAAGCAACAATTATAACAACAAATTAGCCGATGATTTATTCTCAGTCATTGTTCATGAGTTCTTCCCACCTCTCAACCAATGTATTGATGCCGTTTCGCTAGAAATGGCCGGCCCTAGACTCGCAGAAGCACTTTTAAGAAATAAATGTCAATGAGTGCCAGTGGTGGTAACAGTGGTCAACATATGAGTTGTAACCGTTAATATGTATTACTAGTTTCAATTCACCTTTTATAAATAGAATCCTTTTGACTTGGTTTAAACTTAGCTATACTCACGTAGTATCCATTAAGATATGGTTTGAACATTTCATTTGAATTCCTTCGGAGCGTGCTAATGATTTGAAGATGGACTCGTGCCGATATTTGACCTATTAAAATTCTAAGCAAAGACCACAGACTAATAAGACGCACCAACAAATCCCACCTCCATGTCCTCAGTAGGATGTGCAGAACGCAGCCAACGGAGGAGAGTAAGAGGGAACTCCCGGCGTCTAAAAACCGGAACTCATCGGATAAGGTATAATAACCACTACAAAAGGTCCCTGGTCCTCCAGGATAGATGGGTAGGGCATGGGCCTAGCAATCCCACTCCGAAAACCCATTGCTGCTACGAAACCTGATAGGACGAATGTAAATAGAGCTATGATTTTAATCTGTTTATTCAATTGAAATTAAAATTCTATATTGCCTCCTTCAAATTGATTGCCTTGGAAAGCCACACAGCGCTGAAGACTGTATATCAACTCAGTGTTGAAACTCATATATTAAAATCGCCTTCAACGCTACGTTAAGGCCTTTTCAATGCCTCCAATGTCCCAAAATGTTGTAATTTGATGTCAATGTTTGATCTTGGGAAAAGGAAGAAATCTGGTGAATAAGAGGCTATGGAGCCACAGTAATGTTTTTACTCGCAAAAATTCATTAATTTAAATCGCTATGTGGCAAGGCCCATTGTCGTGATGTAGCACCTAAGTGTTCTTGATGTTCGATCTCACACGAATGACCCATTTTCAAAATATTTCAAGAACCTCTTGGTAAAAATGCTGATTTACCGTTTGGCATTGAGGCACAAATAATTTGCTCGTTCTGGCTTTTCTTGACCATGATGAGGCTGGATTGTTCCTGATTCTGGCACTTCGTTTCCGGGTCGTATTTAAAAATCCAATAGGCGTCACATGTTCTAGAAAATAAGGATCATTTTCAATCCATCCCAAAAAGTTAAGATGTATTTCCCTCCTGTTCTCATTTTGATCTTGCGAACGATTTTTCGGAAACATTTTCGCACATATTTACTTCACATCCAATTGATTTGTCAAAAGGAGGTGAACGATTGGGTAAATCACATACAACTCTTCCCCCATCATTTGGACTGTCAACCGACACTCTCATCAGAACACACAAGATCCTGGATTATGTGGACATTTTCATCACTTCTTGCAGTTGAGGCCTTTCTGCTGCGAGGTTCACCTTTAATCAAGTCTCGGCCTTCTGAGAATACCTTAAACCAACCGAAAACTTGGTTTCAAAAGCTCATTTTCACAACTTGAAAAATTGAAAAACTTGAAACACTTGAAAACACTTGAAAAATCCGATTTACAAAAAGAATTGTTACGCTCCACCAAGTGACTTTAGGCAGTTAAAGCTCGCACTGAATACGCATCAGATGTTGTATTGTCATGTTGTATTACATGAGATTGATTTAATATATCGATTTAATATATCGGATAAGCAGGTTGGAGGTCAAGACTCACTAACGGGCTGTAGCATCACAGGTAAAAGAAGAAGAAGGATTTCAAGAAGAGTTTTAGTATATTTACCTTAGAAATTTAAGACTAAAGACTTGAGACTAAAAATTTAAGGAATTCTATATTTCTTATTTAACTAATGTGATATCACTTAAAACATTTGTTTAAATATAAGCTAACTGACTGGTATTGTTAACGAGTGTAAGACTCTTCTTCTTACAAACAGTCTCAAACTTCTTACAATCTTACAAACCTACTCTCTGCTGCCAAATGAAAGAGAGAACAACTTTATGAAATAAACACAAACGGAATTTTATTCTACCAGTCCCGATACTTTTTGTTTTGAATATTGAACTACAGTTAAACTGCAAGTAGATAACATGAAAATAAAATTTAATTCGTTCTAGTGCATCGTTTCTCAACCTTTTTAGTGTTGCCATCCACTAAATAGCCAAAAAGTTAAGTAAAAAAGGTTGCGACCCCCTCACTTCTTCTTCATGTCCCCTCTCCGGTCCGGAGTTTGGCAATCATGTTAGCTATTTTGATCTTGGACACTGCCGCTCGGAACAGTTGGTTGGAGTTCTCAGTTGGTCCATTCTCTCAAATTACGTAACCAAGACATCCTTCTTCTACCGATGCTTCTCCTGCCCTGGATTTTTCCTTGCATAATTATTTGTATCAGTTGGTACTTCTCTCCGCGCATGACGTGACCCAGATATTGTAGTTTACGTCGCTTCACGTCTGCCAGCAGCTCATTTTCTTCCTTATTCACGCGATTCAGAACTTCCTTGTTTGTTACTTTCTTGGTCCAGGCGATTCTTAAGACCCTTCTGTACATCCACACTTCAAAGGATAGCAGTTTATTCTGTGTATATTTGTTTAATGTCCATGCCTCCATTCCGTAGAGGAGTACAGAGCAGACGTAGCATTTTATTAGTCTTAGTTTAAGAGTCAGCGACAAATCTTTGCTACATAAGACGCCTCTCAATCTTACGAAAGCACTTCTTGCCTGTTCTATTCTAGCAATAATTTCCGGTGTATTGTCATTGTTGTCATTTATTGTTGTGCCCAAATACCGGTATTTTTTTACTCGTTCTATTTGCTCCCCCTGAATACGCAATTCTGCATTATTGATGTTTTTCTTTGTAATGACCATGAACTTTGTCTTTTTCGTGTTCAAGCTTAATCCGAGGTCTTCGCTTGCCTTTCTTACTTTTTCCATTACTCTGTTCAGGTCCTCCATTGATTCTGTCATTACAATGCTGTCATCAGCATATCTGATGTTATTGATTGGTATTCCGTTCACTATTATGCCGGCTGTTTCATCCTCAAGTGCTTCATTCATAATGTTTTCAGAATATAAATTGAACAATGTTGGAGACATTATACATCCTTGTCTTACGCCTTTCATAATCTCAATTTCCTCTGAGTTGTAGTTGTCAATGCTTACCACTGCCTTCTGATTGTAGTATAAGTTATAGATTATTCTTATATCTCGCGTGTCTACACCTTTGTCTTTCAGCAATTTTATCATGATGTCATGTTTGACATTATCGAAAGCTTTGTTATAGTCGATAAGACATATGTATACATCTTTATTTACATCCAGGCTTCGTTGCATAAGTATATTGTATGCTACCAGGGCTTCACGCGTTCCTAGGCCCTTTCTAAAACCAAATTGCGTGTTACCTATATGTTCCTCTAACTTTGAATATAATCTGTGGTGTATGATCTTCAAAAATAATTTCAATGTGTGTCCCATGAGACTAATTGTCCTGTAATCTTCACATTTATTAGCTTTGTTTTTCTTAGGGATGGTTATGAACGTGGAGACAAGCCACTCCTTTGTGATTTTACCAGTTCTGTATATTTCATTAAACAGTCTCTGTAACACTTTCAAATGTTCGTCCTCTAGGAGCTTGAGGAGTTCTGTTGGTAGATTATCTGATCCTGTTGCCTTGCCCGTCTTCATATTTTGTAATGCATATTTTATTTCTGCAGTTGTTATTATTGGACCACTGTCTTCTTCAGCCGGTCCCCCTGACTGTCCTGATCGTGTGTCCGCGAAAAGGGATTTCGTGTACTTCGTCCATGTTACAAGTTTATCCTTTATGTCTGTTATAATTACACCCTTCTCATCCACTAAAAATGATCTTGTTCTTTTCCTTTGATACCCCGTTAAGTCCTTCACCTTCTTATGTAAATTGAACTGGTCGTGTTTTTTCTGTAGGATCTCTATTTCTTCGCACTTCTGAGTAAACCATATTTCTTTGGCTTTTCTGACTTTCTGGCGAAGTTGTTTCTGTATGTTTTTATAGTTAGGCTGGTGTTTGCTTTCCCTACGTGTATTCATTAAGTTTAATATCTCATTTGTAATCCAACCTTGTTCTTTTTTAGGTTTGGGTCTCTTCAAGTATTTTTCTGTTGGTTCCATTAGTGCCGTTTTAAAGTCGTCCCAATTCGTATTGTTATCCTCCGACATATTTAAGTTGCTAAGATTGTTGTCTATCTCCACTTTTATTTTCTCTCTGATGGTTACGTCATTAAGACCGTTGAGATCAATTTGTTTTCGTCTCGACTTTTGAGCTGGTTTCTTTAGTTGTATATTCACCCTTGCCACTAGGGGGTTGTGGTTGGAATTTACGTCTGCACCTGGGTAGGTCTTTACTGACTTTACACTATTTCTGAATCTCTGATTAATCATCACATAATCTATCTGATTGCGTACTATATGATTTTCACTATCTTGCGGCGATGTCCAAGTGTATAGTCGTCTTGGTGGGAGATTGTAGAACGTATTAGCAATCACCAGATCTTTCTCTTGGCAAAACTGAATTAGCCGATGCCCTCTGTCATTACGTATACCCAATCCGTAGCTACCCACTATCCTTTCTACTTTCCCTCTTCCGATCTTCGCGTTGAAGTCGCCCATAAGAATTGTTACATCTTTTCTTTTAGTCAGTTTGAGTGTGTCGTCTATTTCCTCATAGAACTGTTCTATTTGATGGTCGTCTTTATCCGCTGTTGGAGCGTATACCTGTATTATGTTGATTGTTGCGTGATTTGACTTCATTTGTAGTAAGGCAATTCGTTCGGATATTGGGACAAAGTTTAATACTGATTTATCCAGATCCTTTTTCAACATAAAAGCTACTCCATTTCTGTGCCGTGTGTCTTTGCTTCCAGAATAGTATATTATATGATGGTTCCCTATGTTGGTCATTCCCTCACTTGGCCATCGTGTCTCACTAATCCCCAAAATATCCACGTCCAATCTATTCATTTCCTGCGCTACATTGTGGGCTTTACCAGCCTCATACATACTGGTCACATTCCACGTACCTATTTTTAAGTTCTTTGTGTCTGTTGCTTCGCGTTTTTTACCTCTTCTCAAGATTGCCCTCCCCGGAGAACCGATTGGAGGGCTAGAAACTCCGGAATATTTAGTCTTGAAAATAGCCATTTTGATTGTACTAGGGATATCCTTGTCAGATCTTTAATGCAGTGGTTTCCCGTTGCCTTCTGCATCCTCATGCCGTTGACCATTTGCTGGCTCTTCCGCCTTTAAGGTTGATTTCTCAACCTTAGGACAAGGGGGTGCCCTCTGCCTCTTGCTAGTTCCTCCACCCTTAGCTGTTGACCAACAAGAGGTTGAGCTGCTTATCCCGACAGCTACTCGGTCCCTACCTACGTTTGCCACCTAAGTGCCCACTTTCTAAAGCGTAGATGTGTAGGTTCGGATTTTTCTATCATTGAGATTAAGACCAATTGGCATTACTTAATCTCTCAAGAGCTTTAGAAAGTGTGTTGTGCGACCCCGTGCGACTTGTGCGACCCCCTCACTACAATGTGTTAATTTGACGCTTATCAAAGTTTTACATCAGCCGGTTAACATGGCGACGATTCGTCCTTTTTTCAGCATCGTAAGTTATGAGGAATCGTTTTTATTTTAAAATGGTTTATAAACTCATACGAGCGTGTTCATACGCTTACGAATCGTGAAAAAAAATTAATCATCTAATTTGTCTTTGTATTAAATGACGAATCATCAATGACGGATGAATGTGTGAATTTTACACTTATACCGAAATGTGTGACACTTATACCGAAATACCGCACACAGCCACAAATACCGAACTATAAGACTTGTGCAACCCCTTGTTCTTATATTACTTTTTCCGGTTCAAACCTGTGCCCTGCACTTGCACGCACTTTAAAACAACCCACTTGCGCACCTTCCACCACCAGAAGGCGCATGCCAGACGGATCATTCGTCCCGAGCGCGCTTAGGCAGGTTCGTACAAGCTATGCGTGTTCGTAATAAAAACAAAGGAACGAGTCGAAAAGTTTTATTGTTAATTAAGTTTTTACGAAAAAAACTGTACTACGATTGCTTCTCTCGCCCACTGTTAGATATACAGTTTCTTCTCTCGCTTAGTGTTAAATAAAATAATAACAGTGTGGTAATAAAATAAGTTAATAATATTAAATAAAATAGACAAATTAGTGACAAAACAAAATACACCGTCTACATTTGATGTAACAGTAAAGAAAAAGACCAGCTTGTACAACGAAACATATTTAAAATATGGATTCATTGCCTTGGATGACAAGCCGCAATGTGTTTCTTGTTATCAAGTTCTGTCCGCGGCAAGCACGAAACCTTCAAAATTAGTCCGGCATTTTGTGGAAACAAAACAAATTATTAGAATTTTTCAAGCGTTAATCACTCGTCTTGAAAAATCAATAAATTGCTATCAACAAATCAACCCGTAATGAGACTGCAGCAGTTCAAACATCCTATTTAGTAACATTAAGAGTGGCCAGGGAGTCTAAGCCTCACACGATTGCGAAAAAGATCATTTTACTCGCTGGTATTGATATGGTCAAAGCAATGATAAGCCCAGAATATGCAAAATAGTTGAAAACTATACCACTTTCAAATTACCCGATATCGAGACGTATGAATGAAATGGTTAATGATATTCACGATTCACGATCAAATAAGGTTTACTTAAGTAAATTTTTTGCTGTTCAGTTCGACGACTCAACAGACGTGCTGAACGAATGCGGGAAGTCAATTAAAGAAAATATGCTATTTTGCAAATCAATCCCTGGTCGTGCAACTGACGAACGACTCTAAAGTTTTTAATGAAGTAACACAAAACGAAAACTTGGACTTTAGTAAATTCATTTCGGGGATAACGGGTAAGAACAGTGGTGTGATAGTAAAATTAAAAGACATTATGCCACATATGGAATGCAGGCACTGTTCTCTTTAAAGAGATGCGTTTGCTACAAAATAGATGGCAGATAATTCAGAAAATGTTTTGTCAGAAGCCGTAAAAATTGTTAATTTTATTAAAATCCGACCATTACAGACTAGATTACTTTCCACATTGTGTGACTAGTGCCAAATACGACTCACTGCTTTTCCATACTGAAGTTCTAAAAAAGGAAGAGTTCTAGGCTTTTTGAATTGCGACATGAATTGAAAATCTGTTTTACAGATAAAAATAGCTCATGTTAGTTTTAACAAGATAGGGAAACTTTACTACTGTTGGTTTACCTAAGTGATATATTTTCCAATTTAATGGCTTGAATACGGGTTTACAAGGCCGTAAAAAAACATTTTACTAATGACAGACAAAGGCAATGCCTTCATCAAGAAGCTTGATATTTGGATTATACGCCTTGAAAAACGCAATTTTGATGCATCAACTTCGGATTATATTACCAAAAATATGGATTTAGAAAATGTTGTTATTGATCGCGTGTTGGAGAAAACGTGAAAATGCATTTACGCGAATTGAAGATTCAGTTACTGGGATCTTTTCCAGATAGCAAAGATGTTGTTGCAAAAATATTGTTGCAGCTGCAGCTATTGAGATTTACAACTAACTTATTGCAATAATAGCCGTCAAAACTCTAATACTAGAATTTTTAACTCAAGATTTAGATAAGTTTTGGCTTGAACAACGATGTGAATACGGAAACCTAGTAACGGCAGTTTTGAAAACATTGATCCCTTCGCTACTTCTTACTTATGCGAAAAAAGCTTCTCGTCTATGGTGTAAAGCTTGTGTATGGTATAAATCGTATATTATCATTGAAAAATAATTTGCTTATGTGTGTTTGCAACTTTTAAGTGAAAAACAAAACCAACCGCCGCATTAAATGATTATTTAAAACAACTTTGGCTATTACTTTATTTAAATTTATTTTATTATGTTGTTATTACCTGGTAATATTTCATTTTCTAGCACTTGTTTTTAAATTATAAATACTTTAATAAAAGGATGTTTCGTATACGGGTATTATTTATTAACACATGGCGACCGCGTATATTCCTGAACGCGACCCTTCTTGGGGGTCAGGTCAAGAAACGATGTTCTAGTGTAAGCTTCGATCTTTTTTTTTTCAAAATGCAATGCTTAATTCTAAAATGATC